>JAGDYQ010000004.1:5936753-6036719 GCA_021962125.1 Bulinus truncatus
ATAAAGTCTGCACATAATAGGTCAAAGTTCAACTTTGCATACCATTTATGTCAGCCTGTTATTTTGTTTGATTGCTTATTTAAAAAAATTACAGTAATTATATTGATTGATAAGGCGACGTATGCTACGACGCAGGACAGCTAGTTTATTAATAATACAGGAAATGAAGAATAAATTAGTGATTTATCTGACCTTTTTGTGATAAAACTATCCTTTTTTTTTAATATAATAAAATTTATTCCAGTTAAAAAAATAAATATATATTTTTTAATTACTTGATTGTTTAATAAACGAGACAATATGAGTAAGAGAGCCGTAAGATACATTGCACAGGTTTCTCATAAATTAAGGGAAGTAGGTCATGTTGAATAATTGTTACAAAAATAAATGGGTTAAGCCTCTTAGTTCAAAGACTGTTAGCAGTAAGTCACAAAAGCTAAAAGCTTAATTAGTAGCTAAACTAATAAGCAATAAATGGAAAGAAAAATGAACATATTTTTAGCTAAATATCTTTGTAGAAATTAGTAAAATGCCACAATATATTTGCATTGAGACCCAAGTAAGCTATATCTACTTATTAAGAACAAAAAATATCATCGGCAAAACCCCCCCCCCCCCCCCCCCCATTTCAGTGTAACAAATTTTCAGTATTACGAACGTCAATTTCATTAAAGCGACATTTCACTGTATATACTACAGGCTACTTCAGGCAGTATTTATTATTTAGTTTAAGTTGTTAATATAAATGTAGGATCTAAATAGTCCTTTGGGATCATGATGGTCCTATCTTACAGGTGAATGCAATTCTTACCTGCTTACTATTTTCTTGGTACTTGAGGAAACTGTATATCACATTTCTTGTGATTGATAATCTTGAAATAGCATGCGATTTGCAGATAAGGTTTTATCTTCATAAGATTAATTGTCTGAAATGTAATAAAGAGAAAAAAAAAAACACTTGAGATTTTTTGCAACCTGTCTTGCATGTTTGAAAAATGTCATTCTTAGTTCTAGATTTACGTAAGTAAATTTAACATTCTTGTTTAATGTGATATTTTAGATATTAATGAGTGTATGAGTATAGAAGATTTTGTAGCCAAATTTGCACAGACACTGATGGCAGTTTCATTTGTTCATGCTCTGCAGGATACAAACTGGCATCAGACCGAACTTCCTGTATAGGTGGTCACAAGCTTTTTTTTTGCTAACTTCTTTATTAATTTTTTTAAACTATACTATTATGAATTTTACATTACAAAATGATAAAAAACTAGAAATTGAAAATAATTGAAAATAAATCTTCCATAGCATGTGATCCACCTTACTGGGGAATAAACTGTGCTAACATGTGCCAGTGTTCTGGACAAGGGAATTGCAGTAGGTGTCTGACAACGTGATAAAGGCTGGGAAGGTACCAATTGTAACAAGGACATAGATGAGTGTAAACAGAAACCGGATGTCTGTTCTGCATTAGAAGCCACAGAAAACAAGAGCCCTGGCTTTGCATGTCTGTGTCCAGGTGGCTATGAAAGGAAAAATGGAACATGTACTGGTAAGAAGTGTCAACTGCAATCTTACAATTTTAAAATTGCAATAAAAAAATTTCTTCATACTGAAATCTTATTAGTAAAACAGTGTTATGTATTATATATGAATATATGTAATTAACTAAAAAGTTTTATATTATTAGTTACCAGATTCAGTAAATATCTTGAAAAACTTGACTTTCTGCAAAACAGATCTTAATTTCTTCCTGTAACAACTAATCTAAAGCTTATATTTTTAATTGATAGTCATTTTTTTCATGTGTAATTTAATACTGATTATTCAGATGCATTTCTTTTAAGAAATGTAGTGTTAAATGTTCTATTAATAGATGTGCATATCCTATTTAAAGTTAGATTAAACTTAAATGGAAAAAGGGAAATAATTTAAAATCATTCGTCATACACCACTTCACATGATATGTTTTTATTTAAAATAATAAAATTGTATACATGAATTACATTTTAAATAGTTACATTTCATGTATATTTATTCATCAGATATTAATGAATGTGAAAACATTATACTCAACAATTGTGATGTAAATAAGGAAAATTGCTATAACTATAATGGCAACTACACTTGTAATTGTAAAGATGGAGTCAGTAGAAATAGCATAGGGCAGTGTCAAGGTGAGCATTAGCATAATTAATCTTGGCCTTTTGGCTTTAGATCAAATTGTAGTCTCTGCACTATCAGGAATCTTGGCCTTTTAGCTAACCCTTGTCTAGGAGTCATACCACAATCTGTGGGGAATAGGATCTGTGGGATCTCCAGGCCAGAAAAAAATACCTCACCCTGGCACTCTGTAGGCATGGCAGACATGCATCAGCGCTGCAGATGAAGCTGGTGAGGCTTGCACATGACATCCTCTCATGCTAGCAGTGGTGGTACATAGAAAAAAAATTATCAGCTAAAGCAGTTAAAAAAAGACAACAGCTTTTAATTTATATACATTTGATTGTTATAAAAAAATATTGTTATGGGAGGCAGTTCATGTTAGCTGTCCTGATGTTAAGACTCTTCTGGCTAGCCACTGATCTAAGTGAATGAATTTCAGAAAAATAATGTATCTTTCAGAGAAGAAAAAAAAGGAATCAGGAAAGGAAATTTCATTGTTTTTAAATGATGAATTTTTTTTTTTAAGACATAGATGAATGTAAACTCGGAACACATAAATGTCAACACACATGTACTAATACTGAAGGCTCATATAACTGTAAATGTTTTTATGGCTTCACATTGTCCGACAACAGATTGGACTGTGTCCAAGGTGAGTTGAAGCTAAAATAGTTTGATAATGAAATTTTGTTGAAATCTTTATTTTAGTTGTATAATCTAGGTAATTACTATAGAAAGTCAGTATGTGTATTACAATTTAAAATTGATGTGTACAAAACAAAAAGGAAATAAAAATGAACAAGTCTAATGTAATAACCATATTAGGCTGTAATTATTAGATTTGGCCTAGAGATTTAGTTAGTTTAATTACCTGGCCAATTAAGGAAATAGGAATAGCAGACAATAAGACAGACGACTAGAGAGATGACCACTGGAATTGATTAGGGAAGGACGTTAATTCATATCACATCTATCACTGTATATATTATGTGTGTATTATAAAGTAAGAAGATCATTCATATTTGATTAAATATATACATGTATAGATATTAGCCAACTGTTTATTCAGTGGTTTTTAACTGTTATATGTGTATCGTCTTGCACATATCTGTGGACATTAAATTTAATGAATATACAAAAAATATAATAAACTCAGAAGAGACCGGCAAGTCTGTCATACTACAAATATATTTTATATACCTTCCTAGAAGATCCACAGAAGAAATAATAATATATACAATTATATACATCATAAATTATACTACAAGAAATTGTAATTATGAGATCTAAATACATCTACAGATAAACCTGTGTGTGTGGGGCTCATAAGTGTTAACTGCAGTCATGGCTGCACGCTAGACAATGTCACAAATGCAGCCAAGTGTTTCTGTGATGCTGGATATGAGCTTCAATTAGACAATAAAACATGTTCAGGTATGTATGCATTGTTTTTTCCTGGGGTAAAACTAATACTACAAATAACTCTTGGATATATTGTTTAACTCAAAGTACATTTATTCTTTTTTTTATGAAATTTAGAAATTAATCTAAAAAGACAAGAAAATGATTGTTTATTTAATTGATAATACATGTACATGTACAACATTGCCCTTGTAGTTGTTTTTTTCACCAAGTATTTATTCATGTGAATCAAGTGTCTCAATCAAAGGCAGTACATTTTAAGCAATAGTTAAACCAAGTTTTATCACAGTCTACCATTTTTTTTATATTATTGGTAATTCTATGTAGAGTATCATTAATGATACATGGCAAACTATTAATACTGAAAATGTAATATTTTAATTTATCCGCAGACATTGATGAATGCAACAGTACATCTGCTTTGTGTAGCAGCAATGCTGAATGTGTCAATGATGCCCCTGGCTACCATTGCTCTTGTCCTGAAGGAACCAGACTGGGTAACGATGGGAGAACATGTATAGGTTAGTGAAGATTAACATTTCATTTAATACATCAACAACTCATATTTCTGCTCTTGTAGTTGTAAATTTTAATCCCTTGGAATAATTGATTATTGTTTACACCTGTCATATTACATGTATTCAGCTAGCTTTACAATCAAAACTTCATAGTCTTGTCTTGTAAATATGATTGTTCCATAAACAATATAATGTCCCTTGTTGCTTGAGTGCTTCTAATATACATGTATATATATATATATTTAACAAATATCTTCAAAAGTAAGCCATAATAATTCATAGTAATTCATACTACATGAATATATAACTGAAACTGTTTTTCAATAAACATTGAGGTCTTTTTTTTTTTTGCTGTAAAACTATTTCTTCCTTTATGACAGATGATTTCCTTTTTAAGTCAAGCAGTTATGGTGAAATAACTTTGAAAAATTATTATTAGAAAGGTGTTTTTTTTTTCTTTTGTAGATTGTTTACAGGGTACATGGGGATTAGATTGTGCGAGAAATTGTTCTTGTTCACTTGGTGCCTCCACTTGCAATCCTATAACGGGCTGTGTATGTAAAGATGGTTACAATGGTAATAATATTTTAGCATACATCTTCCTCTTGTTGTTATCAAGCTTTATAAAATGATAACATAGTTTTAGGCTTAAAATTAAGGTGCCAGTATTGATCACTTTTTTTTTTTTATTCAGGGACATACTGTACTGAAAATATCAACCAGTGTGATCAACTCAATTGTTCTCAATACAAAAACCAGAATTGTGTAGAAAGAGATGGGCCTGACCTGTGTGCTTGTAAGACTGGATTTGCAAACTCAACAGTTACTGGACAATGTGAAAGTAAAAAATACCCATTATTTTTCTCAAGCACTATCTCATATCAAGATGAATCAGAAATACCCTAATTATCATATAATTAATATTATCCATATAATTATTATAAATATAGTTAGTAATAAAAAAATGTTTTAACTTTGCTATTCAAACATATATCTATCTGGGGGATATATTTTCCGTGTTGTAATTTTACAAGGCAGGGCATTAAAAATTGTTAATTAAATATTAAAACAGTTAAATTCTAGTTTGCCTATAGTTTGACATGAATTTTTTTTTTTCAAATGTAGATATAAATGAATGTGCACTACTCAACAATTGTTCTCAAAACTGTACAGATACAGAAGGAAGTTTTTACTGCTCTTGCCTTACAGGATTTAATCTTACTACTGATTCTTACAAATGTGAAGGTTGGTAATCTTTCAAGTAGAATGTATAATGTATTATCATTTTAACTTAGCTCTAGAGAAATGTTTTTTTAGTTTGATCAATAATTTTTGTTAGCTGTATAAAATGTCCACTAACTTAAAATATATATGTATTTAAGAAAAAGGTTTTTGTTAAAACAGTTAATTTCAAAAGGTCAGATTTAATTTGAATGTCCTAATGTATTTTTTTTATAAACTAAATATTTTTTTTTTATATACAGACATAGATGAATGTAAAATGAATCTGTCTAATTGTAAAGGCGACTGCATCAATACTGCGGGATACTTCAAATGCACTTGCTCAAATGGATTTCAGCTTTCAACTGATGGATTCTCGTGTGAAGGTTTACATTTTTTGTTTGCTTGGACATTATGAAAAAAAAACCAGCTCTTTATAGAACTACCAAATGCTTTGTGTTTTAAATTTTGTATAAAAAACAGGTTTATATTCATTACAAGTTATTTTGCTAATGTTGGTGATAACAGTAATGCTGTGTGCCATATCAACATTCTATGGGCTGCAGGCTCATATCCTGGTGAAGTCAGTTGCCTTAGTTCTCTATATGATTCTCCAGGGTCATTTGCAAACTTTAGCACTGCATAATTGTCTCGAAAGAGGCTACATGTTAGATACAGAATTTAGAGATTGGCACCTCATCATTACTGGGACTTCATAGATAGATCTACACCAGTGGTTCCCGAACAATGGGAGATGTTTGAGATATCATTGTTGTCCTGACCATAGCACAAACTCTTTTAACCTTATTTTATCATATATTCAATGAAGCAATTGACAATCAATATATTCACTATATTCACTATATTCATATATTTTTCCAGCCCCATAGCGTGAAAATTTTGCAGGAGGGGCCAGGCATTTTACAGCAGGGGCCAGGCAATAGCGGGGGGGGGGGCAGGTAATACATTTTACTAAGTAGAACTAATAAGCAGAGGGGGCCAGACAAAACGCAGGGGGGGCCCTGGCCCCCCCCGTACGCTACGGGCCTGTTTTTTTTTAAGTTTTAAATCTCAAGTTCATTGAGCCTATAGGCATTCTTTGCAATATAAAAGGAAGTACAGGGTGAAATTTATTATTTGGTTTTCATATTACAAATCATTCTTAAAACTTTATTAAATAAGCTGATAGGTGCAGGAATCATGAGACTCGTGCAAGGATTGCTTAGATTGTATTAAAAAACATTTTTTTTATAATTATCCAACTTTAGGCAGACGTAATCAGATTGAGGAGATTTTTTTCATCTTTCTTTTCTTTCACTCAACATTTAGTTCAACCTTTTATCCATTGAATTTTATCTATTATCATCATTTTTTATCATCAGTAGATAAAATATTTATTTTTTTTTTTTATTTCATAAAGAAAGATAAAAATTTTTAACTGTGACTATTGAATGTTTTCTAACTTTAGAAATGAATGAAAGTTTTCTAACTTTAGAAATGAATGAAAGTTTTCTAACTTTAGATATCAATGTAAGTTTTCTAACTTTAGATATCAATGAATGTTTTCTAACTTTAGATATCAATGAATGTTTTCTAACTTTAGATATCAATGAATGTTTTCTAACTTTAGATATCAATGAATGTTTTCTAACTTTAGATATCAATGAATGTTTTCTAACTTTAGATATCAATGAATGTTTTCTAACTTTAGATATCAATGAATGTTTTCTAACTTTAGATATCAATGAATGTTTTCTAACTTTAGATATCAATGTAAGTTTTCTAACTTTAGAAATCAATGTAAGTTTTCTAACTTTAGATGTCAATGAATGTTTTCTAACTTTAGATATCAATGAAAGTTTTCTAACTTTAGATATCAATGTAAGTTTTCTAACTTTAGATATCAATGAATGTTTTCTAACTTTAGATATCAATGTAAGTTTTCTAACTTTAGATATCAATGAATGTTTTCTAACTTTAGATATCAATGAATGTTTTCTAACTTTAGATATCAATGAATGTTTTCTAACTTTAGATATCAATGAATGTTTTCTAACTTTAGATATCAATGAAAGTTTTCTAACTTTAGATATCAATGAAAGTTTTCTAACTTTAGATATCAATGAATGTTTTCTAACTTTAGATATCAATGAATGTTTTCTAACTTTAGATATCAATGAATGTTTTCTAACTTTAGATATCAATGAATGTTTTCTAACTTTAGATATCAATGAATGTTTTCTAACTTTAGATATCAATGAATGTTTTCTAACTTTAGATATCAATGAATGTTTTCTAACTTTAGATATCAATGAAAGTTTTCTAACTTTAGATATCAATGAAAGTTTTCTAACTTTAGATATCAATGAATGTTTTCTAACTTTAGATATCAATGAATGTTTTCTAACTTTAGATATCAATGAATGTTTTCTAACTTTAGATATCAATGAAAGTTTTCTAACTTTAGATATCAATGAAAGTTTTCTAACTTTAGATATCAATGAATGTTTTCTAACTTTAGATATCAATGAATGTTTTCTAACTTTAGATATCAATGAATGTTTTCTAACTTTAGATATCAATGAATGTTCTCAAAAAAAGTGTCCTCAAGATTGTATCAACACAGTGGGCAGTTACAACTGTTCCTGCTATTCTGGTTATCAGCTTGTTAACGGAACTTGTCACGGTATGTTGTGTGTTAAAATATGAGACAGTTAGACTGGTAGTTACATAGATGTCTAGAAGGATACATGTAAATGACTGGACAGCAAGTCATGGTTCTGGTACTATACACTATACAGTGTTGTAAAACACTGGTGGTAGTTGTTGAGCTTTAAGTTTGACTTGTGTTTGGTGATACAGGTTTATTTCTATATTATTTCTCATGGACTATAATGTTACATGTATGTAAGGGGTGTTAGTTTTCATCATTAAGCTCGTTGTCCAATGTTTATTTCTAATAAATTTTAAGAACTTGGATGTTTTGAAGCCATTTCCCCAACAGCATATATTATTTAGCTTTCATGGCTGTTACTTTCTCCAAAAATTGTTGCATTAGAAAGTAAAAATTTAAACGAAAATAATGTTTAGAGCTATAAACAAAAAAATGTCATTCTTTCATTAATTGAAATTTTTCTCTCAAATTATACAGACACATACGACTTTGTAAAACTATGGCCATTGTTGATACATGTATCTACCTCCTCTTTAAAATTAATCCAATATCATTAACACCAACGGTTTGTTTTGTAGAAATTTTGATATCAGTGTAAACTGAATGCCAAAAAGTGAGTCTACTATGATACAACCCTTGTTTTGTATTTCAGGAAAAAAAACAACAACTTTTCTAACATAATTTATTTAATAAATTTCTTATTCAAGTAATAAAAAAAGTTGTCAAGGTGAAAGAGTTAAAATAACTGTAAAGAGAAATTGGAAGGAAAATAAATGCCAGTTTTTAGATGCAAACAATTTTAGGTGATTTCTTGACCAAAAAAAAAAAAAGAACTTTTTACATTTCTTAGTCACTGAAATAAATGTATTAAAAAAATGTATGCATCTTCATCACTGCCTGTCACTCCTGTCAGGGTTTGGGCCATTGTCCTATCCCAGTTATCACTCCTTGATTTATTTTTGTATTATTCCCTTGTGGTATGTGACCTGTGCTTTCGTAAGGTTAAGCATGCATTGATGGTGAAATTGTGTCATTTGCCACCAACACTTTGAACCACCATGCACTTACAGTTTTGGCGAGATCCTGCCATAGGCTGGCATAGTCTGTCTATAAAAGGGACCAAATTGCGTGAGGGATGTTCAGACAAGTTTGACACACAGGGGAGTTTGGACAAGCTAGACACACACACAGGAGAGTTGAATAAAGTAGACCACACATGTAGGACAGTTAGTCAGAGTGTTGTTGATTGAGGAGTGCACATGGTAGTTTTCAAGATGCAGTCTCATGGATGATGATTTTAAAAGTAAAAGTTTATTCACTGATGTTGTGTTTGCAAGACCTCTCTTCCTTTTTACCATGATAATTCCACCTCAGTGCCTGCCTGGTGACACTGGTTGTAGGGTGTGCCCTATCCATTCCTATAATCTCTTTTTGATACATTTCTTTAGCTGAGGGTTGGCAAGTCAATTCCAAAGGCTGGCACACTGATGTCTAGTGCATTTTAGAATTCTGGATAGAGCTGTTTGTAAAGATTTGTACTATCTTTGTTGATTTTTAAGTCTTCCTCAATGTTTCTTCTCATTACAATATGTCTAATTTTGATTGATTTAAAATGTCAGAGCTTAGTTACTAAGGATTCTTGATTTAACGTCCGCCTCTATGCCACCCTATTGATCAATAACAGTACCCTAGTACACTGTGGCTGACACTATATTGGTCTTTTCTTGCATCTGTTCTCTTTGTGAAAGAAGAGCAAGCTCGTTTGCAATCATTATAATTTATGTCACAAATTGCTATTAAAAAATAAAGGATGCTTAAAATAAATTACTGGGATTTGATGGTTGAGTGGTGTTAATCGTTTTGGGTTTAATCTCTAGTGAGAAGCTTTGGATTTCTTAGCTTATTCCCTCCATGTACTATCTTCAATGGTGGGGATAAAATAAGGCAACTAAAAAACTGTCCCGTCCTATTAGTTGTAATGAGCAATTATAACCTCTTGCCAAAGCTATTGCAAATTTGCTTACACAAGGAATTGTTCAGTGCACATACATCTTGGTGTTACATAAAATTTAAAAAATTAATTTATTCACATTGTTACAATCTCCTTATGAAATAACATTTTTTTGTGTGTTTATGTTACCGAAAGTGATTTTTTATAACACATAAACAATTATTTACTAAAGGATAATTAGAGTTTTATAGGTAAAAGTTTTTTTATTAAAATTTTTCATTTTTTTTTATATTTAAAAAGCAAAAAGTCTTTCTATTGCTAATATATCACTGTTATTATTGTGCACAGATATTGATGAATGTTCAAACAATTCGCTCACGTGCCAACAAAACTGCTCTAATCTGGAAGGGAGTTTCAAGTGTTCCTGTTTTAATGATTATCACAATATTTCAAATACCTGCCAAAGTAAGTATTCATGGTATAAATACAACTTGACAAGTTGTTCAAAATATATTATGTAAAATTATTACACCTTTGATTTTTGTTTCTATTCCATATTATATTGATACAATGTATATATCAAGAGTTCACAGGAAGAACAGGCTTAGTAACAAAATGAGAAAAATCAGGTTACTTCTTTCATATCTTAATGAAACTTTTTTCTTGCGTCTATCTACTTTATACAGTGAAATGTCATTATTACTAACACCATTGAATTTTCTGGTCCCTTCCTCTTCGCTTATATAACATCTGTGAAAAAATGTCATTATAATAAATTTCTTCCTTTCAGTATTTTGTGAAAAAAAATGAGCGTTTCATTGATATTTTTTTTCTCCAAGCTGGAATTACTTTTAAAAGAGGGCTGGGTTCAAGATGCAAAATGCAAATAATGAGTGGGTAGATGGAAGTGGGGAGATATCAAGCATTGCTGCACTTCAAGTGATGGGGGAAAAATATACCAAACCAGGCAGAGAGGTCAATACAAGTTCAGCTGTGAAGAAAAAAAAAAACTACTTAGTGTGGGACTGACCTTGAGCATAATGATAGGCAGCTAACGGGGAGAGGGGGGAATCAATAATGGGGTCTTCACTCATTACATAACACTTAACTGTTGACACACAGTTAAAGAATGGTCAATTTTGGGGGGGGGAGGGGTAATGAAGAAAAATAAACGTTTCCTGATAAGTCAACAGGCCTGTACCAAAATTACTTTACTAAACTGAGATTTGTGCTGCATGTGGAGATGGGGGGGGGGGTCGTTTGCTCAAGCTTTAAAATGACAGACAGCATTACTTGCCAAGTAATGTTTTATATTTGGATTGTTTTTGTGTTTGATGAGTTTGGTACAGCTTCAGTTAAATGTGATTGTACTGGTATGGCTTGGGGTAGTGATTTTTTTATAAAACTGATGGTCGGGTCGCATTTTGCAAAGATGGTAATTAACGTTATAGCTTAATAAATGGTGATGGTTTTGTTTGGGTGAGGGGAAACTATTTATTGTAATTTGCAAAGATGGTGTTGAAATGTTTAGTCAGAATTAGAGAATAGAAACTGGGTTTTAAAATATCAATGTTAATTTATGTAGGGTTAAGGATATTCATTTCAAACCTTTGCAATGTAAAGTTTTTTTCTATTGATAAATATAATTTAAAAACGCATCATGTTTGAAAAAAATATTTAAATTCTTACCATACATGTATTTAATAATTTAGATGGTATTCACTGTACACATAAAATTTTAATGCAAGGGATGTAATTCAGGTACAGAAACATACATTAAAGTGGCAGTAACTTAATTTTGTGCGGTACAAAAACTCACGAATAGAAAACTTTTAGTTAAATAATGTTACAGTTAAACTTTTACATTAAAATAAATTTTAGAATGTAAAAGCAATGGAAAATAGAACTTGGTGTCAAGTAAAAAATTAATTTTTCTCCATTGTAGCAATTTTTGACCATTCCAGTTCCTCCCTAGTCCTAATATATATGTTGCTGAAGATATTGAAAATACAAATGGAATATTTTATTTTGTTCCAGGTGATAAATTCCGAAAATTTCAAATTTATTTGATATTTGATAAAAAGATTATTTTCCATTCTTGGATGGAGAAATTTAGCAAGTGTGATATAAGTTTTTACTTATGTGCTTTCATTCACAAAACCTTCTTCATTCATCCTGCAGGACACTGCCTCGTGAGTGAAAACTACCACTTGCAACTCCTCAAAAACACTGACTAACTGTCCTTTGTGACTACTGTGCTCTGACCCTACTATCTAAAAACTCCTTCCAGTGTTTCTGTGTCTCCTCTGACTGCTTTTATAACGCCTATCCTGTCCACAGTGTCATATGATCCTTGACCAATCACTAACACGCTCTACTGGTCATATTACTCACCAAAGCATGCTTGACCTTACAAAGCACCTTATAATTCAAATAATAAATCAAGGGGTTTTGATTAGAGATAAGGAAGTTTCATTATAGAATTTTTAGTTGTATTTCATTTATAACTGAAACATTTCTATTAATTTATGTTTGCATGTATAACACATAAATTATGTGTTGAGCTAAACTGAATATAAAAAAATACTTGTAATATTTTTTTCCTCAGAGATAGTGAGAAAGTTCTTGTCAATAAGGTTTCAGTATAATGGGGCTGATATTGACTTCAACAACAAAAGTCATGAGAGTTACGTGTATTTAAAAGATGAATTACAGACATCTGTAAGTGACATTGTTCATGCAGTTTTGCCTGTCTCTCTATTGTCTATCTTGTTTTTTTGTTTTGTTTTGACAAATAGTGAAAAGATATATTAATTCAGTAAGTCTGGACATTATTTTGTCTGATAATATGTCGACATACTGACATTGGTGGTGAGCCTCAATATATATGAGCTTACCTTCAAATGAACAGGTGGGAAGGTGAAGTTGGTTGTGAAGCTTCTTAATGGACATTTTTGATGACAGGTCTTACAGGTCTTACAAAATGCTGATGCATTTTTGATGACAAATCTCACAGAATGCTGATGCATTTTTGATGACAGATCTCACAGAATGCTGATGCATTTTTGATGACAGGTCTCACAGAATGCTGATGCATTTTTGATGACAGGTCTCACAGAATGCTGGTGCATTTTTGATGACAGGTCTCACAGAATGCTGATGCATTTTTGATGACAGGTCTCACAGAATGCTGATGCATTTTTGATGACAGGTCTCACAGAATGCTGATGCTACTGTAAAAAACAGAGTCCATGTCAGTCTGCACCAAACTTTAAACTACTGGCTTGGTTGGATTGGGCTAATATGCCTGACCAGTTTCGGTGGCTGTGGGTAGAAACTTCATATGAAATTATTATAAAATAGTTTTATTCAGGCCTAATTCCTTTTATAAAATAATAAAAATAACTTTTTTTTATCTCGAATTGCAATATATACAAGTAGTAGGTAATTTTTGTATCAAATGCATGGAAAAGAAAACTATTCCAAGTGTAATTGGTAAACAAACAAAAGACTTGGGATGTATATTTTCTTGTCCAGCAGATTTTTAGTCTATAATAGAACAGCTGATTAATGAAAAGAGAAAAAGGTATTCAACTACAATTGCAATCGCTGTTTAAAGAAAATGAAAGGATTAATTTTTTTTTTTTAAATTCTTGGACATTGTAACTTAAATTCACTTGAAAAAAATAATTTTGGCTGGAGGAGAATCAATTTTAGATTCCAGACAACTTTTTTTTTGGATCACATTACTCTAACTGATAAAATCTTGTCATGTTTGTGTAGGATCTAAAACAAATTACATGTAGTAACTGTTGTATTCTATTTGTATATTGAATGATGACACATGCACTGTACTTTATTTTTTCAGTTGTATAATTTACTCAAAGTGAAGATAAAAGATTTAATCTCTGTTTCAATTGATGATCTGAGGTGAGTTGATTTACTTCTTTAAATAGTTGCACTTAGAAAATTTCATTTATGAAATACATGTATATTTTATTTAAATACATGTACCTGGAAATTCCTTTTACTTTATGTATACCACGGTGAAGAATTAATGAAGAATATTTACTTATAATATATTTCCTGGTATTTTTAAAAACTGAAATTTCTGAAATAATTCCTAATTCCAATTCCATTATTAAAAACTTAGGCTCCTAATGGGTAGAAACTCAGATATTTTAAAACAGAAAAAGCTTTAGAAAATCACATCTGATGGGCATGTTACATGTATTAAGATTTATTGAGATTTGTTTACCGAGTTTTACCACAAGAAAAACTCTAAAAGAATCAGTTTTGGAATTTAAAAATTTGGGTTATAAATTATCTGATTTTGATACTGAAAAAAGCATGGCATTTCTTGTCCTGATTAGAACCAATAGTTACATTAAAGCCCTTCGAAAGATCAAAAGATTAAAACAGCTAAATTTCTCCTAATTAAATCATTTAGTCTGTTATAAATACATTTATTACAAAATACTTTGGTTTCCTGTGTCAGTAAGAATATTTTTTAACTTTGATCTTTTGTTTTCGTAGCGTGTTTTATGGTTTCTTATTTCATGGAGTTTGGCTTATCCAGAATAAAAATGGTTCCTGGGATAAAGTATATTATTTTCAAGACACATAAAAAATTAGCTTAAATTAGTTTTTTTCTTTCCCTGTGGGTTTTAAGAACAAAAGTAAAGAAAATGACGATGGGTATGTCGTATTTACCGGAAACCAGATGACACTATTACTAGGGCATGCCCTAAACTCTGCTCTGGAAAAAAACAAATAAATAATAAATGAGTCAAGAGCCACAGTCATATGTACTTTTGTCACCTAAGCCAAAGGTTTAGTCTTATTAGTGCATTGCAATTAATGAAATTAATGGAAATCATATGCTGAACAGACTTGATTTTAAACATTACTGAGATGAAAAAAATAATTCTTGAGGCTAATTAACAATTCTATTAATCACAGAAGTATATGGTCTAGACCTAGATTTATATCAAAGGATGTTGTCTGAACAGTTGGGCAGAAGCAAACCACTAGTCTGAAAGATTTAAACAGATGAGTAGAATGATGTTGGCTGCCAGTGGATAGAGTTAAAGAAATTAGAAGTACATTTATCTTTTTTTTTTTTCCACAACAATGGTCAAGAGGGATGCTAGTAGAAATTTTGAGCCGATGTGAATAATTCAGGCCATCGCTTATTCTTCTTTAAAAAGTTGATTTTAAAAGACAATTCTAAAAATTCATTTTTTTTATCTTGATCAGAGTGTTATCAGACTTTTATAATGCACTGGCCCCTTTTTCCGCATGAGCATAAACTGTGTAAAATTCCTCTTTTACATCAGTGCCAACCCCCTACCTCCACCAATTGTCAGGTTACTTACAGGGGGGAATGATTTTCTTTTTACACATGTATGACTTTAACCGTTCCTCAGTTATAAACCTTTTCAAAACGAATGATTGTTCATGACAGTTATACTAAATACTTATAAGTAAAAAGATCATGTAATAAGCTAATGAAAATTTGAGTAATGAATTAGCACAATTCTTTAATCATATTTCATGGAAATCAATTACACAATATCGCAATCAACTTTCTGTTATTCAAATTTTCAGAAATGGAAGCATCATAGTGGACTTTGTGATAGTGACTAAGGAAATATCTCAAGTGGACTACGCAAATGCTATTTATGAAACAATACATTATATTTTTCAAATAAATATAACTATTGGTAACCAAAGCTTGTCAGTGATTGACATAACTGTGGATAAAATAACATGTGAGAAATTAGAACATAATTTATTTTTTGCGGATAGTTTTTTTTCTTTGCACCTTGTTTTCATATCTAAGAGAATCAAATACATGTATTTAAATCTTAATTGCACTTTAAATTAAGAAAAAAAAATAATGATACAATGTTTAATCTTTTTTCTTGTCATAATTGACAATGTATGCTATTAATTGTTACGCAACAGATGCAGTCTGTACTTTTTTAGACAGTAAAAAAATGAATTTTAGACGAATATTTCCAAGCTACTTTCAAAATACATATCCTTTGTTTTCATTATGAATTTAATCAATTTCAATGTTTAGTGGCATGACATCAGTTATTCTATAGGATATAACACATTTTATTTTGCTAGAAATGATCTTAATTAACTAATGCAGAAATGGACAAAGTTAAACAAACGTATACACATTTTTAACTAAAATGAAGCATTTATATATTTTTAATTTATGGAAAGGTTTCACCAAATACCGCTCTAATTCCATTTCTGTTATTTAATTCAATTATTGCTGTATTGCTAATGAGCCGTTCTTCATAACCTTACATGTTTTTTTTAGCGCTTTACACCTAAAACAGTCATAACAATATTAAGTAATTTTATCTGAAACGTCTGGTTTTTTTTTAGATCGCTTTAATGCAACACAATGTATGATCTATCAAGATATTGTCAACTGTACATGTGAGATGTTTAATGGAATAGCCCAATGCAAACAAACATCATCAGGGTCAGTTGATTTTTATTTCATTACTGTTTTTTTACATCATGTTTTTTGTAAACATTTTCTTTTACTTCACAGATCTGTGATATTGTTGTATACATGCTACAACACAGATCTGTGATATTGTTGTATACATGCTACAACACAGATCTGTGATATTGTTGTATACATGCTACAATTACTTATTCATTAAAACAATTAGCAATGTCATTAGCAAAATAAAAAAATAATCTAAAATGGGTTCCTATATATTGTTTTTTTTTCTCTTCTTTTTTTCATCTATAAACAGTAGCTCAGGTGAGTGTTCTGATTGTGCTTTGCAGTACTGTCACTTTAAATTAAAGATTAGAGTATACAATCAAAATGAACCTACTGTTCAAAAGAAAAAAAATGTATTTTCATGGGTAATTCTACTTTGTTTTACTATTGCTTTTTAAATTCTTTCAGATATTAGGCTGATTCTAGGTCTAGCTATTGGTATTCCTTTATTTGTGATTTTCACTGCCTGTATTGTCGCTGCTTTGTGCATATGGAAAAAGAGAAGAGGAATCGACTATGATAATTCCATTTACTCCTTTGAAAATGAATATACAGGGTCAGTTGTATTTAATTTTGGTTTAATAAGAACTTTTTTTAAAATTTTGCCAACATCTATTATGTGAGTGCATTTTTGTGTTGTTTTTTTTTTTAGCATGTCCACAAAATCTTTTAAAAGGAAGGAGGATGATTATCTTAATCTATATAATGCTGCGTCACCTAGTGATTATGAAATGCCAGATCGCTATCAAAGGTTAACTGCAATGAGTGAAGCAAGAGGTAAGCTATAAAAGTGCATATTTTTTAAAAAAAGTCTATTACAATTCAAGTTGGTCAGAAGAATAAAAGAGCTTATATGATATAACTGGGTCCCTAGCATTGTTTTGCACAAATTTTGTGCAATTACGTTAGCAGTTTTTTTTTATAACTGTATAGCATCAACATTTACATTAATTGTTATTCACAAAGCCTTAGACTTTACAGTAAACTTTGTTAATTAAGTCTAAAAGTTTGTATCTTTTGTACAAAAGATGTACATAATATTTCTTCTGTAAATTTTTTTTTGTATGCTAAGATGCTAAATTGATATGTAAAAATTTTACCTTTCAGACTATACCCCAGACTATACCTACTTGGGAGTAGCTGATAAGGTATTTAATGCGAAATTTTCTTTTTGCTTTCATCCAAATGTTTCTTGCGCTATCTTGCTTATATAGGCAGCCTATTTCCATTTCTTCCACTAACATGTAACATTAATAGACTTCACATTGAGTCTAAGATATGTAACATTAATAGACTTCACATTGTGTCTAAGATATGTAACATTAATAGACTTCACAATTTGTCTAAGATATTTAAAAAAGACTTTAAGAATGTCTAACTAGTTAAGAAATTTTGCCTAATAATGCAATGTACAGGCCTACGGTACATTTCAATGAGAATGTCTCTTTTAATGCAGCATTACTTTGGAACCTATCTTACACATATATCTATAAATGGCATTTTTATATATTTTTTTTAAATATTTGAGTTCATTAAATATAAATTAAGTCAGTATAAGATATAAATATAGATTTTGTGAAATATAAAAATTTCATAAAATGACAAATCTAGACAGACTTCCTTGATGTTTGAAAAAGAGACAAGTATTTAAAGTAGAGAAATACATAATGAAAAACAGACAAGTATTTAAAGCAGAGAAATACGTAATGAAAAAGAGACAAGTATTTAAAGCAGAGAAATACGTAATGAAAAAGAGATAAGTATTTAAAGTAGAGAAATACATAATGAAAAACAGACAAGTATTTAAAGCAGAGAAATACGTAATGAAAAAGAGACAAGTATTTAAAGCAGAGAAATACGTAATGAAAAAGAGATAAGTATTTAAAGCAGAGAAATACCTAATGAAAAAGAGACAAGTATTTAAAGCAGAGAAATACGTAATGAAAAAGAGACAAGTATTTAAAGCAGAGAAATGCGTAATGAAAAAGAGACAAGTATTTAAAGCAGAGAAATACGTAATGAAAAAGAGATAAGTATTTAAAGCAGAGAAATACGTAATGAAAAAGAGACAAGTATTTAAAGCAGAGAAATGCATAATGAAAAAGAGACAAGTATTTAAAACAGAGAAATACGTAATGAAAAAGAGACAAGTATTTAAAGCAGAGAAATATGTAATGAAAAATAGACAAGTATTTAAAGCAGTGAAATACATAATGAAAAAGAGACAAGTATTTAAAGCAGAGAAATACGTATTGAAAAAGAGACAAGTATTTAAAGTAGAGAAATACATAATGAAAAAGAGACAAGTATTTAAAGTAGAGAAATACATAATGAAAAAGAGACAAGTATTTAAAGTAGAGAAATACGTAATAGTTTTTTTTAAAATCTCTAACAGAATTTCCACATTCAAAGACCAAAGTTAACGCCGGTAAGGGAAAATATAGTGTAGTAAGGCATACATATTGTTATATCATAAAGGTACACCCTGCATAACTAGAGTGTTAAATGGGGCAAGATAATCATCCAGGGGGGATAAGTGCTGAAAGAAACTTATATATATGCTTTATTTTAACTTGTTTTTTTTTCTGTATTCTAGTAATCACTGACATCTTTTATTTTTATAAACAATAAATTACTTCATGACAATGAAAAATATTTCCGGTGCTTTGTTGATCTGGAAAGTTCCTTTGATTCCTTTGATAGTGCCTTTTGCTTGTATGCTTCTGAGCACTTGCATATAATATTATATCTCCAGCAAAAAATTATAACAAACTAATTTTCCGACTTAAATTAAGACAAATTAATCAAACTAAAAGATTTTTCTCTAATAAACATTAATGATAAACATGAGGACTAACTTAAAAGATTAAATTTTGACCAATCAATTAAAAAATAATATATTGAGGAAAAAAAATAGTGTTCAAATAGTTATTAGATGGAGCAGACTTCAAGTGGAGTGTGACTGTATTTAACATATCCGTTTTCTTTTTTGAATAGCTCATGCAACAATTTTAAAGCTTGTTCACTGAAGCCATGCATCTGTGCTTTTAAATATTGATTAAATTGTTTCTGTTGTTTTTTTTTCAGACATATTCAACCAAGTTATAAATGGCATCGAAGTTTTCATTGTCAAAAAAGTATCATGATGAGTATTTTTAAAAACTATTTTTACATTGTCATCACCGCAGTATTTTAGTTTATATGTCCATGTATGGTTCTAGAGATTAATATGTTTGACAACATTGTATAACATTGACAAGAAGATTTTTGCTCGGGTGAGGCTCAAAGGGTGAAAAAAATGTCTATGTATTTCAATATGTATGTACTGATGATTGTATCTATGTAAATTTAAATATTATCGGCAAAAAAAAAATGTCAATGCCAGATCTGAATATTTTCAGCTCACATTAGTTTATAGTTTGTATGTAGATTGCTATGTGATTGTTAACTAAGAATGAGACAGTTATTGCAGGAATATCTTTTCCCCCCATTAATTGTTTAAAAATAATAAATACTCTTTAGATTCAACATCTCTGTCTAAAGATTTTTTTTTGTTTTTACTGTATGTAAAGTTAATGAATTAGATAAGAGCAGTATTATGGTTATCTAGTGCAAATACATTTTTGTAAATCTGTTTCTTACTTTGATTTAAAAAAAAAAATTTCTGCAAATAATTTTATAACCTTTGTTTGTTTTTTTTTTTAAAAATCAGCTAGAAAAACATGAAACTTAGAGGGCAGAAAATTTAAAGGTGGACCTTTTCTGGATATTGTTCTCAGTTAAAGAAATCACTACTGCATTATCTTTTGTTTAGAAAGAAATCAATTTTTGAATTATCTTCTTGTGGGTTAAGTAGCTGTTTAAGAGAATGGGAAAACAAACCCTTTTTTCTTTATGTTCACACACTTTTTTTTTAATCAAATGATTTGTTCAATTTTTTTTATCATCCTTCTAAATTGATGTACCTTTTAAAACAGGCCTTTAGCACATTTTTAATGGCCAGAATAAAAAAAATTAATTGCCTATCAAAATGTCAAATTTATCCCACGCTTTACATGTCCTGTTAAAACAAACTTCTCAAACCTTAAACAAGCAATCAGAAAGTCGTTTGGCAGAATTGTCACTTAACCCCTTTATACAAAAATTTAATGACTTTTTTCTCTTAACATCAATGAGCCTCCTGAAGGGGGATAATTCTCAATAATCCTAAAATATTTCAAAACTATTATTTCCCTTGCATTTAAATACCAATGAAGAATTATGAAAGCATCTTTTCTCAATTGTAGTTGGTAACAAGTCCATTGCTTTAACAGTTTATCACCTAGTTTTGCGTTTTTTGTCATTAAGTTAATGTTGTAAAATTTTTTTTCCTTGTAAAGATGATTTTTTTTTAAAAATTCATCTTCTACTGATTTTTCTCCATATATTCCTCAATTAGTCAGTTTTTCAGAATATTCTAATCCACAAAATAGTCATATTATTATTTTAATTTAATATATATCAGCTACTTTAACTTTTTATACATGTGTATGTTTATATAAACTAATACATCGTCGGATTAAAATGAGGCCAATAAAAGCTGCATTGTGGCTTTTCAAAAAGTAAAAATGTCTTTGTGGTGCATATGGACAACCCAGTTTAAATCGGGTACCTGACTTATGTTAGGAAAGTGAACCACTCATATGGAGAGGTTACAGAAACAGATAAATTATACACTTCATCTGCCCCGATGGCCCTCTAGAGCTAAGGGAACTGAAACAACTTTGAAGAGTGACTTACCATAGTCATTTTATTCAAGATTCAGAAGAGTAAAGTAATTTAAAGGCTCGTTGGAAGCGCACACAACCAAACAAAGAGCTTCATGTGGCTCTAGGAGCCCCATTAGGCCACTGTAGTAGTTGTAATGAATATTTCTATTAAAGTTTTAATATTTTATTTATCCTGATACTATTCCTCTTTATGCTGTGTATTTGGACTCAGTGTCAGTATATATATATATATGTTGTTTTTTTTTGTCATGATGAGGTAATTTTTGTTTGTTTTATTAATGATTTTTAAACATTTTGATTTACTTAACTTTTATGTATATTAAGGATATTTAAAAAAAATTGTTTGTTAAAATGGTTTCAAGGGTTCTTAACAAATATCTCTACTGTCAATGTATCACTTGAAACATGATAACTCGGTATGTTCCACCATTACAATTCTATAATAATGATGATTGCATTTGAAAACTTAAATTATACCTTGTTCATATCACTTGAGCAATAACCTGATATTTTATCTCATACCTAAGAAATATAATGCATCTTATAAATTATTTATGCTTGTTATGTATATTTATCTAGGTTATTATTTATTTTTATTACATTTTCAGTAAAAAAAAAAAACAATACTCAAAACAAGTTATTCTTTCTAATTTCTTTTGTTAATTTTTTTATAATAATGAGGAAGACCTGTGTGATTCTAAATCTGATTCTGCACTTTTAATTGATATTTAATATCATTGGTAACTGCAATTCCCTTCATATCGGTGCAGCCTCTTAGTAGGTCCGTATACATTGATATGTGCCATTGTTGTCTGATGGATTCATTTGATAATCTTTGCCACTCTGTTAAAAAAGTGATCAAGTTTTGCCCCTTAATCCCCAAGACCATTGAGGCCAATGAAGTGTAAAATTCACATGCCTCAGTAGTTATGGCATATTAAGGGGTTATGCGGTTATCACAAAGGCCGGCGCCTTTACTTGTATTGTAAATTTTTTTAGTTTAAATTTGAGTTGCTTCATCAAATCTAGTATCTGGCTAAACAATCCTCAAGCCAATTAATATTTATTAAGTGGGAAGGGGAGAAAAAACAACACTGATAAAGATTACGTCATTTAGTGCTAGTTTTCAACTGCAAGACACCCCCCCCCCCTCCCCATTAAACTTTAAAGTTTGTCCTGGTTTTTATCAGGAGTGAAAACAAAAGTTTAATATTAAAGCCTAATAAAAGAAAAGTCTCCATGAACCATATGATGTCTCTGTAAGAATGAGATGATTATCATTTGATCTGAATATATAAATGTCTAAACACTAATGAGAAAATTCTTGTTCCGTTCCCACATAAACAGGATGGGTTTCTGTGTGGTGTAGAGCGCTCGACTATCAATGTAGAGCTCTTGACTATCAACGTAGAGCTCTTGACTATCAATGTAGAGCTCTTGACTATCAATGTAGAGCCCTTGACTATCAATGTAGAGCACTTGACTATCAATGTAGAGCACTTGACTATCAATGTAGAGCACTTGACTATCAACGTAGAGCTCTTGACTATCAATGTAGAGCTCTTGACTATCAATGTAGAGCTCTTGACTATCAATGTAGAGCCCTTGACTATCAATGTAGAGCCCTTGACTATCAACGTAGAGCTCTTGACTATCAATGTAGAGCTCTTGACTATCAATGTAGAGCTCTTGACTATCAATGTAGAGCCCTTGACTATCAATGTAGAGCCCTTGACTATCAACGTAGAGCTCTTGACTATCGATGTAGAGCCCTTGACTATCAATGTAGAGCCCTTGACTATCGATGTAGAGCACTTGACTATCAATGTAGAGCCCTTGACTATCAATGTAGAGCACTTGACATCCCTTGACTATCAATGTAGAGCCCTTGACTATCAATGTAGATCCCTTGACTATCAATGTAGAGCCCTTGACTATCAATGAAGAGCACTTGACTAACAATGTAGAGCCCTTGACTAACAATGTAGAGCACTTGACTATCAATGTAGAGCACTTGACTATCAATGTAGAGCACTTGACTATCAATGTAGAGCTCTTGACTATCAATGTAGAGCCCTTGACTATCAACGTAGAGCTCTTGACTATCAATGTAGAGCTCTTGACTATCAACGTAGAGCTCTTGACTATCAATGTAGAGCACTTGACTAACAATGTAGAGCCCTTGACTATCAATGTAGAGCCCTTGACTATCAATGTAGAGCACTTGACTAACAATGTAGAGCCCTTGACTATCAATGTAGAGCACTTGACTAACAATGTAGAGCACTTGACTATCAATGTAGAGCTCTTGACTATCAATGTAGAGCTCTTGACTATCAATGTAGAGCTCTTGACTATCAATGTAGAGCCTTTGACTATCAACGTAGAGCTCTTGACTATCAATGTAGAGCTCTTGACTATCAATGTAGAGCACTTGACTAACAATGTAGAGCCCTTGACTATCAATGTAGATCCCTTGACTATCAATGTAGAGCCCTTGACTATCAATGTAGAGCACTTGACTAACAATGTAGAGCCCTTGACTAACAATGTAGAGCACTTGACTATCAATGTAGAGCACTTGACTATCAATGTAGAGCACTTGACTATCAATGTAGAGCTCTTGACTATCAATGTAGAGCCCTTGACTATCAACGTAGAGCTCTTGACTATCAATGTAGAGCCCTTGACTATCAATGTAGAGCACTTGACTAACAATGTAGAGCACTTGACTATCAATGTAGAGCACTTGACTATCAATGTAGAGCACTTGACTATCAATGTAGAGCTCTTGACTATCAATGTAGAGCTCTTGACTATCAACGTAGAGCTCTTGACTATCAATGTAGAGCCCTTGACTATCAATGTAGAGCACTTGACTAACAATGTAGAGCCCTTGACTATCAATGTAGAGCTCTTGACTATCAATGTAGAGCTCTTGACTATCAATGTAGAGCTCTTGACTATCAATGTAGAGCCTTTCACTATCAACGTAGAGCTCTTGACTATCAATGTAGAGCACTTGACTATCAACGTAGAGCTCTTGACTATCAATGTAGAGCACTTGACTATCAATGTAGAGCTCTTGACTATCAACGTAGAGCACTTGACTATCAATGTAGAGTACTTGACTATCAATGTAGAGCACTTGACTATCAATGTAGAGCACTTGACTAACAATGTAGAGCACTTGACTATCACTGTAGAGCTCTTGACTATCAATGTAGAGCACTTGACTATCAATGTAGAGCCCTTGACTATCAATGTAGAGCCCTTGACTATCAATGTAGAGCCCATGACTATCAATGTAGAGCACTTGACTAACAATGTAGAGCCCTTGACTAACAATGTAGAGCACTTGACTATCAATGTAGAGCACTTGACTATCAATGTAGAGCACTTGACTATCAATGTAGAGCTCTTGACTATCAATGTAGAGCCCTTGACTATCAACGTAGAGCTCTTGACTATCAATGTAGAGCCCTTGACTATCAATGTAGAGCACTTGACTATCAATGTAGAGCACTTGACTATCAATGTAGAGCACTTGACTATCAATGTAGAGCTCTTGACTATCAATGTAGAGCTCTTGACTATCAACGTAGAGCTCTTGACTATAAATGTAGAGCCCTTGACTATCAATGTAGAGCACTTGACTAACAATGTAGAGCACTTGACTATCAATGTAGAGCACTTGACTAACAATGTAGAGCACTTGACTATCAATGTAGAGCTCTTGACTATCAATGTAGAGCTCTTGACTATCAATGTAGAGCTCTTGACTATCAATGTAGAGCCTTTGACTATCAACGTAGAGCTCTTGACTATCAATGTAGAGCACTTGACTATCAACGTAGAGCTCTTGACTATCAATGTAGAGCACTTGACTATCAATGTAGAGCTCTTGACTATCAACGTAGAGCACTTGACTATCAATGTAGAGTACTTGACTATCAATGTAGAGCACTTGACTATCAATGTAGAGCACTTGACTAACAATGTAGAGCACTTGACTATCACTGTAGAGCTCTTGACTATCAATGTAGAGCACTTGACTATCAATGTAGAGCCCTTGACTATCAATGTAGAGCACTTGACTATCAATGTCGAGCACTTGACTATCAATGTCGAGCACTTGACTATCAATGTAGAGCCCTTGACTTTCAATGTAGAGCACTTGACTATCAATCTAGAGCCCTTGACTATCAATGTAGAGCCCTTGACTATCGACGTAGAGCTCTTGACTATCAATGTAGAGCCCTTGACTATCGACGTAGAGCTCTTGACTATCAATGTAGAGCTCTTGACTATCAATGTAGAGCACTTGACTATCAATCTGAAAGTCCCGGGTTTGATGCTCCATGAGAACCCAGGGAATTTTTCAGGTGGTTGTTAATGTTGGTTGAAATTTTCTTCAAGTTCAACCAGCTTTAAGTGCGCAATTAACTGAACTTGGGGGAAGTAAAGGTGTCTGAACATTGTGCTTAACCACACATCATCTGCCCAATTACCTTTAAGGGATCAGGGAACTTTAACCATAGCCAAGACTGCAATAGCCATGGGGGTACTGTGGTGGACATAAAAAACTCTTGCATCATCGTTGCTCAAACCACGCATCTCTGGCTCACAACCAAAGAGTGACACCGGGCTCACAAAATAAAGGGTGACACCGGGCTCACAACCAAAGAGTGACACCGGGCTCACAACCAAAGAGTGACACCGGGCTCACAACCAAAGAGTGACACCGGGCTCACAACCAAAGAGTGACACCGGGTGACTTGAATGAAGGAGATTGTTTCTGTTGTTAAACAGTATTTTCCCCATCTTAGTTCTCTAATGGATTCAAATCTAAATGCTCATACAGCTTGCTTAGCTGACTCTCTTATATGACTTCATTTGCTGACTCTCTTGTAGTCCATTGAAATTTTGATAGTATTTCAGACAGAATGTTCTGTCAGTAAAAGATCAAGTAACATTATGTACAAACAGTTAATATGTTTTTTTTATAGTGTAGAACTGGTACTGAACACTCTGTCCTGACAAATAAATCACGACCTTTTTTGTGTATTGCTATTCATTATGCCTTAGATTTGTTTATATATTTTTTTTATTCAGGCTTTAAGCTTATCAGACAGATGCACACACAATCACTTAAAAACAACAACCTGTAAATGCTAACCACTTTTCAACTATGTTAGAATACCAAAATATGCTCTTAGTTGTTATGAATCATAATAAAGAAAAATATTTGTATACATATTTGTTCAATTTCTGATTTAGTGTGCTTACAGTCCTGCGATATGCTGTTCGAATGTAGCCTACACATCAATGTAGCCTACACATCGTTGTTTTTTTTTTTTTCAAATGAGAATTCTCTGCTTGATAGGAGTGGCTTTATTAAAATAAGGAAGATATCTAGGGTGGTCTTTCTCGCTTAGGTTTACCTAATGAGGCTTTAAACGTTTCATACTAAACATGAATTATATATTTTAAGTGATTCGTAATTGCTATACATTTTTTCTTTCTAAAATAGTCAAACTTTTGATTGAAAGCAATCATTTAGTATTTTAAAAAAAATATTTTCCAATTTAGCTCTAAATGGCTTTATATTGCAATAGCACTGAGCTATATAATATATCAACTGAGTAGTGTGTGTTGATTTTCATCATAAGAATTGAAGGTGAAGTCAAATTGTACAAAGTACAATATACTGTCATGATTAAAAAAATATGTATGAATTGTATCCAATATAAATTAATAAAATGAGTTTAGTTAAAAAAGGCGTATCCGAGATGTAACATCTCTGCCTACCTTACTCAGAGTTATGACACAGCATGTACGAGATTTACATAAATCCAGAGACGATACAGCTCAAGCTTTATAATGCCCATTACCTGTGCTATAGCTTGTATAGCTTATACGTAAATCCTGCACTGCCAATTCTCTTCTCTTATTGGAAGACCAATCAAAACATTGCTCGTCTATGGTATCACGGGTTCTTCCAATGAGAGGGATACCAGCCATCATGACGAAAGTCCAGGGCCGCTTTATCATATATGCACTGTGCCTAGGGCCTACGGACTTTTCAAAGGCCTACGAAAGCCAGAATGGCAAATAAGTGCCGGTGCGTTCTTGAAAAATATTAAAAAATGAATTCGGGGAGCGCCTACGACTTTGAAAGTGCCTAGGGCCCACGATGACCTTAAAACGGCCCTGCGAATGTCAACCAATATGTGAATTAAAGTAATTATTGATATTTGTTGCGACGCACATCAAATCATATCCTGACCCATAGGCCTACTTTGAGAATCACATATACGTCTAATATATTACGCGATGATTTCTCGGGGGGGGGGGGTAATATGTCCCATTGGTATATGTTCCCTCCCCCAATTCATCATATTGAACCCATCACCTACTGATTATGAATTAAAGCCATTGGCGGCGCTAGCAAGTGTAAAATGTTTGAGGATAGTCCTGCTTGGCCGTTGTTGTTTTTTGTAATAGCCTAATTCAGGGGTGGCACAGTTGGCACGCAGAGTCTCATCAGTCGGAACGCGACTAAAATATCACTTCCTTAAATTATAATTGTATTGTTGGCACTTTGCTATAATATTTTTTTGAGCTGAATTTTGGGCACGTGGCCCCAAAAATGTTCGCCACCACTGGCCTACTTGTAATCCACTTTCAGCCAGTTACAATGTATCAAAATGTAGAAAGAAAAAAAAGCGGAAAATAATGGTTATACTTTATATTTTCGAGGAGCTATGAAACAAAACGAAAACACAGACAATGATTAATGAACAATACATTTTAAAGTGTGATAAGCTTACGTTTTATACATGTATATGTCTTCCGTACAACCGCACTATGCATGGAATGTAAATATTGATCTTGAAAAAAGTCTTGTAGATATATTGGTTTAAATCAGTCAGAAGGCCACACTAAATGGAATGGAGAGATCGGTGAGAGCGTTATGCGTGATAAGGTTGTGAAGTATTTACTGTAGATTTTTTTAAATGTGGTAAAATGTACAACCAACAGTAATAAAACAGTTAAACATGTACATTGGTATAATAAAAAAAAGAGTATGTAGCAATACTGTTGAGTCTAAAGTTGAAACTAAATGAAAACAAAAATCGTAAAGACGGTTAAGTTCCATTAGCACTAACTGGCCATCGGGGTAGATAAAGTGTAGAATTGATCTGTTTCTTTAACTTTGGCATATGAAGGGATTATGTGGTTAGCACAACGCCCAGCCACCAATTAAGCTGGGTGGACTTGTGGGACGACTTGGCACCGAGTTCTGGAAGAGATTCCATGGTTCTCACCCTGGACTCTCAGGTAGACAGACAGTCGAGAATCTACACTACTCGACTACCCGTCCAACTACAAACAGTTGAAAATAAAATGAAATAGTAATTGAGTTACATTTTCCGAAATTTGTCAAAGTCGTTCAGAAACGTACTCATCAGTTGAACTTTATTCAATGGTCTATGTCTTTTTATGAGTACAAACTAAATAACACCTTGGTAAAAAAAATGGTCAAGGGAAAGGAGGGGTGTGGGGGGGTACATGGTGAAAGGGGGAAGGGGATATCACTTGAGACCCAGCGATGAACTAGTTATAGGGGTATGGTCAGTTAGGATTGGATAGAAGGGGGGGGGGTATATTCCCGTCTGGGGAAGCAGGGTGGTGTGGATGTTCGTTAATATATCATCAAAATATCATGAGAGTGAAAATCTTATACTTCATTCGCGACTGTTATGGACGTGTCTTTAAATTGTGTGACAGACATAGATAAAAAGAATCTTGCTATGTTGGTCAACTGAAGCATATATCGATTCAGACTATATGTCCTATTAAATAGTGAACATCTTATACCTGATACTAATTTGGTGTCGACATGCCTTTCAATTGTATGAAAGTATAGATTAGAAGAATCTTCTAGCTAAAGGAACTATAGTACGAAATGCAACGAATTAATAGTCCAGTTTGCAATAAAAAGTGTATTATTTTAAATTTAATGGAAATACTCTAACTTTTGGTTTAATAAAGACTGATAAATAATAAGAGTTGACCGGGAACTCATTTTACTCTCAATGTATAAACACCTGTGTTGGAGTAGCTACTCTATAGCAGGCTATAAATTTAATTACGTGTACTTCTCTTTGAGTCAGCACACCAGCGAAACATATCAAAAGCCAACAAAGTTTTTCATTAGATTGTTGTATGGTAACTTCCTGATTGTTATCAGGAGTCACTAGAATTTATTAACTGGCACTGTCTTGGACAGGAAACTCGCTTGATTTTTGGTAACTTAATGCGCCTTTATGTATTTATACAATGTCCAGGGCCGGGTTAGGTGACATGTGTTGAGCCCTACATTTCAAGGCCGGGTTATGTGACTTGTGTCGAGCCTTACATTTTTAACCAACTTTTCTGATAAAGAATCAGATAATATATTTTAATTGATGTAAGCTAGTGTTGTTTACAGGTGGCGCTTTTGCAGTGAGCACAATCTTCACGCTGTAGTCCGGTTACATGCTATGGATTACGGCTATACACCCGGCGTGTCCAGTCACTCATTATTTGGTCATTGTACTATCGATTATTGTGGGGGGGGGGGCGACAGAACGGCACTACAAAGAGTTATTAATAAGATATAAACAACAACAAATAACAACTACAAGAATACATGAAATACTAATATTGTAAAGTTACTGTGCTAGTGATGTGAATTGCAATATTTTGGAAATTAAACAGTTTTCCTTAAGTCGCGACACAGTCAACTCAAGAGATTAGTATCTCTAAGGTTTAGAAGAAAGCAAAACTGTTCTTACCTATTAGGTGTCGTATGGAAATGTACATTTGGGAACTTTGGGCAAAGTTGCGTTTAGAGGTTCTAGGCACAGTTTAGGGGCTCTAAGTAAAATAATATTTTGTAGGGGCCTGGGCAAAAACACTTGCCAAGGCCGTTGCTCGCAAAACGTTTGCCCTTAATATTTTTTTTTAAATTTAGGCCTTATGACTCTTATGACTCACACCTATGAAGCTATTTTAGCACTGGCTCTTAACAATCACACATATTGCTATTGCTGGCATCAAGGCAATAGAAGGGTATGTCTTTCAGAAATTAAAACTCGTCCAAAGCATTTCTTAGAGAGCTGCTCAAAACCTTTTTGATTTGCATGATGCTTCACATTTTCTAACATTTTATTTTGCCATTTCGTAAACAAAACTGTGGCAGGAAGTCAACCGTGAATAGAAAATATAAGGAAACCTAACCACTTAATTAGACACAATCTCGCATATGTGTAAATCATATCAGTCGCTTTGAAAAAAAACAACATGACAATAAGACAAGGTAAAGTCAAATCAGATGTGTCCAACGCGCACACTTTGCTATTTGTATTTATACGATCTAGAAATAGCGCAGTGGTTCTAAAACAGTATGTACAAACGCAGTGTTTATAGAGATTTACATTTATTAATTTTAAATACTTTTATTTTATCTGAAGGTGAAAACTTTGTAATGTAAAATGTAGCCTTTATAATAGTACACAAAAATACATTTTTAGTAAATGCACATGTATTGAGAAATCAATCAAGAAACTATTGAATTTTAGCCAAAATTGGATAGTGTCATAATATAACTATCCTGTTGTTATAAAAAAGGACTTGACTGTTATTATAATATGACTTAGCTGTTGTTATAATATGACTTGGCTGTTGTTATAATATGACTTGGCTGTTTGTTGTTTTAATATGACTTGGCTGTTGTTATAATATGACTTGGCTGTTGTTATAATATGACTTGGCTGTTATTATAATATGACTTGGCTGTTGTTATAATATGACTTGGCTGTTGTTATAATATGACTTGGCTGTTGTTATAATATGACTTGGCTATTATTATAATATGACTTGGCTGTTGTTATAAAATGACTTGGCTGTTGTTATAATATGACTTGGCTGTTGTTATAAAATGACTTGGCTGTTGTTATAAAATGACTTGGCTGTTGTTATAATATGACTTGGCTGTTGTTATAAAATGACTTGGCTGTTGTTATAATATGACTTGGCTGTTGTTATAAAATGACTTGGCTGTTGTTATAATATGACTTGGCTGTTGTTATAAAATGACTTGGCTGTTGTTATAAAATGACTTGGCTGTGGTTATAATATGACTTGGCTGTTGTAATTAAATGACATGGCTGTTGTTATAATATGACTTGGCTGTTGTTATAATATGACTTGGCTGTTGTTATAATATGACTTGGCTGTTGTTATAAAATGACTTGGCTGTTGTTATAAAATGACTTGGCTGTTGTTATAAAATGACTTGGCTGTTGTTATAATATGACTTGGCTGTTGTTATAAAATGACTTGGCTGTTGTTATAAAATGACTTGGCTGTGGTTATAATATGACTTGGCTGTTGTAATTAAATGACATGGCTGTTGTTATAATATGACTTGGCTGTTGTTATAATATGACTTGGCTATTATTATAATATGACTTGGCTGTTGTTATAAAATGACTTGGCTGTTGTTATAATATGACTTGGCTGTTGTTATAAAATGACTTGGCTGTTGTTATAAAATGACTTGGCTGTTGTTATAATATGACTTGGCTGTTGTTATAAAATGACTTGGCTGTTGTTATAATATGACTTGGCTGTTGTTATAAAATGACTTGGCTGTTGTTATAATATGACTTGGCTGTTGTTATAAAATGACTTGGCTGTTGTTATAAAATGACTTGGCTGTGGTTATAATATGACTTGGCTGTTGTAATTAAATGACATGGCTGTTGTTATAAAATGACTTGGCTGTTGTTATAAAATGACTTGGCTGTTGTTATAATATGACTTGGCTGTTGTTATAAAATGACTTGGCTGTGGTTATAATATGACTTGGCTGTTGTAATTAAATGACATGGCTGTTGTTATAATATGACTTGGCTGTTGTTATAATATGACTTGGCTATTATTATAATATGACTTGGCTGTTGTTATAAAATGACTTGGCTGTTGTTATAATATGACTTGGCTGTTGTTATAAAATGACTTGGCTGTTGTTATAAAATGACTTGGCTGTTGTTATAATATGACTTGGCTGTTGTTATAAAATGACTTGGCTGTTGTTATAATATGACTTGGCTGTTGTTATAAAATGACTTGGCTGTTGTTATAATATGACTTGGCTGTTGTTATAAAATGACTTGGCTGTTGTTATAAAATGACTTGGCTGTGGTTATAATATGACTTGGCTGTTGTAATTAAATGACATGGCTGTTGTTATAAAATGACTTGGCTGTTGTTATATTTTTAAGTGTGTGGGGGGGAGGAGGGGGCAATGGGACACACCGTAGGACCACAACCAGAAACTATAAGTCCTTGATACATCTATGGTGCCCCACTTCATCCCCCGATTCTGTAGCAAACTAATAATTAATTCTAATGAAAACGGGCCCATCAATGCTCTACCGAATAATTGGGTTGTCACCCCCTCCCCCTTGCTACAGGCGTGTCCCCTTTGTTAGAGGTTTTATTAATTTCATTACGTTTAATGAAATGGCAGACGTTGCGATATCTGAAGTATAATTATTTATCATTCAAGTAAAATAAAGAATGGCACATAGTCTTTGAAGATGGTGTAAATGCATACGAAATTAGTAAATATGTAACTGTAAGAAAGTAAGTTTTTGTAATAGATATCGCTCTCAGTTACAGGCTCCATTTTATCCGCAATCTTTTTGGGGACTTTCTCGTGCAGCTAAATAAGAAAAACAAGCTTTGATTGTGGATTATTTTAAGGCAATAATTTATCAAAATATTAATACTGGGACCATTTTTTTTTGTAAAATTTCTGCCACAAAATTCATTGTATAAATGATAATGAATACAAATAAAATATTCAACACGGAAGTAATGGAAGACAATAAAACTGAAGCATGCATTGATTTAAAAAAATCAAAAAAATAGGGACAAATACAGCGTACTTTGTCCTTATTACGTTCTCTCCAGCAAAGAATGAAACATTATATCGTAATCTTGTATACTGAGTTGGTAATATAAAGTTGATTTACCTTTGAAAGTATCTCACATGTGTAGTTCAGAAACATTATTAACCTGATTTAAAAGGTAAATTATCTTGGACTCACTATAGTTTTTTTTTTCTTAAAATGTAGTTTACGATAATGAAAGAGAATGCTCTTTGCAGTAGGAAACTTCAGTATCTTAAAATTGTATTTATTTCTATGTTTTTCAGTTCATAATATTATAACAATAGAAAATAGAATTAATACTTCTAAAAGAGATCTGTATTAAATGCAAAAAAATCTAATTTTGTCACAATAATACTCTATTTAAGATTTAAAAAAACGATAATTTATTGAACTTATTTTTGTTGGATCAAAATAAAAACAAGAATCTATACCACAATTTGTTTTTAAAAAAATGACCAATGCTAACGTATAAAAAAAATATAAAAAAAGTGTCAAAAAATGGATTTGAATAAAAATGGCTTATACCATACTAATATTTATTTACAAAATAAATCTTGACAAAATAAAAGCGTGAACGTCATTTTTGATTAATTATTACATTTATATATGGCACTCACGTTTTTATTTAGTCAACACAATTTTAAATCCACAGATTATTATTATACAGATAGCGCATCGCTATATAAATAGTCCTCTGTTCTATGTTAAAAGCTTTCGCGCTGTTCTTGTTATTCGCTTTTGTTTCCAACGACGCTTTCCATTCATAAAACCCACAGACCAATTTACACATCTTTGTTGTTATTTTTGACATGAAATATGATTGAAAAAGGTTTCAATTAGTCTATAAATATAAAAAAGCGATATTGTACTAGGTAATTAATTCATGAATTCATGGTTTTTTAGGAGCTTCATATATATATATATATATAATAATAAACATTTCTATTCAATGAATGGACTGATGTGAGTAAATACCATTAATGGCTGAGATGAAAACATTGTTTCTAATCAAGGGTTGTGCAATCTGTATGATATCAAATCTGTGTTTCAATCAGTATGTTTATGATTTAAGTCATTTAAAAAGTCTTTTTTTTTCAATTTGGTACTTTTTTATTGTCAAAAAGTTTATCTTGTGTTTAATTTTTAATTGTTAATATAAATTTTTGTTAAAAGAATTCTACTTGCTTTTGTTGGTAAAGTATAAAAAATAGTATACAAGACTGAAAATATTCAAAATTCAGAACTAAGTACTTAATGTTGTATGTTGCATGGAGAAACCATAATCTCTTCCCGCTATTTAGTAAATGTTAAGCTACATGAGAATTAAATTATTTGATAAGGCTTTTTAAAAAAAGTATATTTGGTCGAGAATGCCCAAGTGTCAAAAAGTTCAAATAGATTAGTCTTAAAGAAGTTGGTTATAATATCACCCCTCTAGCTGTCTAACGCTAGACAGAGCGAATATATATATATATATATATATATATATATATATATATATATATATATATATATATATATATATCAAGACCTTCAATTAAAGATTGAATGAAAAAAATAAATATTCAATACATCGTATATTATATAACGTGGTGTTCGGGTTTTTTAAAATAAGGGAAAATATCTTTGTACATTCTCAGAACTATGAAAGGCATCACAAAAAACTTATGGTCATGTTGACTTTAATTATAATTGGTCACTCGCCATCAGAACAGTCAACCATTCCAACAGGAGAAACAACATCGACGCCAGATCCGACGACACATTCAACAGAGAACACTTCGTCCTCAGGTCAATCAATCAGTCCAACAGGAGAAACATTATCAACGACAGATCCGACGACACATTCAACAGACAACACTTCGTCCTTAGGTCAGTCAGCCACTCCAACAGGAGAAACAATATCAACGTCAGATCCGACGACACATTCAACAGACAACACTTCGTCCTTAGGTCAGTCAGCCATTCCAACAGGAGAAACAATATCAACGTCAGTTCCGACGACACATTCAACAGACAACACTTCGTCCTTAGGTCAGTCAGCCATTCCAACAGGAGAAACAATATCAACGTCAGTTCCGACGACACATTCAACAGACAACACTTCGTCCTTAGGTCAGTCAGCCATTCCAACAGGAGAAACAATATCAACGTCAGATCCGACGACACATTCAACAGACAACACTTCGTCCTTAGGTCAGTCAGCCATTCCAACAGGAGAAACAATATCAACGTCAGATCCGACGACACATTCAACAGACAACACTTCGTCCTTAGGTCAGTCAGCCATTCCAACAGGAGAAACAATATCAACGTCAGATCCGACGACACATTCAACAGACAACACTTCGTCCTTAGGTCAGTCAGCCATTCCAACAGGAGAAACAATATCAACGTCAGATCCGACGACACATTCAACAGACAACACTTCGTCCTTAGGTCAGTCAGCCATTCCAACAGGAGAAACAATATCAACGTCAGATCCGACGACACATTCAACAGACAACACTTCGTCCTTAGGTCAGTCAGCCATTCCAACAGGAGAAACAATATCAACGTCAGATCCGACGACACATTCAACAGACAACACTTCGTCCTTAGGTCAGTCAGCCATTCCAACAGGAGAAACAATATCAACGTCAGATCCGACGACACATTCAACAGACAACACTTCGTCCTTAGGTCAGTCAGCCATTCCAACAGGAGAAACAATATCAACGTCAGATCCGACGACACATTCAACAGACAACACTTCGTCCTTAGGTCAGTCAGCCATTCCAACAGGAGAAACAATATCAACGTCAGATCCGACGACACATTCAACAGACAACACTTCGTCCTTAGGTCAGTCAGCCATTCCAACAGGAGAAACAATATCAACGTCAGATCCGACGACACATTCAACAGACAACACTTCGTCCTTAGGTCAGTCAGCCATTCCAACAGGAGAAACAATATCAACGTCAGATCCGACGACACATTCAACAGACAACACTTCGTCCTTAGGTCAGTCAGCCATTCCAACAGGAGAAACAATATCAACGTCAGATCCGACGACACATTCAACAGACTACACTTCGTCCTTAGGTCAGTCAGCCATTCCAACAGGAGAAACAATATCAACGTCAGATCCGACGACACATTCAACAGACAACACTTCGTCCTTAGGTCAGTCAGCCATTCCAACAGGAGAAACAATATCAACGTCAGATCCGACGACACATTCAACAGACAACACTTCGTCCTTAGGTCAGTCAGCCATTCCAACAGGAGAAACAATATCAACGTCAGATCCGACGACACATTCAACAGACAACACTTCGTCCTTAGGTCAGTCAGCCATTCCAACAGGAGAAACAATATCAACGTCAGATCCGACGACACATTCAACAGACAACACTTCGTCCTTAGGTCAGTCAGCCATTCCAACAGGAGAAACAATATCAACCTCAGATCCGACGACATATTCAACAGACAACACTTCGTCCTCAGGTCAGTCAACCAATCCAACACTAGAAACAATATCGTCCTCAGATCCGACGACACATTCAACAGACCAATCATCGTCGTCAGACAAGACGACACATTCAACAGACCATACAACAGTATCGTTAGATCAGACGTCACAATCAACTGATATAACTTTAACGTCGTCAGAGCAGACTCTGTCACCAAATAATTTTACTATACATACAACGTTTGCCTCCACAACTCCACCAAGTATGTTTTCTTGTATCCCTTTATAATTAAGAGCTAATTAAAACTATAACCCTTCAATGATAAATACACTTTCTCGAACATGCATATCCGCACATAGGCACACATACACAAAACACAAACATATTTAAGTTTGTATCAGCAATATTCATATAACTTTGAAGTATTATCATACTACATTAGAAGATTTAAATTCTTTTTAAATCAGCTGTACCCTGCATAACCTTTGCATAGAGTTATATCCCCTTAGGCTTGATCGGTAGGGTAGGTTATTTTTGGTTTAGGACAGATGCAATTTTTTCATGATTTTTATTACTATTATTTAGTTTGACGATTTTAAACTGGAATACTGCGGTATTAATTCTTTACTTTCGATTTAACGTAGAACCCACACCGCTATTATTTATATAGAATGGTTTAATTGTTAAATGGACTCTAAGAAAATATATAATTTCAGGGTCAATGTCAAAGAACATTTCGATTAAATTTGACTTTGATGCATCCAACATAACATTGACCAACAATAGTCATGAATCTTATATTGCATTAAAAGTAAATTTGGAGCAAAAAGTAAGTTTAAACTATTAACAAGTCTCTAAAATTTAGTCATTTAGGCAACTATTGCAAGCTTATTTAATTGAAGTTCCATATTTACTAAAAAGAAAATTTCTTTTTTCCTCTTTCAGATCAACCATTTGATAAATAATTCGATTTCAAGTCTAATATCTTCGACAATTATTGATATGAGGTAAGTGACGTATATAGCATTGCTACCACCTTTGATATGCGTAATATCACAAATTTTAACATAATGGTATAATCGCTAACATATATATGGATATCATCGCTTAAAATACATGGATGCTGCAATCATTGTTTCATAAAAACATGCTGTACATGACACGCACCATGTCATAATACTACTAATAGGAGCATTTGCATGAATTATCTAAATTGTTTTGTTGACTGTGAACATCAGCAAACGCCTTGCCCGTATTTCGAGGCATGCTTCAAACGTCTTCTCTAATGTTACCTCGAGCTGCCTCTCAAGAAATCTCCGCAATGTGGCGATAGTAACAGGACATAGATAGGAATAAGTTATGCGAAAGTATTTTCACGATTGAAGAGCTGCTAGGTGTCACTGTATTAGTTACTGGGCGGCCTGTCACTGGGGAATCGATCAAAAATGTCATGGATGGCTTCGTTTTGCGTTATTTTTTGGGAAGAGAATGTTATTACGGGCAGCGTCCGAGACACAACGCGAAGTGAAAGTCGTGAAAAGTGTGCAAATTAGGCAGAGTTTGTCCGACGATTCTAAATGAAATCCGGTTTGTAAACGTTCTTGCTGAGTTGGGAATCGTGCAATCGACAACAAGAAAACATGACTAGTAAATGAAAGTTTAGCGGCCAATGCAAATTAACGAGTTATCAGATTCCCACGCCAAAAAAATCTGCAGAGTTCAGAACTAGACAACCTGGCATTCAGCTAGGGAGAGATCCTGGGAGATTTTTTTTTAAATTCCTAAGAGGTAACCTCTTGCCTCTAAAATCATCAGAAAAATAAGGGGCATACGGACTTTGTGCGAATTATCTACGAAATGTGTGCGTCATTCATGGGTGTGGTCACATATATGTCTTAGTGTGTATTAAATTTAAAAAAAGATGAAAACCTCACGCCATAAGGATAAAAATTAGCCCCGTAGCTAAGGGGGGTGGCACTGGGGGGGGGGCACTGGGGGGAACGAGCCCCCCCCCCTTAAAAAAGAAGAAAAAGAGGAAAAATAAAAAAAAAGTAAAGGTGCACCTTGCTGGGTATTGGTGCCTCCCTGCTTACTTTGACCTGGCTACGGGCCTGATAAGAAATGAAAATCAAAAGGAAGTACACTTTTCTTAATATTTTGTATGAATTTAATTACCCCTCCACTTATAGTAATAAACTTAGAATGTTGCAGTTTTTTTTTCCCTTGGAGGGTGGAGGTTGGAATGAATATAATTCATAGAATCGGGAATAGCGGCTAAACCTGGGGAGTCCTTTATAGAAACTGTCATAGATTGCACCCCGACACAGGACGTACGTGGTTAGTTATCCCCGGTGTTACTGTTGTCGAAAGCTGGCATTACACCCTGCTAGCCCCTTGATGGCAGATGGGGGTTTCGAAGAGAAAGGTACGCCAATCCACATCACTTGTCCGGCGGTGGGCGGCTTGGCTTGGGCTTATACCTGAGTCGCGGTATGAGAAGCAGCTGAACCGCTCTACCTATCAGACCACACAACTTGAACCCCCCCCCCACCACTCCTCCTTCCTGGGCGAGGCACACAAATAGCATAATAAATCACACTAGCTCGAGACAACTTTTTCTACGAGACTGTATAAGGTCATGTCGGTCTACCGGAAAATTCTAACATTATGATAACATTTTTTTTTTATAATTTACAGAATGAGATTAAATGGGATGGACGTATTAATTTTTGTATGTTTCAGGAGCGGAAGCCTAATTGTGGATTTGAACTTAACGATTGCTGGCGAAAAAGATGAACATTTTTTGAAGGATTTTCATAAGTCATTTAAAGAACTATCTATGTTTAATTACACTTATCTCGGCCAGTCGTTTCAAGCAATGAATGTCATTATAGAAAACAAAACATGTAATTATAAATACTCATTATGTATTTAAGTTTATTCTGACCCTCAATACGTACTTTTTAACTAACATGAATGTTGAGTAGTCCGAATATATCATGTTAACTAATTAAGTAGTCCAAATATATCATGTTAACTAATTAAGTAGTCCAAATATATCATGTTAACTAATTAAGTAGTCCAAGTATATCATGTTAACTAATTAAGTAGTCCAAATATATCATGTTAACCAATTAAATGGTTAACGCTGAATATTAAAGAGGGATACATTTAGAAATGTAAACAAATATTTGCAGCACTTTTATTTTAGCAATAATTAACGTCAGTTGTTTCACAAACATTATTCATTTTCCTACACATTTTTCTTCATAATATTTTTTGCGGTAATCTTTCAAAACCATTGCGTAACTTGTGAAAGAAAAACAAAGATAATCGTTTAAAAATAACTTGGAGCATTTTTTTTAGATTCTTATGGGTTTAAACGAGACGTGCTTCCAGATTTTTTTTGGAGGGGGCGGATGATCATGCGGTAAAGCGCTCGACTGTCGACCTGAAAGTATCTGGTTCGATCTCTGGTCATGGCTTAAGTTCCCGCTATGTCTTCCGCCTCCATGGCGATTGCACTATCGGCTATGGTGGGGATGAAAGAAGGGCACCATAAAAACCGTCCCATTAGTGGTTTATTAGTCTAAGAGATTTCATCTCATCCTTACAGGAACTTCACACACACACACACACACACACACACACCAGATTTTTTAGTGGGGACGACTTTTGGTTTGGTAAAGTGCTCGACTTTCGACATGAGATTGTCTGGTTTGATCTCCGGAGAGGACCAATGATATGGATTATATCTCCAGCGGTGCCTTTATGGTCATTGCACTTTAAACTTTGGTTGAGGATGAAAAAAGGGCATCATAAAAGTCCCCTTAGTGGTTTGTAGGAACAAGGAGATTTCATCTCATCCTTACAGGGACTTCACACACAAGATTTCTAATAATATATTTGGAATCCAAGATAGCAAGAAATAAAAAAAAGTTTTTGTCAAGTGTTTTTTTACCATCAAAATACTCCGCTCTTCCCCAGATAGTCTCAGTTCTTCCATTTGTGATGTTCTTACAATTTTCTACGGATGTCAGTGTGATGAGATTAACGAGATATGCATAGAACAGTAAGGAGAATTAATGTTAATCTTACATCATTATTTTATGTTTAAATGTAGCTTATATGTGTTTTATGATAATTAATTACATCCATAATATTTTATCATATTGTTGTTCTGTTGATGTCCCTTTTTACCTCAAGGCTAAACTTTACATGGTTTTTACCTTATATATCTATGGTTTTAACAAAATTACATTTTTTTTGTTTCAAGCAAGGACACAACATCCGGTAAGTTCTGTATACTTTCATCTAGTTACTTTTAGATGCGCTTCTTACTCTAAAATGAAACTGAATAAGTGCTACAAAACATTTCTAGCAAATAATAATTTTCAATGAATAGAAACCGCAGACGACTTGAAGCTCATCCTAGGTCTTGCTATTGGTATTCCATTATTTGTTATTGCATTAATATGTATCGTAATCGCTGTGAAGATGTGTAGGAAAAGGAAGCACCCATTCAAGGAACAGTCAAGCTATAGTATGGATGAAGATTTTACTAAGTGAGTATTGTTTATAATTTTTAGTATTTTTTTTACATATGTATTAATTCTTCAATATGTTCTTGGCCTTAGTTAGTTTCAGACCAGTTATCATTAACACAAGTTTTTTTTTTATTGCATATTATTTAATTGACTACTTATGTACTCTCAGGACCGTCACAAGGGGGAGGAAGGCCTTTGTGGCTCCGTCGCTTTCGAGCTTTATTTTCATTAATTTATTTAACTGTAGAACTGGATTGAAAGAGGGTTCAGAGGGGCTCAAATTCTCTTTGTTTTTCATTGGCCCAGTATTTTTGGACAGCTGCCCTGAAACTTTGCTCAAGTCTGTTTATTGTTAATCCCTTTACTAGGATTTTTTTGTTTTTTAATCAGTAAGTTCCTCATACTGTATGGATTTTTTTCCCCAGCATTTTGAGATTCTTTTGTCACCTAACTGTAAACTAAACCAAACTAAACTAAACTAAAATAAAACTAAACTAAATTAAACTGAACTAAACTAAAACAAACTAAACTAAACTAAAACAAACTAAACTAAACTAAACTAAACTCTAGCCGCCGCTTAAGCTACGCGTCTGGGGACCCCGCGTACAGCCCTACGTCCTCGCATGAGGGACTGACTAACGCAGTTTACGTCTATCTACTCTTCGAAGTTCTGCCTCCAAATTTAGTTTGTTGTGCAATGACGCGGCTCTAGGTTTTTATGAATGACACATATTTTAGTTTCCAAGAGACGATCTCAGGTCTTCGGAGGCCCTATCAGATACTTTCAATTTTATTTGTGGGCCCTAGGAATACTTTCAACCGTAACTGGGGGCCCTTAACAGATACGTTAAGCCTATTTGGAGGCCCATAGCAGTCTCAGGAAGATACTTTCAACCGTACTTGGGGGCCCTTAATAGACACTTTAAGCCTATTTGGGGGCCCATAGCAGTCTCAGGAAGATACTTTCAACCGTACTTGAGACCCTTAACAGATACTTTAAGCAGTATTTGGGGGCCCATAGCAGTCTCAGGAAGATACTTTTAACCGTACTTGGGGACCCTTAACAGATACTTTAAGCCGTATTTGGGGGCCCATAGCAGTCTCAGGAAGATACTTTAAGCCGTATTGGGTAAACGCTTAGATTGTCTATCTATATGAACGGCTCTGCATACATCTGACACGGAGATTTATTTTAGTCAAAGGTTGTAAATTTAATTATACAAATATGGCTTATTAGTAAACTTATTACCAGTTGCGTCATATTTTGTAAATAGTCTTTTTTTGTATTTTTTTTTTCCTTTAAAACATTGTTTTCACCAAAATTACTTAAAAGTCGGATTCGGATTGTTGTAGTTATGTTACGAAACAAAATGTACGCTTCTGTTTTAAAATTCAACAGCGTTTTTTCGAAGTCGGTGAAAACACACGGTTCCATGGGTCATCAAGGGGAAGATAATCATGTCTACGACCATTTGACACGGCTTGAAGGCATCGTAGAAATAAAACAACAACAGCAAGATGGTTTGTAGTAGAATTGTACACGAGATTATATATATATATATATATATATATATATATATATATATATATATATATACTTTATACATGATGAAAAAATACCTCATAGAATTTCTCAGTGGTACTCGAATGGAGGCTCATAGACTTTTATTTTTACGGGTGACTTCGTGGTCTGGTGAGAATATGTCCCAGTGTATCCCCTTCATCCTTCCATGTGTCCAAGAAAGATCAGGAAATGTCCAAGTCTGCGGCTATCAGAGTCTCATAAAGTATTAATACATTCCTCACAAAACAGTTATTGTGCTTGTTTACGTTACCTGCTATTCTTGATTGTTTACGTTCACCTGCTATTCTTGATTGTTTACGTTCACCTGTTATTCTTGTTTGATTTAAGTCTAGTCAAAGCTAAAAATGTCATTGTTGTTAAATCTTACACTGTTGAAATTTATTAACTTCACAGGTTCAAGATTGTATTCACGTGACTTTGTTTATGAAACTTCAGGAGAGGTAAATATAAACATTATTCATGTTTTTGTAAAGTAAGTAAACACATGTTTCTCTGATACTAGATAAACAATGTTTATTTGCTCGTTAATAGTCATTAGCAACTAGTTTGGAGTGGGATTGGCGGGGGGGGGGGGGGGGAGGTGTCCACCCCCCGTAAAAGCGCACACCTTTTTTTTCCTTCTAACAAGCAAGGGCAGAGTACTCTCCAGGATCCACTACTGCTAGTCACAACACACATTTTCGAAAAAAAAATGCTCTATTGTCCCCGTTTTGTCTGTCTGTCTATCTGTCTGTCTGTCTGTCCGTCATCACCCTAGATCTCAACAACCATAAGTCCTAGACCCATGATGTATGTATCATTTTGTAGGTCTTGGCCTGCCAAGAAATGACTTCTGACCTCTGAGGACCGTAAAAGGGGGCTTGTAAAGTACCGTTTTTTTACTATATAAGCTTTATTAACAAAGGAGCGCCCTAGATCTCAGCAACCATAAGTCCTAGACCCATGATGTATATATCATTTTGTAGGTCTTGGCCTGCCAAGTGTACATCAAAAGTTCATTTCGCGATCAGACATCTCAGGGACGAAAAAAAAGACTTTCCTAGTTACCGTTTTTGCTTATATTTTAAATATAAATAATAAAAGCTAATCAAAGGGGCGTAATCATTATTTATTTTTGTAACAGTTATTCAACATGATTACTTCCCTCTCGGATTTCGTTCGGCGTAACCGGCGAAAATGCTCTAAAATGTCCTTTGTCCGAAACGGAAAAGACTTAAATTGCTTGTTTTTTCATATGCATGATTACTTTATATAATTAAAAACCTGTATTTCCCTCAAAACGTTCACAGTTGTGATACATCGTGACATTATATAATTATAATCTGTATTTTTTTCAAACATTCTCAATTCATATGCCTGTTAAGAGACACCAGGTATAGCTTGTATTAACATTAGCATTTACATTTCATATCTTTGTTAAGATACTCCTTATAGCCAATACTAGTATTAAAATGTACATTTCATTCACCAGTTATGATACAGGCATAGCTACTATTAGTAAAAAAAAACAAATGTATAGATTCGTATTCGTTCCTGGTTGGTCAACAATTAATATATACATTCTTTGTTTACTACAGGGCTTCAAAATAAAACGGCCAAGCTTTACTTTACCGAGTGCCAAATCTCAATTCATGATCTTCTTTTTTTATTTAAATTGTACAAGTTTAAAGATGCCTTCAAAACTTAGTGAAGTATTTGTAGATAATGTTCATTCTTGTTGTCTTGTACTGCTGAATCAAACATTTCTAATTCCGGTGTGCTCAGCTCAGTCTTTCAATCGTTTGCTCTCAATCTAATCAGAGTTGTTAATATGATGTACATATACGGTGAGTTAAGAGGGGATAGCTTTAAATGGGAACCATACAATCCCTTCATATGCCGAGGTTATAGAAACAGATGAATTCTACACTTCATCTACCCCGATTGCCCGTTAGGGCCAAGGGAACTTTACTTAGTGGGGATACTTTTAAGTTGGTTTACTTTATTGGTTTATTACTTTTGAAAAATAAAAGTTGAATTCATTATGGTCTTTGAACTATTTTTTTTTTTCATATTTGAAAAAACCTTATGCTTGGCACCCATTGGCCAAAAACTAATATTTAAATGAATGATCAACTTAATTTAAAAAAAGCGTATACAATTCATGCCTGGAAATAGTATATGAATCTCAGAGTATTGTGTTTTTTTTTTTCTTAAGTTCAAGTGAACATGGGATGATGATGTTTTAATACATTATTCACTGAATTATTTTTTGCCACAAAATAAAATGATATAAGTAAGGAAGTGGCTACGGTTCCAAGGAACGGGAACTTCGTATTGTTTTTTTCCGGGTCCAGATATAGATGCATATGTTTTGTTTTCGGGGCAAGGGTTAGGGTTAGGAATAGGGTTAGCATTAGGATTAGGGTTAAAGTTAGGGGGTTAGGGTTAGGGATAGGGTTAGGAGCAATATCTATAGCTGGACCCCGTAAAAAAATAGTCCGTCTAGAGCGCTAGAGCGCATGCGCATCTATAGTTGGACCCCGGAAATAAATAATACGGATACGGAGGCCCGTAGTAAAGATGAAAGATATTTATTTATATGCTGGCATCAACAATTAAAAAACAACAACAAAAAAAACAACTTTACTTTTTTGTTTTATTTCATTACAGCGCTACGAAACCAGGTTGTAAATAATTTTCTGACTTCACTTGTCTATATGCTCTTTGACTCGTCAACATCAATAGAAAATCAATTTTTTTTGTATTATTATAATTGTATGGTATTTAAATGATAGTCTTTTTTTTTATTTATTTTGTAATTATAAAATCCTGTAAAACTATTTTTCCTGTGACATATATAAATGTTACAGTTTACGATTTGCTAAATCTGTCAGTATCTATTCATCTGTCAAACGTTTTAAATCAAACTATAAATGTCTTTTTCTTTTTTTTTTTCTTTTGGACAATTATCAAAAAGACATGTCGAAGCTTAAAATAGTATTTGATTAACTCTCAACTGTTGTTCATTTTCGGCAATTTTTTTAAGCTGATTTCAGGGTGTTTTGTAAAACTAGGCATTTTTCATTATGTTATAAGCTACCTAGTGAAGTTATACGTTGTTAAATTTGGAAATAAATAAGCTATTTAATGATATAAAACTTTTGATATAATAGAAAGTTTTAATTTTGTAAAATTATAGTGTAAATGATTTTTTTAATTATTTTTTTTAACTAAAAATACAAATACATCACAAACGGTAAGAATAAAAAAAAAAGTATGAAGAATTTAAACAAAATCTTTATTTTTTACATAAACATTATTCATTTGTACAACACATAAATAAATTTGGACGTAAAATTATGATAATTTTTTTTTATTCAACTTTAAATGATACTACAGAAATTGGAAAAAAAAATAAGGACTCATGCCTCTAGAGTGAAAAAAGACATATAATTTTCACACAATGTTAGACAAGAGAAAATTGATCATTAAAATTTCTATATTATTACTATAAGTGACAGGAAACACATTTAAATGAATAAAAAATAAAGTTTTCCACCATTTATTTGTTTTTCTAAGGATATTATACTTATTTAAAAGTTGATCACTTTTGTCACCCATTCCATATTAAAAAAATCACCAAATTTCACTTTTCCCAACAAATCATGCTTAGTCACCAAACAGCCCGGCCTCAAATACGCGCGAAGCACTCCCTTTTTTGACATTTTGTCAAAAAAGGGAGCCACAGCGACAAAAATTGCTAGTGCATTATGTCTTTTTTCAAAATAAAACTTGGAATATTTTACCAAGTACCAAATTTTTACAAAAATAAAAAATCTATTTTTCTTTGCCACTGTATCCCAGGGTCGCCGTTGCACATATATAATAAAACATAAAAAAAATTTACCAAAAGTAAAAATATAAAGAATTATAACGTCCAAAAAATTGTCGCTCACCGGTGGTCGAAAAGTCAATGCTACGATGGTTGAGAGTTAACATTTAAAGATTATTTCTCGCCAATAGATATATGCATTATCTCTTCAATAGATTCAATGCATGTACTCTCCAATAGATTCATGCATTAAGCCATTATCTCACCATAGTTACTGCGAAGGTAACTAGATATTGCCAGATATACAATTTCCCGAACCAGTTTTTTTTACCAGACTCCTAATCAAAACATATTACAATGTATTTTTTTTATATACATACATATATACAGTCGATTCCGCTTAATTGGGACAATCGGGACCGAGGCTTTTTGTCCCAATTAAGCGGCTGTCCCAATTAAACATACACATTTACTATTGACTTCTTGGTTTGGTTTCTTTGAGATTTGTCCCAAATAAGCGGCTGTCCCAATTAAGCGGTGTCCCAATTAAGCGGAATCCACTGTATATATATATATATATATATATCGTATATATTATTATCGTGTATTTTTTTCAATGATGTTTAGCTATTAATAATGTAATTAATATCCTGTTTATTCACTAGTGATGTTATATGTAATGTGTTTTTTTTTTTGGCTTCTTCTGTAGCATAACCGTTTTAATACTAAACCACTTCTGTCTAAGTTTATAGACTTATATAAACAACAAAATTATTATTAGTACATTGGATATAGTGTAAATATTTTTATTTGACATAAACATTATTTCAGTATTGTGCTGGACATGAGCTGTTGTAGTAGTGTTTTCTTTACATTTTTTTTATTTTTTCAAAGTGAAGCGTAGCTGGCTACTTGTATTTTTTTATATAACATTTTCGTAAATAATAAAACTTATGTTAATATTTTCAAAATAGTTTTATGTCTTTTATGTTTATCCAAATTCATTTAACATTCCGTCTATAGAATATGTGATGAATGACTGAAAGTGGACAGGTAAAAGTGAACAGGAGTAGTACTGCTGACCATACATGTGATATTAGAGTGCCCAGGACTGGAGCACCATAGGATGGATCAGTCGGGTTACTTGACATAGATGGCGTGTGGAGAGGAGTGGTACAGTGGACCAACGCTAGAGTTGTACAACAGACCACAGCCATACATGATATGTAGAGGGGAGTGGTACAACATACCACAGCCATACATGATATGTAGAGGGGATTGGTACAACATACCACAGCCATACATGATATGTAGAGGGGAGTGCTATATAGACCAGAGCCACACATGAGATTTAAAGCTTAAGAAAAATAAATTAGTCTTTTTAACTTTTTTTTGTGATTGTTTTACAAAATTCGTTCTAAATAAAGTAATGAAAAATAAATTACTTGTCAAACTATTTGACGCTTTTGGTATTTGACGGGCAATTAAATTGTACATTACTATAGGTCAGTGATTCTAAACCTTTAACACTTTCTCATTTCCTGGCAATTTGTTTATTCTAAGATAGTGGTATAAAAGTAGCTTTTTTCCTCGAATTGCGATATATCCCAGGACGAAATAATCCCCGTAAAAAGTATTAAAACCAACTTTGCATAGCTGAAGTAGTAATCGCTTATTTCGTAGTCTTTATATGAATACGCAGCTGCTAAAGTTAGAATAAAATTTGCATATTTCACAGCATTTTTTTTTTACTGAATATACATCTTTCCAATGGGGGATAAACTATAAATCTGTTCAAGACCAACTATGATCCATGTTCCGAGTTCGCGACCCACCGCAATATTGCACAATAAAAGCAAGAATACAAAAATTGTCATTAATTGTATTAATTGTATATATTAATAAATTCTTTTACTTTGCAGATTTGCAAGCGTTTAGTTGTACAGCACGTTGCGAAATAGTCTTGTCTTGATGTGTAGATAGATTCAAGATCTTTTGACCATATATTTCTTGTCTCGACCCCACCCACCCCCGCCCCTCCCTCACCTTCCCGGCCAGACATTCGTCTGATGGATTGCGGTCCACTCCATGAGAACCACTGCTTTACGTCATTTACACCCAGTGGCGAACATAGGGGGGGGGGAGCGGTGGGTGCGGTCCGCACCGGGTGGCACTTTTTATTACTTTTTAGGGGGGGGGGGCGGCAAAAATGTATAGATTAACTTGAAATACCTAAATGAGAGGGCGGCAAAATCGTCTACCGCCCTGGGCGGCAGATACCCACGCTACGCCGCTGTTTACACCGATTAGTGAAATATCGTTCTGTTAAATATTGAATGCATCCACTCAGTAGGATAAAAAAAACTCTATAACAGGTAAACATCTCTATGCTTATCAATGATAATTGGATTTGGTTTCTTTATTTTCTTTCTTCCATTGTTCGACTATTAGGAGAAAAAAAAAAGTTTAAGTTCTCTAACATATGTCAGGGAAATTAGAGAAATAGTTTCTACTACATAATATATGCACATATGGAACACAGCAGTTATTTATATTCAGAATCACATAATGTAATGTATATCAATATCTTTTTTTTTTCCGTCTTCACTTAACAACCAGAGTACCATAAGTCACAGCCAAGACGCCTTACAATGCACGGGGCGGAAGTTTTAAATACACCCCGGACGGTATTAGAAGCGTTCATAAGCCATGTATCTTAAGCGTGGCCTCGCATAGTGTGCAAGTGAATAAACTTTTAGTTCAGATTACAGTACGGTTACAGAAGAATACCGTAGCTCTCACCACCAAACAGTGCAAAACTCCGGTGGCTAGTTCATACTAACTTCCTACACGCCATGACCTCCCTACACAAACCCTCCGCTGATGGGTGCATTGTTTGAAGGGTTGACGACAACCTGTTATGCGGAAACCATAAAAAAGAACATTCATTTAATAAATGAAAAAAAAAAAATAAAGCTATTACGTCATTGGTGTCTGAGTGGGTTGTGACATTATAAAATAACGGTATCAAGTGTTTCCACAAATCTGCGTTCGTTCTAATCCACACATGGATGGGAATTCGTCGTTTGTAAACAAAATGTACACGTTTTTTTGTTGTCGCATTAATTATCTGTGTACAAATTTTGTATATTTTTCACAGAATGGAGTTGACTACGAGAACAATGAAAACCAGTAAATAAATAGAAATCGTTCATTGAAAAAATAGAAACAGTTCAAGATTGCTAAATAGTTAAAGATGGCCGTGATCTGAATGAGCTACACATATAGTTCAAGTTATTTTTTATCTTTGCCATACCCAATCTAATCAATACATATGGTAGTTACATGGTGATAGACCCAGTTAACAAACTGTTGCTGTAATGGTACATCCCTGGCTCACTCATTAAATAGGGGACGGGTGGTCGTGCGGTGTAGAGCGTGCGACTGTCGATCTGAGAGTCCTGGGTTCAAACCTCAGTGAGAACCGTGGAATTTTTTTGGGTCTTGTTGTAAGACCCCCCCCCCAAGTCCACCTAGCTCTAATGGGTACCTACCTGACTTTAAGTTGGGGGGAAGTAAAGGCAGCTGGTTGTTGTGCAGGGTTCGATTTACCGCCGGGGATATCCCCGGCACTTAGAACTGTCATCCCCGGCTTTGCTTTAAGTATTTTATCCCTACCGGGGATGAAACCATAGTCATTTATCCCCGACTCTGAAGATTTTTTTTTTCATCCCCGGCACTAAAATCGAGCACTGATGTTGAAGTGAATCAGTAGCCCTCATGGTCGAATCATTTTATTGATTTCTTCTAGGGCACACTGACATTGATCACTCCAATGTATTTTATTTGGGTATGTATTTTTTTGTCAATGCTATAAGTGGCTCTAGCTTTTGAGAAAAATTGGGGAAAAATTTCTGTAAAAATCATAGAGTCCCAGTATATCTCTGACCTCTTTCTTAGATTTAGGTATGTTTCTATTTAGTATTTTCTCATTCATATCCTCTTTCATACCACATTGACCTTTTCCAACTTGGTAATCAAGAAATTCAATTACTTCCCTTCTTAGTTTACACTAGTTTACTTGTCTAGTGTAACTGTCAGATTATGCTCTTTCAATTTATCTAGTACATTAGTTAATGCATTTATTTGTTCATCCCATGTCTCTAAATAGATGAACATGTCATCCACATAATGAACAACCTTTTTCATCCTAATGAAAATACTTCTCAACATTCTACACTAAGTTGCTGTACCATTGACTAATCCAAATGACATATGTGTCCATTGATACAAATCTTCCTTGGTTTGGAAAGCTGTTGTGTACTGTTTGGAGTTATCTTTAAGTGGTATTTGCCAAAATCCTCTTGACATATCCAAATGAGAAAATATTTAGCCTTTGGTTAATTCATTTAGAAGATCTCCTGGTAATGCTAGAGGTTCTTTATCTATGAAAGCCTTTTCATTAATCTTTCTGTAGTCACAAAAGATTCTAAAATTGCCATTTTTCTTTTTCACTATCACCATTGGTGAAGCAAAACTTGAATAATATTTCTCAATTACATTTTTATCAAGCATGTTTTGTAGTTCTTCATCTACCTCCTTTTGATATTTATTAGACACACTGTACTGTTTTGTTTTTATTATATCATAGTCTGTAAGAACAATTTTGTGTTCTATGCAAATCGTGCATCCAGGTTCATTAGTGATAACATTTCTCTACTTGTACATTCATTCTTTGAAATTGCTCTTGTATGCAATAAGAATGTGACTATGTCCTGTTCTATCTCTGAATTATCTTCAACTACAGGTGTGTCTTTTATCATCACTTTGAGTTACCACTATTGCAGAGAATTCTTCTTCATTTATAATACTTGTGTCTGTTGATTGTGCCTAAACGTCCGGACAATGTTGTCTCTGGTCCAGTGTAGTAATTTACCCCATTCTTGTAGGTAGGACATGACCTCTGTTGTCCTGTCTTTCGTTGTTCAGTTTCTTCAACGGTCTGTCTTCTTGATAGTTGACAAAAATACACACAGTAGAGCTTGTTATTACACTTAAGAGTGTTTAGTTTGTAGCGACTCTTTTTATGCACAACAATGCGGGATAAACACATGTATGAATGTGAGTGTGAATTATAAAGATGGCCGGGCTTGTTACTTCACAGTTTCCGTCAAACTGGTTTTTACACAGATAGAGGACTTGTTACATCGTAGTTCAAAGACTTGCTTATAAGTATATATGTGGGCTTACGTGTGTTCAACGACTCATAACCACTCTTTACTATTAGTCATGGTTTTAATATGATGCTTTCACAGCTAGATGTTTGGGCTCAATAGTGCTATTAAAGCTCTTGGCCACAGTAAATTACTTGTATATATTGACTTAACTGGTAGAACAATTCTTACCAGCTCAATGAACATAGAAAAACAGTTACCCACTTTTAGTAATATTAGAAACAATAATCTCATGTGTAGTTCACTGCTATCGTCCTTATAATTACTTAGAACTTTAACTTGATTATGATAGACTTCTCTTGTTAGCATAGTTCAAAGGATGCTACTATAAAACTTTTACTGCAAACTCTATATCAAAATAATTATGGTTAGTTCCGACACTGCTACACCAGAAATTATTATAAAATTAGCTAAAAAGTAATTCTTAAATCTGGTAGATATTGTCTCCACAGGTTGCCACCAAAAATAATAACTCACACCGCTGCCACCAAAATAGTTAAATAATTAAAAGTTATGTCGTGTCTCTGCAGGAGGATGAATTACTCCTTCGAGTATTGTGGGCTTATTAGGTTAAGTTCTTTTCAACTGTTATTCTCATCCTGACACATGTGTCCATTAATAAAGACAATGGCAGTCGCCATTTATTAAATTATTATTTATTTACACGACATACAATATTTATTTATAAGAATAAATCAGTGTGAGAAAACATTCCACATTATTACTTTTATAATACTTCACTATTAACTATACACAGAAAACCATCATACTCTCTCAACTGTTAAAATCAAAATCTCTGACTGTTCCTTTCTCTAACTTCTTCACCCCTGGTCAGCATTTTCACTAGCCTTCATTTTATCCACCACTAGCACACTTCTTCATACTGAATAAAAACTCACAACATGAACTTGACCACAGGTTATAAAAGATTTATGACAATAACTAAAGCAACATCTATTGCACTCAAAACTGGGATTGCACTTAACTGTGAGTGTTATGTTTCATGATCAATACTATGAACATGCATAACTGTGAGCACAAGCCATATAAGTAAAGTTTCCTGAGCCCTATCGGGCCATCGGGGCAGATAAAGTGTACAATTCATCTGTTTCTCTAGCCTCGCAATATAAAGGGATTGTGTGGTCAGTACAACTCCCAGCTAAATTTACCAACTAAAGCATGGTACCCAATTAAAGCTGGGTGGACTTTTGGGATTTTACCATAGTTTCACTAAGAACTGGAAAAATTTCCCTGGTTCTCATCTAGGATTGAACTCAGGACTTTCAGGTCGACCATCGATCATCTACACCATAACCCCGTCCAAGTTGTGAGCCACTGCTCTATTTATTTATATCCAAAGTCTCACCTACATATTTTTTTATTAATTATATTAACCCACAACAAATATCAAAGAATTATTAAAACTTATTCTGTCTTGAAATATTCTTAACGTCAAAAGACTGCAATTAAATTATAACCAAATATTAGAGAAAGTAACACAAGTAGAAGAGAAGCGATATATAATAGAGATAAGTTATATTATGTGGATGTTACTGCTAGAAAGGTGTTATTAGTATAAAGAAATCAAAATGTCAACATTTGAATTCAAATTTTTCCGTTGGAATGTTAAGCTTTAACTGGAGATGATTAAAAAAAAATAACACTGGACCACTCAAGAGATCTCTAAGCTGGACAGTCTGAGCGGTCACAACGCTCGACAAGCTAAAGTAAGCCATCTAACAATCCAATGTGTCAAAGTTCAGCTAACTATTCGGTGATCTGAAACCAAAATATATGTCGATGACTAACTACATTGTTTTTTTTTTAGTGAAAATTTTTGTAATAATCAAATTTTGGCCGATACACTTTGCTTAGCATAATTAACTGGCCACTTTAGGAAGTAGATTTTAGCAGACGATAAAAAAAGACAGATAACGACAGAGATTCATTAGGGAAGGACGTTAATCATATTGCATTGTTCATTCTACAATATTATATATGTATTTCATATCAAAAAATAAAAATATGTATATTAAACAACAGTCTACTCTGTGAATTTTAACTGTTTATATATGTGTTAGATCTCACACATATCTGTAAACATTGATTTTATATAAAAAAAACTCCGAAGAGAATGACTATACTACAAATGTATACACACATTCCCAGAAGCAGAAGCTCAACAGAACAGAAGAAAAAATAATATATACATAAAAACAATTTGGGCTCTGCATTAAATCGAAAGTAAAGAATTAATACAACAGTATTACAGTTTAAAATAAAATCATGAAAAAATCAGATCTGCTCGAAACTAAAAAAATAACCTAGCCTACTGATCATGCCTAGGGAATATAACTCTATGCAAAAGTTTTGCAGGAAACACTTAGTAAGTAATAATCAGTGGCGCAGCCACGTACGTTGCAATATTTAAAAAAAAAATACCAGATGTATTATTAAAGTATCTGCTGATATGAAATAGTTACTGAAGCTGTAATTCATGTATTACAGTTAAATAATATGTTACAGCTGGATATCATACACGACTCTTAGATATCGTGCATTACTGTTGGATATCGTACACGACTGTCGGATATCAAATGCTCAAAGACTAAGAATATCTAAGAATAGAACACGATAGAGGAACATTGCTTTAAAATAATTCAAACGAGAACATTAACATCTGCTGCTCCGCCGCCCCCCCCCCTTTACCCCAGCCATTAAAGCAATTGTCATTCCGATATTGTTCTTTTTATGTCAAGTCTGTCAGTACATTATTTACAATTGAGTGTCCGATTAGAGTAAGTACATCAGAAGGAAAAGCATAATTCGATTTAAAGTTTTTTTTAATTATTAGTATAATAGGATGAGAATGCAATCGTTTTTATTGTTGAAGGAATATTATATATAAATTATGCTAAATAAGTGGTTCATCACTCTATGAACAACAGCAAACGAGGTGCTCAAAGCCACAAGACTTGCAACATAGATCCAGGTTCAGAGTTCTAAGCTCTAAAGCAGCACTGCTCATCAAGGTTAGAATATCTACTTCAACGTCTAAGAATCTGGACTTCAATGAGTGAGGTAAAAGTAAAATTATGTGTGCATTATCAAATAAATAAACAATAACTATTATTTAAGTTTATTCAAGAAATTTTTTCTAGTCATAAAAAAACTTCTAATCATAAAACTAAATATGTTCTCTAAACCTATTGTTAAAAAATAATAGTTCAATAATTTTTTTCTGTTTCATTGCAAATAACTATTCATTTTAATAATTTCGATAACTTCATAATCAATATATGTCATTCAGTGGCGTAGCGAGGGAGAGCAAGGGGGGGCACATCAGCCTTGGCGCTACTCACAAAGGGGAGCCAATGGTTCGCAAAACAAAAATTGTAATAATATTATATGTATTTCGAATGGGGCAGGGGGGGCGCTCAAAAGTTATTGTTCCCCGAGCGCTAATTAAGCTCGATACGCCACTGATGTCATTATTTGAATAAAGTAATGAAATTTTAAAGTTAATATTTTTAAGACATTTTGTGGTCCTAGTAACAGTGGTTGTTGACCACTTATCATTATTATTATTATCATTATTATTGTTTCAAATGTTCTTTGTTTTTCAGTAAACAATGACTACAATGTACATTTGTCTGATATTTGCGACGGTCACCTTGGTATATGGAGGGGACTCCTTTCTTGGTATGGAAATTTCCTTTTTTTTTTAATTCTCTTATATTAAGAAGGGATGTGGATGCACAATATATATATATATATATACTAGCTGTACCCTGCAAAACCTTTGCATAGAGTTATATCCCCCTTATGCTTGATCGGTAGGCTAGGTTATTTTTGGTTTCGGGCAGATCCGATTTTTTTCATGGTTGTATTTTAAACTGGAATACTGTTGTATTCATTCTTTACTTTCGATTTAACGCACACTGGAAATGAGTATTATATATATATATATATATATATATATATATATATATATATATATATATATATTTAAATAAACATATATATTAGGGTGCTTCACCACTATAGAGGAAAAAATTAATTGTTTCTTTTTGAGCTGTCTATGTTTCTAATTTGTTCTAATATCATTAATAATAACTTGTGTAAAATATTTTTCAAATCAGAATTGATTTAGAGGTTCCCCCCACCCTTTTCCAAGAAATCACAAAACATGACACGTAAACAAAAAACGTTTATTCTAGCCTATATAAAAGTAACATAAAAGAATTGAAGTATTTATTACTGTTGCATTTGATTCAGTTTCTCTTTGTTGCACATTTGTTAGGTTTACGCAAATTTTAGATGTTTTTGCGGTCATTTCTACCACTTGAAGAATGTTTTAAAAATGTTTAACCGTTCGCGTTGCTTCAACAAAGTCGGATGCCAGTTTCACTCCTCTCTCGGCACAATCGTTAACAAAATTAATAGCAGCAACATTTTCTGCATTGGCAATGTAAGAAGCTGTTTGACACCAATCATCAACAGGCAGTTCGAAGAATCCTGTGTCCAGTTGAAGTTTGTATAAAGTAAACCATGAGTTAACTCCAGCCAGATAACACAGCCGAGTTGAAGAATCAATTGATTGGAATCGTGGTTTTCCCCAACCATTTCCTTATCGATTCTGTGGAGTTTGGAGGGCGACTACCGGTCGAAGCCTAAGTAGAGCATCTGCTAGAGTTCGCTTTTCCAACACAGATACGTCATTGCTGAACAGAGCAAGTGGGATTATTTCAGCAGTCTGGTACCATAGATGTTTATTCAGGGCACGGATTGCTGACTTGGATATGTCTTTGTTGACATCGTTGTAATCCAAAAGTCGTTTGTAGAACTGTAGATCATTCCATTGTGCATCCACACTCTTTTTGCAATGAGCCACCACACGACATAAACATGTGTTACAAATGTAGCAAATGCACGAATCTTTGGCACTTGGTCACGTGTGGTAACAGTACCTGGAGGCAATAATTGAATTTGTTCCTCACACAGTGCAATTTTGAGGCAATATATCAGCTTTGCCATCCATTGTGCTCTGTGCAGGGCACCTGGTCTTTTAAAGTTAACCTCCTTATTTGTTGCATTCAAGTAAAAAAGGGACAGCTTAAGGAATTCGTGGTAGTCGTCTCGCAAGAATTCGGTTTGTTTACTAGAGTTGGCATGAGCAATTACCGCATCTCTCATTATCGTCAGTCGCTCTTGAGCCTTCAGATCATGATCAGCTAACGTAAACGAACGACGTACATGAGACCAATCATGTGAAACCAATTCCCAATTATTTCGCAGCCTGGTGAACAAAGTTATATCCGGGGATTTGGAAACTTATATTTTCATGTCTGCAAACATTTGCGAGAGGATAACTTCACCAATGTGATGGCGACAACCTGACCACAGAACAGCACGTTGCAGCTTATTTTGTATGGCAATGCAGGCAGCAGTCTGATGACCAGTGTTTGAGCTTGTTGTGTAGAATGTCATATTAACGATACAATCATTTCAATGCCACTCTTGCCATTAGCTTCATGGTTAATTCTGCAATTATTTCACCATCGGGTTTCAATGATACCCTCGTTGGGAGGAACTGATACCATTGAAAGTGCTGCATTTTCTTCTCTTGCGCATTTCTGATGTTCCAATGCTGCGGCATCTTGTGAATGGCGTCGAGCGACTTTTTTTGCTCGTGTTTTGTCAAATGATCCAAAGCTGGAAGACCTGTCTCCTTTCAAAGGCCTCAAGAATGCTAGATCTTCTACATTCTTGATAATAGTCTCAATATTTGATGGCCACAGTTGAAAAGCTTTTGCCAACATAGATTTAAATTGTTCCAGTTTACGCAGTAATAACTGGATATGACACAGTTGAAGTGGTGCCAGGGTCAGCCAGTATGTCCTTAGAAGGTGTAAAAAACGTATTGTTGTTTTCCATATTATTTCCATGTTCTGATTTTAAAGGTCGTGTGTATCAGAAATTAAAATTATATAAATAAAGAAATTAAAATACTTACCTTGGTCATCAATATGCGGTAAGGAAAAGTGTTGTTTTTGCTAACAAAATGTGAATTTTAAATTTAATTTCTAGCACAACTGTTTATCAAAATCAATCATAGCTACCAAACATTATAAAACCAAAGACTATAAAACAATTTATATAGCATTTCACTTTTTGTAAGTAAGTCTGTAAGACTTTACAAGTAAGGATGGTTTTATCTAGTTTTCACTTAATTATTCAAATTTTGTTGATGTCCGGGGGATCTCTAAACATTGTCAAATATTTTTTATTTTTTTTTACGCAATGCTTTTTTTTTGATCAATGGAACAAATTTAAATAGCAGACCGATCAAATATTAGACTTTTTTTTTGGTGATGCACCCTACTATATATATATATATATATATATATATCAATGCAGCAGTTCTTAGCAAACAACTTTCAACTTTTATTATTGACTTAGAGCTACCAAACAAAGAACGAAGCTCTAGTGCAGCGGTCGGGGAACTTTTTTAATCATTACCCCAAAATATTTTTGTGTAAGTTGATATTAACCCACAGCAAATTAAAAATATATACTTTTTACTTATAAAAAATTTCATTTTTACCCCCAAAAAAATTTTTACCCCCAAAAAATTCATTTTTACCCCATTTGGGGTAATTTACCCCGGTTCCCCAACTCTAGTGGCACTAAGATTTGGAGTTCGGTAAACTTTGGTAAATTATTCCATTTACCTAAAAAGGATAGACCAGGTGTGCATTAGATATCTCCCATAATGGCCGTAGTGATCCAGGTAAGGTTTCCGCCAGAATTATTCAATTAAATATATTTATATGGAAATATATAATACATAATATGGCCATACCCTCTCAGGTCGTTCACACCATGGGCTAGGCGTTCGAGTGCCTCTTGTAACATGAAACTCTGTCTAACTAGTTGTTTACCTTATTATCAGCAAGGAAACTACAGTTTGAAGAATTCATATTGCTAGCAATAAGCATTATTAAGGTTATACTTCTACTGTGGCCTATTTGAGTATCCATTGTATGCGACAAATTAAAGTTTTTTTTCATAGTTGACCTATTTCCTAAATAATAATTTGATAATTTTATATGTTTACTGCGACATTTGAAATGAATGTTTGCAATTTTCTAGGTTTAAACCACTCAGATAAAGAACTATCGAAACGGTAAGAACTTTATCTATTACTCTGTCCGTCTATTTCTCTCTGTCTCTCTCTCTCTTTCTCACGCTCTATCTATTTATCAATCCTCAATGTATCTATTTAGTCTACCCCCACGCTTTTGTCTAATCCATGTCGGTTATGTAAGGTCCTATCAATGGTGTTATAAAAATTATAATATGTGCTCTCTAGTGCAAAATGTTGACACACTGGTTTACATGTCTCATATATTAATGGTCTACACATTTCATATATCTATAGTTTACACCTTTCATTCATCTATGGTTTACAGGTCTCATATATCAATGGTTTACATGTCTCATGTATGTATGGTTTACACGTCTCACATATCAATGGTTTACACGTCTCACATATCAATGGTTTACATGTCTCATATATCTATGGTTTACGTGTCTCATATCAGAGGCGTAGCTAAGGGGGGGGCGGGGGTACATATGTCCCCGGGCGCCGAGCTTCAGGGGCGCCAAATGGTATATTTTACATATAATATTATATGGTTTTCGAATGGGGGGGGGGCGCTAAAAAGGTATTAAAAAGGTAAAATGCCCCGGGCGCAACTTGCCTTGACCCCCCCTCGCTACGCCTCTGTCTCATATATCAATGGTTTACATGTCTCATATATCAATGGTTTACATGTCTCATATATCAATGGTTTACATGGCTCATATATCAATGGTTTACATGTCTCATAAATCAATGGTTTACACGTCTCACATATCAATGGTTTGCATGTCTCATATATCTATGGTTTACATGTCTCATATCAGAGGCGTAGCTAAGGGGGGAGGCGGGGGGTACATATGTCCCCGGGCGCCGAGATTCAGGGGCGCCAAATGGTATATTTTACATATAATATTATATGGTTTTCGAATGGGGGGGGCGCTAAAAAGGTATTAAAAAGGTAAAATGCCCCGGGCGCAACTTGCCTTGACCCCCCCTCGCTACGCCTCTGTCTCATATATCAATGGTTTGCATGTCTCATATATCTATGGTTTACTTGTCTCATATATCTATGGTTTACAATTCTCATATATCAATGGTTTACACGATCAAGTTCTAAAACGGATTTGAGTATTATTTTTTTCTAATTGTTGTACTAAGCTCATTAATAGTGCTTAAAATATTTTTTTATTTTTTATTTTCTATTTAATATTTCATTTGATTCTTTTTTTTTTAGTGACCAAATGTCTCCTATGTCAGATACTGAACAACTTTCTAAAAATAGTAAGGTATGAACGCGATGATAAATCTAAAAATGAGTATACTATACACCAGTTGTCCCCAACCCATTTGTCACCACGGACCGGTCTGGGTTTGATAATTTCACAGCGGACCACTGTAAGGGAAGGTGACGTTGATTATATTATTTCTCGTCCACGCAAAGTCACATGATCACGAGATAAACAAATAACACAAAAAGGACACAATTTCAAGTTTCTGGGGCGGCCCCAGTAATATTAGTTTCACGGACCGGTCCCGGTTCGCGGAACGAGGGTTGCGGGGACCACTGCTATACATAACTTTATGAAATCAGATTACGAATGATTCTATTTTTCAGTAAAAATAATACAATTAGAGTATTTTAAATAAAAATAATACAATTAGAGTATTTTAAATAAGAATAATACAATTAGAGTATTTTGTTTTTAATAATTATAAGGTCAACATTTTTTTAATTCAATGTGATGCATACCTCACCAAGACTTGCACTATTGATCGTTCATTGTTAGACGCCATATTTTATTTTTTTCAAAAATTGAATTTGAATTTTAGTAAGATATCCTACTCTAAGCATTCAGTAAAAAAGTAGCTAATAACATGGGACGAAATGGAGTCAATTAAATTGACTAAGTCATTTTAGTTCATTCACTCTCAGATTGTGAGAATCAATTATTTGGAAAGGCATTTAAACCAAAGCTGCAACAATATTCTTTCCATAGGGCTCCGTACTTCTTAAATCCGGCCCTGATGAACCAGTAATTACGAAAAGATACTGGGGTAGATAAATTGAATGCCTCGAGATCATTCGTGTAGCCTTTATATCCCCTACGAGACGAGCTTAATTTAGACTAGTACAAAATATTGCTTTGGGAAATAAGGGAAAAAGAAATTATGGATGAAATATATCAATATATCGTCAAGTGCCCAGTGTTCTGTGCAATTAATTTAATATATCCTTGACCAAATTTAATCTCCACGATGTTGCATTTAATGAAGCCTTTAATTCGATTATGGCGCCTTAATATCTGGCAAGTCCCGGGGTGGGAAAACTTTGTTTAGTCCCGGAAATTTGATCAGCGGGCTGGGCCAAGATCAGATGGGTGGAGTGTTGTCATGAACTGATATCAATTGAAGATCAAAGTCATACATAAATGGGCTAGTGTAGTGCTTCCTTCAGGCTAGTGTAGTGCTTCCTTCAGGCTTGTGTAGTGCTTCCTTCAGGCTAGTGTAGTGCTTCCTTCAGGCTAGTGTAGTGCTGCCTTCAAGCTTGTGTAGTGCTTCCTTCAGGCTAGTGTAGTGCTGCCTTCAGGCTAGTGTAGTGCTTCCTTCAGGCTAGTGTAGTGCTGCCTTCAGAAACAAGTGGCTTATTTTGCGAAAACACTTACAAACAAGCACATGCTGACAAGCAGCATATATTTATGTAATTTTTCATATATATATATATATATATATATATGTATATATATATATATATATATATATATATATATATATTGCTGAGCAGAAAAGAGAAGAATCTGCCAATGATGACAATACTAAAGTTCAACGATCTGCCAATGATGACAATACTAAAGTTCAACGATCTGCCAATGATGACAATACTAAAGTTCAAAGATCTGCCTTTCCGGATAAACCAAAAGTTTTTGCATCTAGAAGTCTTGAAAATCAGAATACATACCGTCGGAGGAACGCAAAGAGAAGAGCGGTAAATAGGCTAACCGGTTGTTTGTGTAGTCGTCTAATTTACACATGTTTACATTAACTTAGTTCAAATATTACATTTTAAAAAATGCCAAACAAATAAGTAATAATAAAGATATGGGTCTGATGTAAGGGATTTTTATTATGCGAAGTTCCTGTTAAGCTAGGTTGTTTATGAGTTAGTCGATATTTATGGAACACGTATTTCGTTCTTGCTTATAGCCGAGAATGGCATTACGGGAGACATACATGTGCTTAAATGTCCAACCAGTGGTTTCTAACCTTTTTTTTTTTGTGAGGGGGAGGGGGGGGGGGGTCGCGTGCCCAAAATTCAACGAAAAAGCCGTTTATTTATAGCAAAGTGCCAATTCTCAAATTAAAATTAAAAGAGGTGATATTTTAGTCGAGTGCCGACTGATGAGGCTCATTGTGCTGGCCTATGAGGCTCTGTGTGCCGCCTATGAGGTTCTGTGTGCCGGCCGATGAGGCTCTGCGTGCCGACTGACGAGGCTCTGTGTGGCGTCTGATGAGGCTCTGCGTGCCGACTAATGAGGCTCTGTGTGCCGACTAATGAGGCTCTGTGTGGCGTCTGATGAGGCTCTGCGTACCGACTGACGAGGCTCTGCGTGTCGACTAATGAGGCTCTGTGTGGCGTCTGATGAGGCTCTGCGTACCGACTGACGAGGCTCTGCGTGGCGTCTGATGAGGCTCTGCGTGCCGACTGATGAGGCTCTGTGTGGCGTCTGATGAGGCTCTGCGTACCGACTGACGAGGCTCTGTGTGCCGGCTAATGAAGCTATGAGTACCGACTGATGAGGCTCTGTGTACCGGCTGATGAGGCTCTGTGTGCCGGCTGATGAGGCTCTGTGTGGCGTCTGATGAGGCTCTGCGTACCGACTGACGAGGCTCTGTGTGCCGGCTAATGAAGCTATGAGTACCGACTTGTGAGGCTCTGCGTACCGACTGATGAGGCTCTGCGTACCGACTGATGAGGCTCTGTGTGCCGGATGATGAGGCTCTCCGGCTGACTGTGGCACGCTACTGGTAAATACCAATACCTGTGCATCCTCGCCAGGTATACGATCCACCAGAAAAAATATATCGTTGCACGACGATGATCGAACCGGAGATCTTTAAGTTGAAAGTCGAGATGTAAGGAACATTTAGTACCTAACAGTGTTATATTTCTTACATCTACCGTACATGCCGAAAAGACAGAAGAAAACAAACTCACAAGAAGCTTTCATTTTATTCAATTTCAACCACTTATCGGTATGTTCCTAACATGTTGTATACCAGTGGATCTCAAAGTTGTAGCCTTTGCACCCACTATGACCTTCCCCATGTAATTATGTGTACGTGTACAAAATTTCACGTTATTTGGTTGTCTGGATCTTGAGTTTTAGAAAATGCGTCTTATAAGTATATATATATATATATATATATATATATATATATATATATATATATATATATATATATATTAGGGCTGTACCGGAACCCGATTCCGGTTCCCGTTAAGCCGGATTCCGGCAGTTTTAACAAATCCGGTTCCGATTCCGGTTTCGGTTAAAATGTGCCGGATTTAAGCCGGATTTCTTTGTTGTTTGAAATTTGTAAGAAATTTTTTTAGCGCAACATAATTTTGAAATATTTAGCGCTATACCATTAAATTAAAACAATAACTTCCTTTGATTTTAAAACTACAATAACGTCGATCGCTTTTAGTTCTATATGTAAGTACAAATGTATTAAAAAGGAAGATTTGAATCGTATTTAGTCTAGTACAGGGGTCAGCAACCTGCGGCTCGCGAGCCGCATGCGGCTCTTTCGATGTCAAGTTGTGGCTCTTTCGATGTCAAATAGCGGCCTGATCAAATAATATTGAAACAACAAATTTAGTGGCTCTTTAAAAATTGAGAAAATTGTAAATTATAACTTTAGGCTCTTCCGTCTCTTCCGCTACTTTTGATTCCGTGTTTTCTATAAGCTATATTTAGCTATCAAAGTTTAACTTTTTTAAAGAGCAGACAACGATCTATTTTTGGGTGTTTACAGTTATAAAAAAGTTCAATAATTTATTTTTCTGCACATTAATTTAATTTAGTGGATTTTGTCACGATTTGGATAAAATTCCTCGCAAATTTAGATAAATAACTTGAAGATACATTTTTAATTGAACATTAAAGTGATATTGATTTAGATTTAAAATGCATTTTAATTTACGTTTTTATGGGAAATAGTCAGATAATGGTTTAAATGAAAGTATGAATGAAATAACACGGTTCGGTGACGTCACTATGAAAAACAAAAGAAAAATAAGCTATCGGGTGGTGTCACAGTATATATATATATATATATATATATATATATATATATATATATGTGTTTATTAATAAATGAATTCCAATATAAATGGTTAATACTGTTTTTTGCTATCTAGAACTTAAAAACTAAATTTTTATTCTATTATTCATTCTTATATCTTTTTTTATGTTAGGCGAGAAATTCCTAATTCGTTCGGAAAAATTACTATTTAATTCGGTAAAATCCGGTTCCTGTTCCGATTCCGGCAGGATTCAAATATTAAATCCTAACCCGGTTCCGATCCTGCAGGATCTAAAAAGTAGAATCCGGTACAACCCTAATATATATATATACACACACACTTAAATATGTATGTCTCATCCTAATTCTTACCCTTTGATTCGTTTATTTGAATGCTTCCTCGTTGGTGTTTAATAAGTTTGATGTGATATGTTGTTTTAATGAGGTCAAAGCATGCTTTCTTGACGGGTTGGGCCGGTAGAGCGTTGTTGTGTATTAGTTTGTGAGTTGCGCAGCAGATTATCTGCTGTCAGAATATTATATGTGGGTTTGAGAGCTGTGATGGGTCAGTTAGCGTGTTGAATAGCATGACGGGGGGTTTGATCGTGAAAAGGGTGGAAGATTAAATTAGCGAATCGAGAGTGACCGGAGTAACCTGTAGAAGGGACATATGGTCGTGCGGTAAAGCGCTCGACTGTCGACGTGAAGGTACCTGGTTCGATCTCTGTTGAGGACCAAGGAAAATTTTTTGGTCTAGGCTCAAGTTCCCGATATGTCTCCGATGGGGCCTCTATGCCGTTGCACTATCGGCTATGGCGGGGATGAAAGAAGGACATCATAAAAACCATCCCATTAGTGGTTTATAGGATCTAAGAAATTTCATCTCATCCTTACAGGGACTTCACACACACCAGTATGACCAGTGGAGCATGACTGTAGTTGGTAGAGGAGATCAGGGGTTAGAAGGGGGGCCGTGACTTCAAAAAGTTTGAGAAGCACTGGGCTATACTATTTGTCTGGAAATTATTGTTATTCTGTCATCATTCCTGTTTATAGATTTGATGGATTAAACTTATTTAGTTTTTACGAATACATTGTTCCCATTACTGATTGGATATTTGAAGTGTTTGCTGTTGTGCATTAGCGAGTGCTTTCCCAAGTGTCATTTGGTGCATGGTGTTCAAGAGGCAGTTGGGATGTTGATCTTAAAGAATGCGGACTTATTAAGAAGTATTAACGAAGGAGATAAATTAGAGGCCCAATAAGATCATGTACACAACAAACCAATTGTGAATTAATTATTTTATCCTAATATATAAATGCCTTTAGTATTTATGTATACGTTCAAGTATTACAAAAACTTTTTACTGCCAAATTTTGTATGATAAATTAGATAGCATTGTGCTTTGAACAAATGCGATATATGGTTGGTCGTACTAGAAATGCCACAGGTTGATTGGTTACTTAGTGTTACATTGTTGTACCTCATGCTAGTATGATGCAATATATGACATGACTTATTGAATACTAGCTGTACCCTGCAAAACCTTTGCATATAGTTAAATCCCCTTATGCTTGATCGGTAGGCTAGGTTATTTTTAGTTTCGGGCAGATCCGATTTTTTCATGATTGTATTTTAAACTGGAATACTATTGTATTAATTCTTCACTTTCGATTTAACGCACACTGGAAATGAGTATTATTATATATGATAATATGGCTACATGTCCGCCTAATCTTTGTTATTGCTTTGGTAAGAGGGGTGGTGTCTTAGGGTGACATTTGGGTGCCATAGAAAAATTACTTATTATGTTACTTTCATTGCCCCCCCCCCCCACCCACCCCAAGTCTGGTCGGCGACAAGATGTTTTTCTTAGTATGAATATATAAACTTTCAACAAATGTTCTTGTTACAGTATTTCCAGTACATCAAAGACGCTCAATTAAACCTCAAGAGAGAGCAAGACTTGGGACCAGAGGAAAGATCTTTAAAGAGGGCTGTAGATGATCCCTTCTATTCTTCTGTGAATAAAGAGCACACTCTGATGTTGCAAAAACGCCAGTACGTAACTGTGAAACCGTGTTATTTCAATGTTATCACGTGCTATTGATAATAAAACGACATAAACAGCAGCAACTCATTGCGTATATGTCTTCGTTTGCTTGTTTTTTTTTTGTTGTTTAGTTTAAATGAGTTTGTAGCTGTTCTAGTAAAACTAGTCGACTGACTGAGGCACCTTTAGGGATCTTTTATTTTGTCGTTACACAATACCACTCTAAACGAAAAGGGTATAAACACTTGTCAGCACCCCCTGCCCCCCAGGCATACTGATCTGCATAGATGGCAAAGTTTGGAGCCTTCGTAGTGCCCTCTCATGTTCTATCAACCTGGCCTTGGTTATAACGACATTTAACGCCACACATTTTTGGTTACAGATACTTAGAATAATGTGATCCTCAGCTGCTCTAGTCACTTTTGACACCTTGTGGTAATTGTAGGCAATAACCCATCCCGCCCTTCCTTTACAATGGCAGTGAGTACCAGAAATAAATTTTTTAAAAAGTTTCCTCCCTTTTTTTTTAAGTGAGAAGAATGCAAGTACGGAGACATACAGCTAGCCATAACAAAAGGCTAAAAATTGTTGAAATTGTAGAAGGGAAAAAAAAATTAAGAGTTGTAGTTTTTTTTTTTTTAAGCCGAGTTAAAGCAGTGTGTAAGTGTCAGGTGAAATCCCTGTAAGTATGAGATCTTAGATCCTTTAAACAATGATGGGACATTTTTTATGTTGCCTTCTAGTAACCCCATTATAGCCAAGGCACCACGAGAGATAGAGCGAGGACTTTTTAACCAGGATCTGAAAATCCATTGGTCCTCACCAGAGGTCGAACCAGCGACACCGTCGACAATCTTTACCACACAACCATCCGTCCCCGCCATCCACCCAGGTCGATAGTGTCAACAATAACAGCTAATGTAAGCCAGGTCACAGATAAAGTGAGACAACTCGTTTATATATAAGGGGCCCAGAGCATATTGGTTTGTGAATGCCTGCCACGCTGAGAGCAGAAAAAGGGCTCCACCTCCTGTTCTATGAAGGGCCAAAAGGGTAGCAACAGGTCCAATCTGCTTAAGGCAACCCATGTACTTTATTACCCTTAGTTGAAAATATTGCATACAACTAAAACAAATCTGATATAATTTAGACATGTTCCAAATTTAAGTACTGATCATGCTTGGCAGTACCATTAGGTGTTAGTGCATGTTTTCAAAGTGCAATGAGTACATGCTCAAAACATAGAGTACAGTGTAAAGTACTTGGTAGCATATAAATCTCTGCTTTAACATATGCAGTCTGTCATATATTATTGTACAGATGTTTCTGATTAATAGTTTTATTTGTTCAATCGCTTTTAAAAGTAGCCAAACTCAAACTTGGATGGAGAATTCAGTAATATTTTAAAAATTAAAGGGTTAAAAAACAGTAAGAACAGTACTTTTCCTAGTACAAGACTAACAATAAAAAAAAGACCTAGAACATTAAAAGCAAATTAACGGAGGAAAAAATAGTCTTTCATAAAAAAAAAGCTGAAAAAAAAATACTAAACACAGAAATACAGAAAAACATTTCTAAGCTCACAAAATGTGTACTTAACCTTATTAGTTTAACAAGAAAAAATAACTGGATATGAATACCTTTCAAAATCAGTTACCATAGCAAAATACCAAAAGATGTAAACAAAAAATTGGATACATGAAAATGTATGCTATTTAACTAATGCTAAGCTATTTATCAAGCTCACGTGTATTCTGTACATGAAGTATCTGCCAGGAATGTTGATTACTTTTTGTATTCCACAGAAATGGGGGGGGGGGGAAATCTCTTTTGGACCCTCTAGTGCTTTCTTGGCTACTCGAATGATTAGGTCCCATTGGTGTTCATTGTAGATGTCACAGCGTTGGCATCACGATCCTAAAATATATTTTCAGATTTAGACTTCACATTCTATTAATCAAAGCTGGGTATCAAATGATAAATAGTACATTTTCAAAAAAAAAAAAAAAAAAAAAAAATTCAGTTATTTTAAGAATTTCTAATTTGAGGTTTTATAAACATTAATAAATGCTGCAAACAACATTTCCCCTTAAAATATTGTATTGAGTTATATTCCTTTTTTCAGACATTTTCAAAATAGTGTTCACTTATAACACAGAATACTCCACAATATCCAATATCAATCTTATGTGATTCATACACTTAATTTCTCCACTTTTCAAGATATATATTATTTTTTAAACAGTTACAATCATAAAAAGTAATTACATGATACTTACATCAGGCAATGTGTATTTCATAGACAACATGTATGTTTAGCTAATGTCACACAGTGCTCCTTATAATACGGAATTAGGGACGGTCTTTGGGGAGAGAGGCCCAGGATAATGGCCTTATATCACATGCCTGAGAGGAACCCAAAATGGACTTAAATTATAAAGAAATAAATTTACAATTATGGCTCTTAGAGCCGTGTGTGTCTCTTTGAGCTCACATGAATGGCTCTTAATTTAATTTTATTTAATTGCATCACATAAAGGTATTTGGTTGAGAGATAGACAAACATAGAGGATGGCGATGACTTACATCAGAAAGTGGCATTTATTAAAGTCCGACGAAAACAACTTGTGTGTTGCCCGTACCGAAACAATGTTCTCAATTATACAGATGCAGTGCCGGTCTTTGAGGGGTTACTGGCAAGGGGTCGTGCCATAATACATTTTGTTTGTGAGCGCTACAGCAACTAGGCTCTTTGAAGGTTTTAGTTTATTTGTTTTCTATTTCAGAAAGGTATCTGGTGGAATGACAAACTTACTGACTCTGATGATGATGATGATGACGATGGACATCAGAAAGTGGTCATTGTGAAAGTCCCAAAAAGAAAACCTGTTTGTATAGCTAAAAAATTATCAATTATATTGGAGATGTGACGTTCCCTAGAAGTGGCGAATAGTGGCACAAGAAGGACGTCGGTAAGGTATAACTGAGTGCAATGGGTATGTAAGGAATAATTTAGTGCAGTTGGTATGTAAGGAATAACTGAGTGCAGTTGCTAGGTACGGTATAACTGAGCAGGCTTGCGGAGCCGAGCCGGAGCCGAGGAGCAGTGGAGCCGCTACTTTTTGCTGGAGCCGGAGCTTTATTAGACGGAACCCGAAAAATAATAATACTGAGTCCGCTTAGTCGGAACCCTAGCCACTGAGTAACGATTAAATCATACAATTCAAACATTTATCAAAAAATAAGCAACAAACAATAATAAAGTTTATGTATAGCTAAGCTAAGTGCATATTTGCCACGGTCCGAATAACAATCAGACTTTATTGGGACGGGGTTCGAATATAAATCGGAGTTTATTGGTACCCGGGTCCCAATAGTCATTTCGAATTTATAAATAATAAATATAAATACTGAAGTCTTTAAAATATTTTAAATAATGTATCATTTTAATATTTGCTAATTTGATCATTGAAATAACTTTTTATTATTATGAAAATGGCAACTAGTAAAACCTCGGTCGAAAATAATGATATGATTCTGGATGCACTGAAATGGTTTGTTTTTAGTAAAACCGACAATGCTTATATTTTTCAAGTTCCTGACTATGGGGGTGAACGCGGCGAAATTTGCATAACTTTTTATCAGCGGCATGTTTGCGTGGAGCAATTACAAAAATTTTTGTCTCGTGTGATACTATCTTAATAGGGAGCCGGAGCCGAGATGGGAGCCGGATCCGTCAAATTTATGGGAGCCGGAGCCGAGCCGGAAAAAAAATATGGCGTTTCCGAAAGCTTGTAACTGAGTGCAGTTGGTTGGTAAGGTATTACTTACTGAAATTTGCGGCTCCCGTCTCAACAATTAGCACATGTATGCACTTAGCTCTGAAAGATAAGACGTACTGAGTAAGTAATGGAAAATTGAAATCCTGTAAAGCTCAGAAGATTATAACGAGATGTGATGCTTAAGCATACTCTAAATACTTTTGAAACAGTTTTTATACATTTTTTTCTTTCATCATACGATTAGAATTGCGCAAAAGATGAGTGCTCAACGGCTTTAGAAACACAGTAGCAAAGATTTGAGCCTCTAGCCTACACCCAGAATGCAGATCTGGCTCAAAAACAAGTTAGCGCTGAGTCACTAGTGTACTATGGGAGTGGTTCTCAAAAAAAGTCTGCTTTGCCACCCACTTTTACAACAGTTTTGGTTTTGTCACTCACCGTTAAAAATCTGTTTGGTTTTTTCGAACCGAATGCAAAGAAAAACAAAGATTCAGAACTAAAACATAAAAAAGGCTTTTCGCACAAAGTTTATAGAGACATGCGCTTATTATTTTTTTTATTTCTTTTTTTTTTCATTTCCAATTTTATGCGTTTATTTATTGCTTCACAGAAAGGTATTTGGTGGAATGATAAACAGAGTGAGGTTGAAGAAGATGATGATGAAGTACATCACAGAGTGCCAGCTGTAAATATCCCACGTAGACAACAGGTATGTATAATTAATGAAACAAATTTAATTGACAAATGATTCGGGTACACCTTTTCAGTAATTCAAGCCACTAAAAAAATAACATTATATTTCTTAGTTATTTAAGAAAAAAAATGAGTTTTGTAAAAAAAAATGTATAAAAACAAAATGTCTTTTTGTTTTCCATCTACTTATTTACGTATTTATTTTACTGCCTCACAGAAAGGTAATTGGTGGAATGATAAACAGGCAACAGACGATGAAGATGAGGATGAAGAATAACCAAAAGAGGCAATAGTAAATGTCCCAAATAAAATGCTAATTATAAGAGCGTAATAGTGGTAAAAGGTCCTTGCTGGTTGCCACTAGCGCAAACTTACTGCTTAAATATAGTCAATGTTTGCTAACCGGCCATTGTCAAACCTTGGCCGGTTATTGTGAACTTTGGCTGGTAGCGTCGAAGTGACGAAGTGAATAGTATTGTAAGAAAGATATAACATATCTCTCCCTCTCTCTCTCTCTCTCTCTCTCTCTTTCTTTCCCTTTCTCTCTCTCTCTCTCTCTCTCTCTCTCTCTCTCTCTCTCTCTCTCTCTCTCTCTCCCTCTCTCTCTTATTTTTAGCAAATATGAGAAAAAAGGGTCATCATATACTTTAAGGGATATAACCTTATTAAATAATGATGGACGACGCTAGCAAATGGGTTACTTCCCTTTCATTAAAAAATTACATTTTATAGTCACAAATTACGTTATACCCGTCAACGCTAACCAACCAAACCAAACCAAAGTTTTTATAAAAATGAACTGAAAAGTAAAAAATAACTACTTTATTATGCCATTTTGCAGCACAAAGGAACGATACGGCACCCATCAGGAAATGACGTCATAGAGGATTTTTTTTTTCATTTATAGCGACGGCGCTCCCATTCTGCAAAAAAAAAAAAATTACCATCGGGAAATGACATCATAGATTACTTATAGCGACGGCTTCCTTACACACACGCCACCACCAGCAAGGACGACAAGATAGCTGCTTTATTAGTAGGAAAATATTTTAGAAAACGGTGGGTTTTAGTTTATGATCAGTTGGAGATAAATGCTTGACTTTGAGACTTAGGTTAAAGTGAGTGTATGAGACATTATGATATTTGAGTGTGTTTGTGTTTGAATGAAAGTGACTTTGAGTGTATTATCTCCCCACTAGTTTATTGCGTTCCTTATGAAGCTGGAGTGAAAATTATTACATCATTTCAAGAAAGTTGTATAGAAAACATTAGTAGTTAGGAAATACATTAGATTTCATAATTAACGTATCCTGCGCTATTTCTCACGTGAGATTTTTCTAAGCGCGAAAAACCCTCGCTACACCTAAAGCGAAAGTGGGCGTCAGCCGACCGGATATAATGATTTTTTTTTATCTCCTTTCTTTTTGTTTGTAGACGTCGGCAGATATTTTCTTCTTATTATACATTTTCTATAATTATTGTATTTTACAAATAAAAAGTGTAAAAAAACACTTACTTTTTGGTATAATCTGATATAAATAATGTTTCTATATATAAATGTAAGTCTTATTTGTTAATTTTAAGACATTTATATCAATTTTAACCTTGATTTTCATTTGAGGCGATGTTTCTAGGCAGCCATTTTGGATTGTTGTCACTCGCGAAACGCGAAAAAAACTCTGCATGAAGCGATGCCACGAAATTTCTCTGCACCGCCGCGGAAATTCTCCGCGGTTTGAGCATCTCCATATAAATACATTACCGCAAAAGGGGTTGAATTTCGCGAGCTACCTAGATACGCGATATTCGCTTTGGTTTGAGGATACCTTTACTTAAAACTTAAAACCACTCATTATTGAGTATAACTGTGGAGAGTTTACCGGTCCGCGACCCGGGGGTTAAGCATCACTGCGCTAAACATATATTTTTTAGTTAGCACTCGCCAATTTCAACCCTCCACCCCCTCCGGTCTAGACTACCCTCTAAAAATGTCTTCCCAGATCTAGCTATATACACGTCTAGTCTACCCTGTACAACATCTAACCCGCAAATATCGACTGTACTGAGAATGTACTGCTGGACTGTCCACTGTTACCTGTCCATATCGTAATCAAAATATCTTTCAAAACAAAATCAAAGATCTCAAAGTAAGACTCTTGTTCATCGGGTTGGATGGGGTGGGCGGTTGGGGGAGCAATTGCATGGGGTTCAAGTGGGTATAAAAAATGAAAATACAAAATATTTAACAACTTAATGTGTATATCATCAGGTGAAGTTCTTTGTTTGAGAATATTATCATGGGCGTATTCAAGGGGGCAGGGGGCATTTGCCGCATCCCCCCCTACATTTTGAAAAAAATGTCATAAAGTTGTTGCTCCCTGAACACCTGAAATTACTTTTCGCCAAAACAACACGCACAATTTGCAAGTATACAACCCACGATGAATAGTTTGATAACCAAGCATATCTAAAACCTCTGTTTCCACCACTGTCAGCTCTAAAAATCATATTTTTATCAGGGGCCCAACAATCAAGGATCAGCAGCAATTTCAACTCATTTGAAAGGTCGTATGTCAAGACATACCTTCCAATATCCAATTTAGGAAATGAAAAATTGACAGCGAAAATCAAATTAGAAATAGTTTATTCAGTTTTGTCTGGCTGTTAAACTTGTACTGTTGTCCTCAATGCATGTGATAATTCAAATACTGCAAACGCCCTAAAATCTTCTAATAACGGCTTTTCTGAATCCCGCGATTGCTCTACTTTTCGTTTTATTGAGCCTGTACATTTATTTTCAAATATCCATCTTTTCATATTAATTTAGGATACCTTTAAAAACTCACTTAGTGGCAGACGATTATAAACTAACAAGAATTGCCAGATTATTAAAAAAAACTGAATGTCAAAAACATTTTCGGAGGACAAATCAAGCTACACAAGGCCAAATTAAACAAGAAAAAAATTAAAATCTGAACATGCCTGCGCTTGTAGTCAAAATGTTTCAATTTTCAAATACATTCATTTATATACTTAACTTGGATTTAATTGAGAAATAAACCTGTATGGCATCGTATGGCAAAAAAAAAACGTATTTTTTTGCCACCCTCTGGAAAATCTCCTAGTGACGCCCATGAAAATTATATGAACTATTTTCTGTGTGGAGTGGTTATTTAGGATGTTATATTCTCTTGAGAGGGTAGGAGATGAAAGGATTGTGTAGCCGAGTGGAGGTTATGGATGTGTTGATAAATTTTGCACACCAAAAAAGCAGAATAAGACGTAATGGGTTTATTGTTGAAGAAAAGTTGTTAACTTGTACATCAGTAGATAAATGATAGGGAAGGTATTTTCTCTCTACTTTACATAAAAAAATATTAAAAGCAAAAGGTATAATCTTATTGGCTCAGAGTAGCTTGAAAACGTAAAGAGCACCATCTGTTTATAAGCTGTTCGCTGCGTTATCGCCATTGATAGTTCAACATAATAATAAAACATCTCCGTTTTTTTTTTTTAATTCCGCGTGCTGTCAGTCATTTACCAGTTTCGCAGGTTGACAGATGAAATCACAGTGTAAATTATACCATTATGATATTATTTCCTTTTTCTTTAAAAAAAAAATATATATGGAATAAAAAATCCATGAGTGTTTTCAACTGTACTAGCTACCTAATCATTAATGTATGAGCAGCCCGAGTGACTCCATCTAAAAAACGCGGTGCTCAACGCTTCAGACACATCATTGATCAAGGATCAGAACATCAAATTGAACAACCAAGTCTTCTGGGATTGAGGTAAAAAAAAATATAAGTATACTTAAGTGGTTTGTTTTTTAAATGAGCTTTGGGGGTTGGGGGGGGGTGGGGGGAGGAGAGTTGTCTTTACGACCGACACAAACATTGTCTAATGATGCCTAAGCTAATGTATATTCGTACTATTGGCCGTATATAATACTTTTTAGATTTTTTTTTAGTTATTTATACAGAATACCACGTGATTTATCATGTGATCTATTATTTAGTTAATTTTTCTTTTACCTATCAAACATCCCGCAAATATAAACCGGCACAAATAGTGACCTAAGTAAAAATACGAGAAGAGGAAAGTTAAATTGAAATCAGTCTTAATGTGGTCTTCCTTGGAGATGAAAACCAAAAATATGTTTTTCTAAAACACAAGCCTATATAAAAGTGGAAAAAAATATTAATCCTGTATTCGACCTGATCGTTCATCCAATCATGTGTCGTTAATTAAACAGTTCCAGGCACACATACATTCCTCATTCATGTGCCCACATTCTACTCCACAACTTAAGTACAGTCGGTGAAACCACGTGCGGGCATTTCTGGCAGTAAACAGCCATTACATCGCTCACCGGCAGTAAACAGCCATTACATCGCTCACCGGCAGTAAACAGCCATTACATCGCTCACTGTAACGAAATAAAAAAAGTATAAAGATTTCTAAAAAAAAAAAAATTCCAAATGCTGGGTTCCCTTTTCGGTACTGGGCCTTGGGCGATCGCTCCCATAGCGTCTATCGGGCGGATTTCATTTATTGGTAAAGGGGGTGGGGGGGGGGGAAGTCATAAAGCAATGTAGCCCTTAATTACTTATTAGTACTTAGCAATATGAGGTACGGAAACTAATGCATAAAATAACCTATACACACACCTACATACATAAAGACACGGAAGTTTTATACATTGTATAATAAAGTTCCCCTAACTTAATATCAGACTTGGGGACTATTCACCAGGACCTGATAATATCCTATGTTCTCAATGAGTTTCGAACCCGCAACCCTTCGGTCAACAGTCTACACCTCACGACCACCCACCCTACATATTGTATAAAGACGACGCTATATAATTCTAAACATCGCTCGGCTAGTTTATTATTTATATATAGAATATCAAATACCTTTTATTGAGCTTGTGTTTTGATTCTTTTGCATATTTGTTTCCTCAGTTTATAATGACTATTCCGTACATTTGTATCATTTTGTCAACTCTGACCATGGTTGGTGGATATTCCATTCGTGGTAAAATATTTTATGATGTTTAGGTTTACTAAATTTCTTAAGCATCGTAGTAGCAGCTTTTGGTGTTCTTCTTGACATTTTTTGTCAAAAAACGTAAATATATATATGTATTGCGGGCCATATTTAAAGGATGATTGTGAGGTCCCTCTACTAATTTTTGTAAAAACCAGTAAATAAATAGAAATTATTCATTGAAATCGATCAACATTAAATAAATAAATAAGTAAAAAAAAGTATTTTGATTTATTTTTTGGTTTGAACTTAAAATAGTTCGAGATGGCTAAATAGTTCGAGATGACTGTGATCTGAATGAATTACATATATAGTTTAAGTTATTTTTTTTTTATCTTTCCCGTACCCAATCTAATTCATACATATGGTAGTTACATGGTGATAGACCCAGTTAACAAACTGTTGCTGTAATGGTACATCCTTGGCTCACTCATTAAATAGGGGACGGATGGTCGTGCGGTGTAGAGTGTGCGACTGTCGATCGGAGAGTCCTGGGTTCAAACCTCAGTGAGTCCACCCAGCTTTAAATGGGTACCCGACTTTAAGTTGGGGAGGTAAAGGCGGCTGGGCGTTGTGCTAACCACACAATCCCTTCACATGCCGAAACAGATGAATTCTACACGTCATCTGCCCCGACGTCTCAGTGGGACTAAGGAAACTTTACTTTTTATAAGAGTCGTTCAATAAGGATTTTAAAAGATAGAACATGTCATCCTATCAGGGATTATTAAAGAATAAAACGTTCCTTTTTTGTTGTTGCATGTGTTGTTCACGTGACTTGTTGTATAGTATGTTTGGTCTAACCTGTAGGTGTATGGTAAATTTAAGCTTGTTGTATAGTATGTTTGGTCTAACCTGTAGGTGTATGGTAAATTTAAGCTTGTTGTATAGTATGTTTGGTCTAACCTGTAGGTGTATGGTAAATTTAAGCTTGTTGTATAGTATGTTTGGTCTAACCTGTAGGTGTATGGTAAATTTAAGCTTGTTGTATAGTATGTTTGGTCTAACCTGTAGGTGTATGGTAAATTTAAGCTTGTTGTATAGTATGTTTGGTCTAACCTGTAGGTGTATGGTAAATTTAAGCTTGTTGTATAGTATGTTTGGTGTAACCTTTAGGTGTATGGTAAATTTAAGCTTGTTGTATAGTATGTTTGGTCTAACCTGTAGGTGTATGGTAAATGTAAGCTTGTTGTATAGTATGATTGGTCTAACCTTTAGGTGTATGGTAAATTAAGCTTGTTGTATAGTATGTTTGGTCTAACCTGTAGGTGTATGGTAAATTTAAGCTTGTTGTATAGTATGTTTGGTCTAACCTGTAGGTGTATGGTAAATTTAAAAAAAAACAAAAAACATTATTGGTATAATTAACCTTATATATTTTTTGATACGCACAATTTACCTAATATGTTATTTTTTTTATAAAATGCATACAAATAAACAAATAGCCTATGATTAATATTTTGTAATCAACGGAGAATATAATTTCAGTAGCTCTTGGTGCGATACGTTAAATATGTCAAGGCGCAAAAGTGGGTGCATACAACAGTGGATTCAAATGACATTAGTACACTGACTATGTGAACACATGCCCATACGTGAACATGAATAGATGTGCGCATTAGGAAAAAGCGCGGTGAATATAACGATTACAGATGATTAAGTGCACTTAACTATGAATGCACGTAACTATGAGTGTAGGAAACATAACTAAAGTGACATCTATTGCACTCAAAACTGGGATTGCACGTTAACTGTGAGTGTTATGTTTCATGCTCATTACTCTGTGCATGCATAACTGTGAGCACAAGCCATATAAGTAAAGTTCCCTTAGTCCTAACGGGCCATCGGGGCAGAAAAAGTGCAGAATGAATCTGTTTCTATAACCTCGGCTTATGAAGGGACTTTACCAACTAAAGCGTGGTATTCAATTAAAGCTGGGTTGACTTTTGGAACTTTACCATACTTTTACTAAGAACTGGAAAAATTCCCCTGGTTCTCACCGAGGATTGAACTCAGGACTCTCAGGTCGACCATCGAGCATCTACACCTTAACCCCTTCCAGATTGTGAGCCACTGCACTATTTATTTATATGCCAAGTCCTATGTACATATTTTTTTTCTTAATTATATTAACCCACAACAAATCTCAAATAATTATTAAAACTTATTCTGTCTTGAAATATTCTTAACGTCAAAAGACTGCACTTAAATTGTGACAAAATATCAGAGGAAGTAACACAAAAGTAGAATAGAAGTGATATATAATATTGATAAGTTATGTGGATGCAACTGCAAGAAAATTGCTATTAATGTAAAGTAATCAAAATGTCATCATTTTGAATTCAAATTTTTCCGTTGGAATGTTAAGCTTTAACTGGAGCGGATTAAAAAAAAAATAACTCGGGGTCACTTAAGAGATCTCCAAGCTGGTCAGTCATAGCGTTATTTTACACTACACGACAAGCTAAAGTAAGCCATCTAACTATCGCATGTGTCAAAGTTCAACGAAATATTGGTCGTCTAAAAATACATACTGCATTGGTGTTATTTTTTAAAGTGAAAATTCTCTTTAAGTTATTAAAAGTACGGATGAAGAATTTAGAGCAAAAAACGGACATGCTTTGGAGTGGTAAAATAATAAGCTAATTAACATTATAAAAATACAAAATTTCGCTCATCTGTTGACTTCTTATTTCACAATCTCATTAATTTGAACCCCCCCCTCCTAAATAAATGATCGTTGATGAATGCTAGTTTAAAATAGAGTGGACAAGATGGAATTAGAACATAAAAGGTCTCTATTTCTGTCATGGGTTCAGGGACTGTAACATCTTTCAATCAGAGTGACATTAAAAGAATAACAAGTGAGGATATTCTCTCTTAATTTTTTTTTTAATTTAGAGTTTTGTCTTGCAGTTTATGCAATGTCCCAGAAACTTGGGTACGGGGCGATTCGGTCCGTACAGCACAAATAATGACGTACATGAAATATACTTACAATTAGTTTGATAAGTTTAATGACTATGCCACAGCAAAGAGGGATAAAACTACAAAAAATTGTGTATGGATTCCGCTGGCATTGGACGCTGTTAGTTTCTTAGTCATCTATTAAATGATTTAGCAATTACAGAAGAATTAGTTGCTGAGAATTCTGCTTGTCACAATGTTTTCTAGTCATGGTCCTTGGAGGACAAAAGGTGTGTTTGCGTGTGTGTGTGTTTGTGTGTGTGAAATCCTGGTAAGGATGAGATGAAATCTAATAGATCCTATAAACCACAAATGGGACGGTTTTTATGGTGCCCTTCTTTCATCCCCACCAGAGCCGATAGTGCAATGGCCATGGAGGCACCACGGGAGAAATAGCAGGGACTTTAGCCATAATCTGAAATATCTGTTGGTCCTTAACGGAGATCGAACCAGGGACCCTCAGGTCGACAGACGACTGCTATACCACACGATCATCCGTCACCACACAACAGGTATCACCGCCCATTTTATAAATGCCCTTGGTACACCACTGATTCGGTTTTCAATGGTTTATTTTGTTTTTCCTGTAAACAAAGTTGTTTTTTTTTGTAAATTTAGAAGTGATCAACCAGTCATCCGTGACTAACATTGATAGAACAAGGCCGCAAACAGAGATTTAAAGACTACTATCACTGACTATGACTGTTGGGGCTTTTACACTTTTTCTACTAGTGTTGCAGCTGAAGAATGACAGGTCACCCGGTTGGCCCACTTGAATAAAGAATCATCGGTATATTTTAGGGGTCATATTTAGGATACCTTCCTGTCCTGTTGAATGATGTTGTTATGGACAACGACTTAACGTAATGTATTACCTTAACAAAAGTTGTTAAAGCTAAGTATGATTTTACAAACAAGCACTTTGCATGGTCGTTTACAACAGAGGTGCCATCTGTGATTTATTTGAAACAGTTGAAGATAGCCACGTACGTTGCAATATAAAAAAAAGATACCAGATGTATTATTAAAGTCTCTGCTGATATGAAATAGTTACTGAAGCTGTAATTCATACATTACTATTGGATATCGTACAAGACTGTTATGTATCATTTATTATAGCTGGATATCATACTCGACTGTTAGATATCATACATTACTGATGGATATCATACATTACTTTTGGTTATCATACATGACTGATGGGTATCGTATACGACTGTCGGATATCAAATGCTCAAAGGCTAAGAATCTCTAAGAATAGAACACGATAGAGGAACATTGCTTTAAAAAAAAATCAAACGAGAACATAAGCATCTGTTGCCCCGATCCCCCCCCCTCTCCCAGTCATTAAAACAATCGTCTTACCGACGTTGTTCTTTTTTATGTCCAGTCAGTCATTACATTAATTACATTCAGTGTCCGGTTATAGAAAGTACATCAGAAGAAAAAGCATGATTCGATTTATAGTTATTTTTTTTTAAATAATGAGTATAATAGGATGAAAAGACAATCGCTTTTATTGTCAAGGGAATATTATATATATGTATTTATTTATCATGTTTAATAGGTGCTTCATTCTTCTTTGAGCAACAGCAAACGGGGTCGTTCCGTTTCAAACGAAGTGCTAAAAGCCAAAAGACTTGCAACATTGCCCAAGGTTCAAAATATCTAATTCAGCGTTCTATGCTGAAAACCTGCACCTCTCATCTACGTTCAAATATCTAATTCAACGTCTAAGAATCTGGACTTCAACGAGTGAGGTAAAAATGACATCCTGTGTGTATTTTCAAATAAATAACCAATAACAGTTATCTTAAGAAATTTTCTCGTCATAAAATATCTTCTAATCATAAAACTCAATATGTTCTCTAAACCTATTGTTAAAGAACAATATTAATGATGCCTTAATAATCAATTCATGTGTCATTATTTTCAATAAAGTAATGACATTTTAAAGGTAACATATTTACGACCTTTTCTGGTCCTCTTAACAGTGTGTTATGGGACGGGTGGCCGAGTGGTGTAGATACTCGACTGTCGACCTGAGAATCCTGGGTTCGATCCTCGGTGAGGCCCATGGAATTTTTCCAGGTGAAATTTGGTGCAAACTCGTCCCACAAGTCCACCTAGCTTTAAATGGGTACCTGACTTAAGTTGGGGAAGTAAAGGCGGCTGGGCGTTGTGCTAACCACACAATCCCTTCATATGCCGAGGTTATAGAACCAGATTAATTCTACACTTCATCTGCCCCGAAGGCCCGTTAGGGCTAAGAAGGGAACGTTTTTTAACAGTGTGTGTCGACCACTTGATATTGTTATTATTGTTTCAAAAGTACTTTTATGTTTCAGTGAAAAATGACTACAATGTACATTTGTCTAATATTTGTGACGGTTACTTTGGTATATGGAGGTGAATCTCTAACTGGTATGACAATTTCCTTTTTTTTAAAATTCTCTTATATTAAGAAGGGATGTGGATGCACAATATATATATATATATATATATATATATATATATATATATATATATATGTATATATATATATATATATATATATATATATTAATGCACCAATTTTTAGCAAACAATTGTTAACTTTTTATTAAAAATCGACCTGGAGATACCAAACAAAGAACAAAGTTCTAGTGGCACTAAGACCTAGATTTCGGTAAACTTTGGTAAATCATTCCATTTCCCTAAATAGGATAGACCAGGTGTGCATTACGTATTCTCCCATAATGGCAGTAGTGAGCCAAGTAAGGTTTCCTCCAGAATTCAATTCCATGTATTTACAAAGAACATATATAAAACATTTTATTTTGTGCCTCACTCAACACGGCCATACTCTCTGGGCTAGACGTTTCAGTGCCTCTTGTAATATGAAACACTGTCTAACTAATTGTTAGTTTTAATGTTAGTAAGGAAATAACAGTTTGAAGAATTCATATTGCTAGCAAAATAAGATTATACTTTTACTGTAGTCCATTGGCGTGTCCAATATATCCGACAAATAAAACATTTTATTTTATAGCTGACCTATTTCTAATAATAATACTTTGACAATTGTGTATGTTTACTGTGACCTTTGAACTGAATCTTTGCAATTTTATACATTTATACCAATCAGATAAAGAACAAGCGAAACGGTAAGTATTTATCTATACATCTATCTATCTATCTATTTTCCTATCTATCTATCTATCTATCTATCTATCTATCTATCTATCTATCTATCTATCTATCTATCTATCTATCTATCTATCTATCTATCTATCTATCTATCTATCTATCTATCTATCTATCTATATATATATATATATATCTGTTACTCTGTCCGTCTATTTCTCTGTTTCTCTCTTATCTCTCTCACACACTCTATTTATCTATTTATTTACCCTCTATTTATCTATTTAGCCTACCTACACTCTTTTATCTAACCCAAGTGGGTTTGGTGTAACAATTATGTAGGGTTCTATCGATGGCATTATAAGAATTGTAATATGTGCTATCTAGTGCAAAAAGTTGACACACTGGTTTACACGTCTCATATATATATGGTTTACATGTCTCATATATCTATGGTTTACACTTCTCATCTCATATATGTATGGTTTACACGTCTCATATATGTATCGTATACTCGCTTCCTATATGTATGATTTACTCGTCTCATATATGTATGGTTTACACGTCTCATATATCTATGGTTTACACGTCTCATATATCTATGGTTTACACGTCTCATATATCTATGGTTTACACGTCTCATATATCTATGGTTTACTCGTCTCATATAGCTATGGTTTACACGTCTCATATATCTATGGTTTACTTATATCATTTACCTACCTGATCAAGTAATAAGAATCTCATCCTCAGAAGGACTTCGGTAACAGTTGTTTTCTAATTGTTGTATTAAGCTCATTAATAGTGCTTAAAATTATTATTTTATTTTTAGTTTCTATTTAATATTTCATTTGATTCTATTTCTAGTGACCAAATGTCTCCTATGTCAGATACTGAACAACTTTCTAAAAATAGTAAGGTATGAACACGAAGATAAATCTAAAATGAGAATACTATGCAGGAATGTATACAATTAGATCACAGACGTGTCTGTTTTCCAGTTAAAAAAAATGTTATAATCAGATTATTTTTGTTTTTAATAACAATTGTATTAAACTATAAAAAATTCAATGGGATGCATACCTCACCGAGACTTGCACTATAATATGTATTGATCGTTTATTGTTAGAAGCCATATTTATTTTATTTTATAATTTGAATTTGAGTAAGATAGCCTACTCTAAGCATTCAGTAAAAGTAGCTAATGACATGGGACGAAATGAAATCAATTGAATCGAACAAGTCATTTTGGGTCATTCACTTTCAGATTATCAGAACCAATTATTTAATAGGCATTTAAACCAAAGCTGCGACCAGTGGCGCAACCAGCAAAAAATGCTGGGTTGGGGGGGGGGGGCTCACATATAGAAAAAAGACAGTTTGACAGTCTTTTTAGTAACTTTATATAGTAGAATATGTATTGATGATTTGATCTGGGGGGGGGGGGGCTCAAGGCTGCAACAATATTCTTTCCTTAGGTCTCCGTACTTATTAAATCCGGTCCTGTTGAACCAGTAATTACGAATAGTAACTGTGGTAGATAAATTAAATGCCTTAATTTAGACTAGTACAAAATATTGTTTTGGGGAATAAGGGAAAAAGAAATCATGGATGAAATATATCAATAATTCGTCACGTGCCCAGTGTTCTGAGCAATTAATTTAATATATCCATGCCCAAATTTAATCTCCACAATGTTGCCTTTTATTGGATGATGCCGTCTGAATATCTGGCAAGTCTCGGGGTGGGCAAACTTTGTTTAGTCGCGGAAATTTGATCAGCGGGCTGGGCCAAGATCAGATGGGTGAAGTGTTGTCATGAACTGATATCAATTGAAGATCAAAGTCATACATAAATGGGCTAGTGTAATGCTTCCTTTAGGCTAGTGTAGTGCTTCCTTCAGGCTAGTGTAGTGCTTCCTTCAGGCCAGTGTAGTGCTTTCTTCAGTCTATTGAAGTGCTTCATTCAGGCTAGTGTAGTGCTTCCTTCAAGCTAGTGTAGTGCTTCCTTCAGGCTAGTGTAGTGCTTCCTTCAGGTTAGTGTAGTGCTTCCTTCAGGCTAGTGTAGTGCTTCCTTCAGGCTAGTGTAGTGCTTCCTTCAGGCTAGTGTAGTGCTTCCTTCAGGCTAGTGTAGTGCTTCCTTCAGGCTAGTGTAGTGCTTCCTTCAGGCTAGTGTAGTGCTTCCTTCAGGTTAGTGTAGTGCTTCCTTCAGGCTAGTGTAGTGCTTCCTTCAGGCTAGTGTAGTGCTTCCTTCAGGCTAGTGTAGTGCTTCCTTCAGGCTAGTGTAGTGCTTCCTTCAGGCTAGTGTAGTGCTTCCTTCAGGCTAGTGTAGTGCTTCTTTTTCAGAAACAAGCGGAAGCCCGCGGGCCGTAGTTTGCCCAAGGCTGGGCTACCCTTATTTTGCGAAAGCACGTACAAACACGCACATGCAGACACGTACATGGATGTACTTTTATATATATATATATATATATATATATATATATATATATATATATATGTGTGTGTGTGTGTGGTTGGTATATATTGCTGAGCAGAAAAGAGAAGAATCTGCCAATGATGACAATACTAAAGTTCAACGATCTGCCAATGATGACAATACTAAAGTTCAACGATCTGCCAATGATGACAATACTAAAGTTCAACGATCTGCCAATGATGACAATACTAAATTTCAAAGATCTGCCTTTCCGGATAAACCAAAAGTTTTTGCATCTAGAAGTCTTGAAAATCAGAATACATACCGTCGGAGGAACACAAAAAGAAGAGCGGTAAATAGGCTAGCCGGTTGTTTGTGTAGTCGTCTAATTTACACATGTTTACATTAACTTAGTTTAAATATTACATTAAAAAATGCCAAACAAATGAGTAATAATAAAGAAATGGGTTTGATGTAAGGAATTTTTATTGTGCTAAGTTCCTGTCAAGCTAAGTTGTTTATGAGTTAGACGATATTTATGGAACACGTATTTCATCCTTGCTTAGAGCCGAGGATAACATTACGGGAGACATTCATGTACTTAAGTATCTAGACCAGTGGTTTCGAACTTTTTTTTTTGGGGGGGGGGGGGGCCGCCCCGAGTGCCCAAAATTAAACACCCAAGGCTATTTATTTATATAGCGAAGTGCCAACACTCAAATTAAGAAATTGATAATTTATTTGCGAGCCGGCTGATGGGGCTCTGCGTGCCGACTGCCGGCTGTGGCACGCTATAGGTTGTCCACCACTTGTCTAGAGACTAGTGCAATGCAATCTTCAGTAAGTTTTATTTTATATAATAGTACTGTATTTATTGAATATTGTTAGCATAATTATTCATAATAAAATGACCACAAGTTAAAAATATATAACTGTCACTTATATATATATATATATATATATATATATATATATATATATATATATATATACCGTATACGTTTCTAGTCTAATAGTTTATACAAATATATAAATCGATGTTCGTTTGTGCTTAGTATATAGCATAAAAATATCAACAAATGTTTCTGTAAGAGCTATGACCGGCAACACACATGCCTTGTCCGTGCTATCTATCTATCTATATATCTCTCTCTCTCTCTCTCTCTCTCTATATATATATATATATATATATATATATATATATATATAATTTATCACACAAGCACATCTCTCTCTCTCTCTCTCTCAATATATATATATATATATATATATATATATGTATAAAATTGAGTTACATTATAACATTCACATCCAGATTTATCAAACTTGCTGAAAAAATGGGGGGGGGGGGGGGGTTAAGAGAAACAAATAAAATACAGTCAACGCGATCATTTGTTTATTTATTTTAACCCTTGCTTGACAGAAAGCTATTTGGTGGAATGATAAACATAGTGAGAGTGAAGATGAGGATGACTTACATCAGAGAGTGGCCATTGTGAAGGTCCCTAATAATAGACCTGTAAGTATACCGAATAAATTACCAATTATAATGGAAGATAATAGGTCAGCGGTAACGAACCTTTTTAGGAAAGATAGGTTCGCCACACATGCCAAAGAGGTTTGTTTTCCTAACGAAGTGCTGATTATAATTCCATAAGCAGTTGCGGTTTCGGAAGGTTATGATTAGGCTAACCGCCTCATACACTGTGCTTTATGAGGAGTCACGTGATAGATTATTCCAAAAGGTTTAAGGGGGACCGGCGGTCGTTGGTATAAAGTGCCCTACTATCGACCAGACGTGTCCAGGGTTCAATCTTCGAAGAAAACTTTAGATTTTTTTCAGGTCTTGGTGAAAGCACCTAAGTTGGGGGAGTAAAGGTGGCTGGGCGTTGTGCTAGCCACACAATCTCACAATTAGCCGTGGCTAATGAAACATACATTCTAAACTTTGTCTGCCTATATGAACCCTTATGGGTTTAGGGCACCTTTACTTTTTACGGCGTGGTGGTCAAATGTGATTCAGACGCATGCGTCCCTTTAACATGTCCATTGTGTCTAAAAAGAAAGAAAAAATATTTTGTTTCATTATTCCAGAAAGGTATTTGGTGGAATGATAAACAGGCAGACTCTGAAGATGATGATGACGTACATTACAAAGCGGCAGCTGGTTATGTCCCACACAGACAACAGGTATGTATAGCTAATGACACAAAGTGCTCCCTGTAATACGGAATCAGGGACGGTCTTTGGGGAGAGAGGCCTAGGACAAAAGCCTTATATCACATGCCTGAGAGGAACCCACAATGGACTTAAAAATTATAAAGAAATAATTTACAAAATATGGCTCTTAGAGCCGTATGTGTCTCTTTGAGCTCACATGAATGGCTCTAATCTTATTTAATTGCATCACATAACGGTATTTGGTTGAGAGATAGGCAGATATAGGTATAAACAGATTCTATGCGTTTATTTACTGCTTCACAGAAAGGTATCTGGTGGAATGATAAACAGAGTGAGGTTGAAGATGATGATGAAGGATATTACAGAGTGCCAGCTGTAAACGCCCCACGTAGACAACAGGTATGTATAATTGGTGATGACACATCAGAAAGTGGCATTTATAAAAGTCCGACAAAAACAACCTGTGTGTAGCCCGTACTGAAACAAAGTTCTCAATCATACAAAAGCAGTGCCGGTCTTTGAAGGGTAGAGTGGGTACTGGCGAGGGGGCGTGCAATAATACATTTTGTGTGTGAGGTCTACAGCAATGAGGCTCTTTGAAGGTTTTCGTTTATTTGTTTACTATTTCAGAAAGGAATTTGGTGGAATGGAATGATAAACATACTGACTCTGATGATGATGATGATGACGGACACCAGAAAGTGGCAATTGTAAAAGTTCCAAAAAGAAAACCGGTTTGTATCGCTAATAAATTATAAATTATATTGAAGAAATGGTGTTCCCAAAAGGTCGGGAATAGCTACTCAAGTGGGTCACAAGGCAAGGTATAACTGATGTGTGCTCAACGGTTTTTAGAAAAACGATAACAGACAAAGATTTGAGCCTTTAGCTTACACCAAGAATGCAGATCTGGCTCAAAAAACAAGTTAGCACTGAGTCAATAGTGTACTATGGCAATGGTTCTCAAAAATGTCTGCTTTGCCACCCACTTTTACAACAGTTTTGGTTTTGTCACTCACCGTTAAAAATCTGTTTGGTTTTTGCGAACCGAATGCAAAGAAAAACTAAGAATTAGAACTAACACATAAAAAAGGCTTTTCGCACAAAGTTTATCGAGACATGCGATATTTTTTTAATATTTTTTTTATTTCCAATTTTATGCGTTTATTTATTGCTTCACAGAAAGGTATTTGGTGGAATGATAAACAGAATGAGGTTGAAGAAGATGATGATGAAGTACATCACAGAGTGTCAGCTGTAAATGTGCCACGTAGACAACAAGTGTGTATAATTAATGAATTAAAAATATTTGACATTGATTTTAGAACACCATTTCGTTAATACGAGCTACTAAAAATGACATTATATTTCATAATTATTTAAGAAAAGAAATGAGTTTCGTACAAAAATGTATCAAAACAAAATGTCTTTTTGTTTTGCATCTACTAATTTACGTATTTATTTTACTGTTACACAGAAAGGTATTTGGTGGAATGATAAACAGGCAGCAGACGATGAAGATGATGATGACCTACCTCACAGAGTGGCTGTCGTAAATGTCCCACAAAGACGACCTGTATGCAATCTATACCTAAACAAAGTTTAGATTACAATCCAAAAGCTATCCCAAGTTTGGGGGGGGGGGATTGGGATTGGTGGCGATTATGGCCCCTACACGAGGGGACATTCTCGCCATTATAGATTCAGTGTTATGTATAAAGGAATAAGGCTAAAAAAAACTTTGATTTTTGCTATTTCAGAAAGGTATTTGGTGGAATGATAAACACGAAGACAATGATGATGACAATTATGACGGACATCATAAAGTGGTCATTGTAAAAGTCCCTAAAAGGAAACCGGTTTGTAAACCTAATAAATTATCAATTTACGAGATCTGCGTTCCTTTTTTTTTTGTTGCAATTATACAACATCGCAAAGTTCTCAATTTTGTTGTAAGGTAAAAAGTTACTGCTGCCGTCAGGGGACGGGTGGTCGTGCGATTAATCTATCGACTGTCAACCTGAGGCTCCCTAGTTCGTTCTCCTGATAGGACCAAAGGGAAATTTCAGTCAGGTTAAAATTATCTCTATATCCTGTTCCTCCATGGCCCATGAACTATCGGCTATGAAAAAAAAAACGTCCCATTAGTGGTTTATAGGATCTAAAAGATTTCATCTCATCCTTACAGGGACTTCACACGCCGTCCCATTAGTGGTTTATAGGATCTAAAAGATTTCATCTCATCCTTACAGGGACTCCACTCACCTCACTTACTGCTCAACTTGTGGCGCTCATCTGCAACTGAAGCTTATTGCTTATGAAATGTTTTAAAAATCATTTTAAGGAAGGAAATTACATTTTTTAAAATTCTTTTGTATTAATTTATTTATTAAAATATATTTATATATATCTTTGTGTACTTCACAGAAAGGTATTTCGTGGAATGATAAACAAGCAGCAGACTATGAAGATCAGGATGAAGAATAACCAAAAGTGGCAATTGTAAATGTCCCAAATAAAATTCGGTACGTATGCACGAGTGAAATGCTAACTATAATAGAGAAGTAGTGTGAAAAGGCCCTTGCTGGTTGCCACTAGGGCTAACGTTCTGCTTATATATATATATATATATATATATATATATATATATATATATATATATATATGTGTGTGTGTGTTTGTGTGTGTGTATGTATTACGGTCAATGTTTGCTATCGGCCATTGTCTGTCAAACCTTGGCCGATCAGTGTGAAATTTGGCTGGTTGTGACCGGCCAGAGTGGCAGTGACGAAGTGAACATATAACATATCTCTCTCTTTCCCTCTCCCTTTCTCTCTCTCTCTCTCTCTCTCTCTCTCTCTCTCTCTCTCTATTTCTCTCACAATATATATATATATATATATATATATATATATATATATATATGTGTGTGTGTGTGTGTGTGTGTTGTGTGTGAGTGTGTAGAAATGCAAAGACTTTATTACGAACAACATTACAAGTATCTTTATTATTGTTTTCTCCACCCGTCCTTCAAATCGGTGGAATGGTCAAGATAATCAGAAGGATGTTGTAGTACTGAAAGTAGTCATGGTCAGTAAAGAAAAAAAAACTGCTAGAAACACCAGTAATGACAAATATTGAGACACAAAGGGTCCATTTCTACAGAGTTTCATTTTTTTTTCTTCAGTGCTTTGCTGTTGTTTGCTATGTTGTATTTCAACTGCGTTAATCAATGGTCAGAATAAGTGATTAGTTATAAGAAGTAAAAAGTACGTTCGTAATGTAGATGGGGTCCCAGTGTTAAGATAAGCACCTTGAACTTGAATCAAATAACTAATACTCACGAACTGGTAATGTCGGGAACCACTGAGATACATGACGTCACCGGGTTTGAACATACACCCTGCAGGCACCCGAAAAACACCCCCCCCCATCTTTTGCCACCTCTCCTCACCACGAGCGATCATATTGGATGTTTTCGGCATTTCATCGAATGGTCTTCTACTTAAGTAACAACCTATTAGAGTTAGATTATGAAAGGGCTATTGATATGGGCCAATTCATATACATTATCTTTGACCACAGTCATTATAACTACAATTTAATAAAATATCAGTATATTTTTAGTATTTTTCTAATATACCTATTTGAAACAAAAAAAAAATAAGAAAAGTTAGACTGGGTATAGTTCTTTAATATTAAGGTAGAAATTTTACAATATATGTGAGCATAGAAAGATTATGTATCAATACAATCAAAGCCAGTGGTCCACTTAATATCTAAGAATGGATATGTATATATATATATTGAGCTCCGTATATTTTTTGCTTGTTTCTCTTTTGTTTTATTGTATCATTAAAACTTTATATTTCAATTCATCGGTCAAATGTTGTGTCGAATTAGTCAACAGTATTAAACTACCAACTATTTGTTTCACAGAATGACGCTGACTCTTAAAAAGATGAATGTTATTTAATCAAACAGTGAGAATCAATCACATTTTCGAAAAAAAAATCAATAAACAAATGTATTCACAACTTGTGTTTTATCTTTCTTTTATGATCATTAAGAAAACTGGTTTGAACAATATGTGTATTCATTTCTTCTAACCATGTTCTCCAATCAAAACTTTTGTTTATTTATTTGAGAAAAAAAATTGTAATCGATTTTTAGTAATAGATTTTCTTGAAAGTTTGCATACATGTTATTCACTCATAACAAGAATTTCGCAATGATTATTTTTTTTTAAATATTTTTTTAACAAATATGAGTAAAAAAAAATGTCTAATATACATAAAGGGATATAACTATATTAAACAATGACGAATGACGCTAACAAATGGATCGCTTCCCTTGCATTAATAATTACGTGTTTCAGATCAAGATCTATCTATGTTAGCGCGTAATTAAAATTGAAATTTATTGCAAAATTAGAAAAAATATATATATTTTAGAAAAGAAAGGTGAGTTTTAAAAAACTCCACCAAGGACGGTCCTATGCCCGGCTGAAAAAGGAGGAGGGTTGGGCGTGCGGCTAGCAACCCCACCCTGGTAAAAAAACTCTTTGCTACATAAACACAAAATAAAGAGAAAACAGATAATTCAGTCCTGGGAGAAGAAGGTTCTTCATCACGAAGACTCATGAAGCTTAGTTGTGGTGAAAGCCGAAAGGAAGCCACAAAACCGACTACCCTTCTGCAGCCCCGTAGCGTGAAAATTCTACAGCAGGGGCGGCCAGATAATACATTTTACTAAGTAGAGCAAATAAGCAGAGGGGGCCAGACAAAAAGCAGGGGTCCCGGCCCCCTGCCCCCTCCCCCCGCCTGCTCTTCTGACAACCAGGAAAACCATTAAAAAGAAAGATAGGTCGGCCAAGAAACACCTGGAGGCGAGAATTTGAAGCGGACATCACCAGGATGGGGTTCAGCTGGAAGCAGCTGGAGAGAATGGCTCAGGACAGAAGTCGTTTAGGTGGTGGCCCATACTCCGATAGGAGTGACTGGCAATGATGATGATGATGATGATGAGTTTTAAAAACTCTGTCTTTAGCCTGTTTAGTTTACATTATGGTCAAATAGAGATAAGTGCTTGACTTTGAGACTTAAAGTTAAAGTGAGTGCAAGAGACATTATGATATTTGAGTGGGTTTGTTGGAATCCTTATAAATCTGGCGTCAAAGTTAGTACATCTTTTCAAGAACGTTGCATAGAAAACATTAGAGATTAGGAAATACATAAGTTTTCATAATTACTTAAAACTTTTACCCCTCATTGTTGAGTATAACAGTGGATATTTTAACAGTCCGCTGCCCGGGGGTCGGGTACCACTGCGCTTAACCATTCTTTTCTGCCAATTTGATTACGTTAATTCTTCAGAAATAATGAACCACAAATACCAACCTATCAGAACATTTTCGGCTAAATATAGCTGCTGTATGAAAATGTACAGAACTTTATGTCCTGTATTTAAATAATATTTAAAGTCTGCATGATAAATTTCTGTCATTTTTTTATATCATAATGTTATCTTATTAGTACAGGTGTATTTTTGTGCCAAACAGGTTTAAACTTCAGCTGTATATATATTTTTTAGTTAGCATACGCAAATTTCAACCCTTCCCCCTCCCTTTTTAATTTTCAAATATTCTAATGTAAAATACCTGCAGAAGAAACCATACTTCTATGGCTTTCAAAAACTGGAAAACGCCATAAAAAATGTTTAAGCCTATAACAAGCTTAACTCAGCTAACAACAATCTTTCTATTTAAAAAAAAAACAACAACTTAACAATAATAAATTCTATTATATTCCTTTATGATTTTATACACTCTTGATACAAGTGGGGATAATTTCAGGGTGCTCTGTAGATTAGCAAGGGATGGATTCAGAATGTCTTCAAAATATATACACCAAAGCTCAGTATAAATCCGATTTCCTACATGGTATTGTGATTTTCAAGGGTGTAAACAATTTTTTTTTCTATTTTGTAACTGTTTTTTCTGACATCACCAAATTTTACGTTGTCGTCTGCGACCCAAATGGACCCATAATCAAAGAGTAAAAACTGAAGTGTTAGAGTGGGGGTGGGGGGGGGAATGGGGGAGGGCCAATGCATGTTTCTACAAAATTAGCACATTTTATTGCAATAAAAAAAGCTGATAACTGATGCAGAAATAAATAAAGTTTAACAGAAGTTATAAGATACTCTTAAAATATGGTGTCTTTTTGTACATGTTTGAATCTCTCGCTATCGTATAGAGCACCTTGAAAAAAATTATTTTCAAGTCTTAATTTAATTAATTAATCTTTTATTAAAGTGTGTTTGTTAATTAGATATAATATTAAATTTAGGGAGGTGAAATATTTGAATCAATTTCTTTATAACTTTAATGTGTGATAGGAGTTTAATGTAAAAACTGTATCATACTGAGATTGTATTATTGTCTATTTGGTGAGATTTGTATAGGGGCCGTCCACAAAGTACGTCACGCTATTTTTGACGATTTTTGATCCCCCCTCCCCCCTGTCACAAAGTGTCACAAATCTCAGCCCCCCCCCCCCCAACCCTAAAGTACGTCACACTTTTGAAAAAATTTTTCATTAACAGCTAATTAAAATTTAATCGAAAACTTAAATCGCACTTCACTATTAAACTGCCTTAAAATATAAATATTAAAAGAACTATCAGATTATTAAATGACTTTAATAATAGAATAACCAATTGTCAACAGTAGTCTCAGTTATTCTTTGAAACAGTAACTCAATTAATTGAATTTGAAAAAAAATGCAAAAATTAGACTTGAAAATTATATAATAAACATCATTTCTCTGCTACCTATTCATTTACAATGAGTGGGGTCAACTTTGAGATAATCTTCCGATTATGCATTCTATTGTCACAGGATAAGAAGTAGATTAGCGAAACTGACCTCAACCAATGATTAAATAATAAAAATGGCAACAAAACAATGCGACTAAAAAAAGGACTAGATTGACAAATTATGTGAGCAGCTCTGGTGCTATATTGAATATGTTTATAGAAAGCCTGTGAATTATGTTTTATTTTTTAAAAAATCACTAGAAATCATCCATCCATTGTGAAGATAAGTGTTCATCCATAGTTACGACTGACATAAATCTTTCCCCATCATCGTTTCCTGGAAGATTAATTGCAGACAGATCAACTTCATCCTCATTTAGCCACTCAACATCCTCTGAATGTGCATTTTCCATTCTGCCAATAATTGCCATGAGTTCTCTTTGCCTTCTAGCAGCGATTCTCAAAGGAGGACGGATGCATTTTATCTGAGTTGATTCTGGAAAATTTGGGGTTGGCACATTCTCTTAGGTGACGGGTGGTCGAGTGGTGTAGAGCGCTTGACTGTCGACCGGAGGGTCCCGGGTTCGAATCTCGGTGAGAATCTTAGGACTTTTTCAGGTCCTGGTGAAAGTCCCCAATTCCACCTAGCTTTAAATGGGTACCTAACTTTATGTTGGGGGAGTAAAGGCGGCTAGGCGTTGTGCAAACCACACAATCCCTTCATATGCCTAGGTTATAGAAACAGATGAATTTTACACTTCATCTGCCCCAATGGCCCTATAGGGCTAAGGGAACTTTACTTTTTTACATTCTCCTGCGCCCGAGCTCTGTGTTATCCTGTATGTTTCTTCAACATTGTTAGTGAGGCAAAGTATAAGTGACACACTTTGCAAATTCGATCATGTAAGATGATCTGCAAAGATGGACAATAAAGATCATATGGTTGCACTTTAAAAACTCTTATATATCTTGGCATAATGTCATCAAATTTGAGAATTTGTGCCACAAACAATGAAGGAAATTTATGAGCATCTGCATCTGCTCTTTCTGAAGCTCTGAGTCCATCAGTTGTTTGGTTGATTGGGATTGGATTTAAAGGAGGAAATAATCTCAAAGGTAAAACGTTGAAAAATGAGCTCCGTACTTTGTCGCAACATTTTATGTCCTGACATTTCACAATTTGAGTGAAGTATTGGCTGGTGCGAACATGATGGTCAAACCATTCCTTATCCTTCGACATCAGTCCTGCTGCATCCATTTCAGATTTCTCAGGGTTGATATATTCTGCAACTGTTGGAAATTGGTCAACAATCACATGCGACCAGATTTCAGCTAAAGTTTCACCTGCAATACTTGAAGTTTGTTCTTTCCAAATCCTCATTTATTGTTCTACCCTGCGAATCAAAGTGACTCCCATAATGTTCATTTGGCAATATGACACCAGACAATTCTATGCTAAATGGAGCCATTTGACGTTCCACGCGATTATAAGCATTTCTTCCTGGTGCATTAATTGCAAGGAATAAGGCATCAAGATTATTTTAACGAAGTGATGGATTGCAACTTCAATTACTTTTTTTGTATTATAATACAAATTCCAAATTTCTTGATCAGTGAGAAAATTATGCAGGAGACAACAAAGAAATAATAACACTTTCGATAAGGTTACACATAAAACAAGGCTTCGCAACAGTATATTAGCGCTCCTAACTAGCATGAGGAATTGTGAAGAACACATTGAAAAGATATGCATTTCATGCTATTTTGACATAAAACTAATTCAAGTGTTTCACAAAATTTTTTGAAAATTATTTTTAAAACTATTAAGTTTTAATATAATAATAAAAAATTAAATTAGAAAGAAAATTAAAAATATATATAAAAATGTGACGTCACACTTGGCCTGACCCCCCCTCCCCCCTGTCACAAACTGTCACACTTTCTTATACCCCCTCCCCCCCCCCCCTTGGAGCGTGACGTACTTTATGGACGGCCCCATATGTCATGTATCTGGCGGACATGTAGCTATCATATATATGACAAACATATTGTTAAAATGGAAATAATTTACATATAACACAAAAAATTCCATTGAATGTACTATTATATTGTATGAGTTTTATTTCTCTATACCAGCAATCAAATAAATGAGTTGATTTTGAAGTTCTTGTCAGATGCAGTGTATTTGACCCGTCAATACCAGATGTCACGTGTACTATGAATAAATTAAATATAGAAAATATATAGCCGTCTCCAATGAATTTGGATTCAAATGTTTGATAAAAAATTTTTATTTTCTTTGCAGTTTTCTTCGTGTAACATCGTTTAGGCCAAGGGTTCTAAAAATTGTACACTTAGAGACCCACCATGAAGTTTGTTTGGTTTTTGTGACCACCTGAAAAGAAAAATTTACCATAAAAATAGAAAGAATATACAAAAAGGGAAAAAAAATTAAGTATAAATTTTCACTTAATACTTTGAAGGGGTATGATGGTCGTACGATGTAGAGCGCTCGCCTGTCGACTGGAGGGGTTCGGTTCTGAACCTGAATGAGAACCTGGAATCTTTTTAGGCCCTGGTGAATGTCCCCAAGTCCACCAAGCTATAAATGGGTTGTAAAGCAAGCTGGTCGTTGCGCTAACCACTTCTTCTTCTTCTTCCTTTGGCTCTACAGCCCATTTAGGGCCTTGGCCTGCCATACTACTCTTCTCCACTTTTCCCGATCCATTGACTTCTTCCTCCACTCTCCCACTACTATGGCTTTCTCCGCTTCCTCTAACCATCTGCTTCTTGGTTGCACACCCACACAAGCCCTTAAAAATAACTTATGTTAAATAAAGCTCATTTTCTTTCCGTCCTCCGTTATACTTCAGTCTCAAATGCAGGGCCTTGAGTAAGTAACCGCAAGATGTAAATCGTACCAAAAAACGCTCCTATCGCTGGTCCCCCAATTATTCGCGGTGCCTTGGTTGGTGACGCCAGACGCAACCCTCTAAGGTCGCCATTGGCATCATGAGCTCTGGCATTCCCTCCTGCTAATTCTTTACACTACATTCACTTCATTTACGCAGCTCTCCCATGGTTTACTTATGATAGCCCCCTACACCCTTCCCCTCCCCATCCCCAAGAGACCTGTCACATCTGATGGAGGACTGTAAACTCTTTTTACTAATTGACTACTGGTACGGATAAACTAATTGCAATTTATAAAAGAAATTCACCGAAAAAAAAATTACTTTAAAAAAAGATTCAACATGTAGATATTTGAATGTCAATGAATACATTTAATTGCTTTTTCTAAGTAACATATGTTAAAAACTCTCTTTCACTTTCAAAAATATTAAGTTTCAAACATATAAACTATTTCCAACATGTAGAGTTTTCATATTCTACACCGTATATCATCCGCTGTACAACTGTAACAAGACTTTATCCGCTGTACAACTGTGACACATTTTTATCCGCTGTACAACTGTGACTCAATTTCATCTGCTGTACAACTCTGATATAACTTCAAACTATTTAACGAAATGTTCCTGGAATTAATATTGCTGACATCTACTCAGTGTTTAACACATTACTTTACTGAATTGTTCTTACGCTAACAGTTGTGCTACATAATTGTTAAAAATAATGAACTTTATTTATTTAGTACAAGTTGTGTTTTATTTTCAAAACTACACAATCGTAAAAAAAAAGTCCAAAATACTCATTTTAATTTCACTGTGAAGAAGTATAATCGTACATTTCAATTCGAATAGACTAAAATCTTATTTTTGTATGGCGTTAATGCAATAGACTTTTTCCTGTCATCATTTGAGAATATTAACATATATTGATTTGTTTTATTTACAGTCCAATATTTTAATAAGTTACATTTAAATAACCGAGAAAAGGAGAAACATAAGTTAAAAGGAAATAAAATATGAAAACTTACGTTGCAAAATACATTAACTAAATGTCATACGCTGCTCGTTTTTATACCATCCTAAAATAAAACAGAGGTTCTCACAAAAGTAAAAACAACTGACATCTTAACATTTGAATGACTTTAATGGCTGAATCATTAGTTTAAGGAATATTCCATCTAATCCATTTTATCAAAGACTTGACATGGGCTTAAAGACATGGGCTCCCTTGACAGTAAAAATGTCACATTTATTGTGCAGATCTTCTGGGAAATAGTTAAACTTCTGGTAATGTCAGGTTTACAGCTTAAAAAGGTTGTAAACGAGTGCAGTATATAGGTGATAATTGCATGCTGGTTGTAAACGAGTGCAGAATACAGGTGATAATTGTATGCTGATCGTAAACGAGTGCAGTATACAGGTGACATCATGCTGGTATCATTGTTGCAATGATTTTATTAGAACCATGTCTACCAGATATTTATAAATGAAGTATGAAATTTAAGGTCTAGTTAAAATAGGTGTTGGGTGTCGCTTAGTTAGCGAGCAGGATCTTCATGGTGCAGAGCTTTCTGCATGCTGTGAGTAACGATTCGATTACTGGCGAGTCCCAGTCACCTACATATGTCTCCCGTGGTGCCTCCATGGACAAGGGGCTATTATCAGTGGTTTATATTATATAAGATATAAAGACCTCACTCTTTCACGGACTTATAAAAAAATGGTCGATTGTTAAGTTAAAGTCTTCCTGATAAAACAGTTTCTAATGTATTTTTTTTAGTAATTATTAGTTTGTTTATTCGAGGTAGTCCTATTAAATAGATACATTTTTCATACTTTAACTGATTTATACATATTAATAAAGATACAATAAATACCATATATTCAATTAGAATATCATGGGTTCTTTCGACAGGTATTTTATACCTCCTTCCACTAAAGTTATGAGAACCGCTCGGAACGAATGAAGTAAACATGACAAGGAATGCTGCAAAAAAATATGTTTACAAAATTTAACTGATATATTACGAAGAAAGATTTGATAAAACTGATATATTAAGAAATGCGTTTCGTTTATCACGTAACAGATATAGTGGCGAAGAAGTCACAACTTTAGCCTCATACGACTTCCTGCTTGAATTCTTCGGTTATTTACAATCTTTGCAGCAATCACAGACAGTTCCTTATCAGCTTTTTTGTTTCAGAAAACATAATCAGAAAATTTACGATATGATGTAAAGTGTATTCTATCTATGGGCCTAATATTGACATCGGAAGAAAAAGCCGGTTTAGTTTTTTAATTTAACGGTGACTCTTAACAGTATGAATTCCCTGGGATACTTAACAAAATTTCAATTACGGAATAATAGTTAGTAATAAATTGACTGCTAGTTAATTGGTGTGATACAGTTGCAAGCATTGAAATACAGGATAGGTACTTAAAAAATAAATATGAAGCTGATAAATCACTAAAAGAGTATACAAATACCTCATTTAAAAATCGATTTTATTATAAACTTTATAAAAAAAAATTGTAACATTTATAAGCATAATAATTTTTTACTATCCTTAAAGAATCATTAAACACTTTCCGTTTTTAATTTATTGGCTTAGTTAAAAAAATTATTATAATTGTTTGATAATTTTGCTGAAATAATGTAATCATTATCTGTGTAGAAACTTTTGAAGAAAGAGCTTGATAATTATTCTGCCTAACAAATTTCATAACGTGTATAAATACATTTGAAGAGCGAGCTTGAGGTTTGACTACAAATTATTTTACATTGTGGGTAGATTTGAATCAATAATTAAATAAAAGACAGATTCAAAATATAATTTGTTGAATCATCAATAAAAAATCAAATATTTTTCCTATGCTATCATTTTGCTTTTATAATAATGTTTTTCATTAGTGCGAAGGAACTAAACTTGATGGAAGATGAAATCGTTGTATATGATATTGGTCGTAGTCATCATTCTACACAAATCGTTTACAGGTAGGCTAGGTATAAGTTTTTATTTGTAGATAACCGTTATCGTATTATCACTGTAACAATAGCTTTCTGTATAGCTCTGCTTTAAACCATTAATTAGTAGGAAGATTTCATTTAATTAACAAGTTCAAATGTTCAGGCAGATCTATTAGCTTGTTATTTTTTGTTTCATTCAGCTGTTGAATATTTGTTGTTTATTAAACTTGTAATAAACTTTGTTGGCTTCTGAAATACGTAGGCCCAACAAAAAAATGTAGACTTCCCCCCCCCCCGCCCCACCTGTCCATTACCACCGGCGTGCTTTAATAACAATTCAAAATGCATGTGCTTTTGAACAAGTGATTACATGTATTTATTATAAAACTAGTAGTAGCCCGTTGCATTCGAAACAAGGTTTTATCTCAATAAAATGTTTAATATGAGAATAGTCATGTCATAAACAGAGACGTCTGCTAATTTGATTACGATCACATTCCATCGACGAGATTTTATAAAAGCTTTAGCGTCGATATGATCCATGATGATAATTGAATTACCCAGGGCAAAGGACGGGGGCTTCCCTCTGTGTGTTACCCCACGAACCTAGCCCTCACCCTGTTGTGTT
>JAGDYQ010000004.1:6037219-6062328 GCA_021962125.1 Bulinus truncatus
AGTTACGTATTGCTATTGACTGACTGCATTTTATTGATAACTTTTGTTTTCGGGGCTAGGATAAAGGTTAGCAATAGGGCTAGGAATAGGATTATGGATAGGGGGTTAGGATTAGGGTTAGGGTTAGGGATAGGATTAGGGATAGGGTTAGGGATAGGGTTAGGGCTAGTAGCAATATCTATAGTCGGACCCCGAAACGGAGTCCGACAATCGCGCATGCGCACATCTACAGCCGTAAAAAAATAAAGTCCGTCTAGAGCGCTAGAACGCATGCCTTTTGTCGGAACCGTAGCAAGTCCGTTTTTTTTAATGTAAACATTTGTAAATTGGACACTACACAAACAAACGGTTAGCCTATTTACCATTCTCCTTTTTGTGTTCCTCCGACGGTATGTATTCTGATTTTCAAGACTTCTAGATGCAAAAACTTTTGGTTTATCCGGAAAGGCAGATCTTTGAACTTTAGTATTGTCATCATTGGCAGATCGTTGAACTTTAGTATTGTCATCATTGGCAGATCGTTGAACTTTAGTATTGTCATCATTGGCAGATCGTTGAACTTTAGTATTGTCATCATTGGCAGATCGTTGAACTTTAGTATTGTCATCATTTGCAGATTCTCCTCTTTTCTGCTCAGCAATATATATCATATATATATATATGATATATATATATATAAGTACATCCATATACGTGTCTGCATGTACGTGTTTGTACGTGCTTTCGCAAAATAAGGGTAGCCCAGCCTTGGGCAAATTACGGCCCGCGGGCTGCCGCTTGTTTCTGAAAAAGAAGCACTACACTAGCCTGAAGGAAGCACTACACTAGCCTGAAGGAAGCATTACACTAGCCCATTTATGTATGACTTTGATCTTCAATTGATATCAGTTCATGACAACACTCCACCCATCTGATCTTGGCCAGCCCGCTGATCAAATTTCCGCGACTAAACAAAGTTTTCCCACCACGGGACTTGCCAGATATTCAGGCTGCATCATCCAATAAAAGGCTTCATTAAATGCAACATCGTGGAGATTAAATTTGGGCATGGATATATTAAATTAATTGCACAGAACACTGGTCACTTGACGAATTATTGATATATTTCATCCATGATTTCTTTTTCCCTTATTCCCTAAAATAATTTTTGTACTAGTCTAAATTAAGCTCGTCTCGTAGGGGATGAAGGCTACACGAATGATCTCGAGGCATTCAATTTATCTACCCCAGTTTCTTTTCGTAACTATTGGTTCAACAGGGCCGGATTTAAGAAGTACGGAGCCCTATGGAAAGAATATTGTTGCAGCGTTGGTTTAAATGCTTATCAAATAATTGATTATTACAATCTGAGAGTGAATGACCCAAAATGACTTGGTCGATTCAATTGACTTCATTTCGTCCCATGTTATTAGCTACTTTTACTGAATGCTTAGAGTAGGATATCTTACTCAAATTCAAATTATAAATTAAAATAAATATTGCTTCTAACAATGAACGATCAATACATATTATAGTGCAAGTCTCGGTGAGGTAAGCATCACATTGAATTTTTTATATTTTAATATTACTGTTATTAAAAACAAAAATAATCTAATTATAAAATTTTTTACTGGAAAAAAAGACAAGTCTGTGATCTAATTTTATACATTCCTGTATAGTATTATCATTTTAGATTTATCTTCGTGTTCATACCTTACTATTTTTAGAAAGTTGTTCAGTGTCTGACATTGAAGACATTTGGTCACTAAAAAAAGAATCAAATGAAATATTAAATATAAAATAAAAAAAAAATTTAAGCACTATTAATGAGCTTAATACAACAATTAGAAAACAACTATTACCGAAGTCCTTCTGAGGATGAGATTCTTATTACTTGAACATGTAGGTAAATGAGATAAGTAAACCATAGATATATGAGACGTGTAAATCATACATATATGAGACGTGTAAATCATACATATATGAGACGTGTAAATCATACATATATGAGACGTGTAAATCATACATATATGAGACGTGTAAATCATACATAGATGAGACGTGTAAATCATACATATATGAGACGTGTAAACCATAGATATAGGAGACTGGTAAACCATACATATAGGAAAGTGTAAACCAGTGTGTCAACATTTTGCACTAGAGAGCACATATTACAATTCTTATAATGCCATCGATAGAACCCTAAATAATTGTTTCACCAAACCCACTTGGATTAGATAAAAGAGTGTAGGTAGGCTAAATAGATAAATAGAGGGTAGGTAAATAGATAAATAGAGTGTGTGAGAGTGATAAGAGAGAAACAGAGAAATAGACTGACAGAGTAACAGATAGATAGATAGATAGATAGATAGATAGATAGATAGATAGATAGATAGATAGATAGATAGATAGATAGATAGATAGATAGATAGATAGATAGATAGATAGATAGATAGATAGATAGATAGATAGATAGATAGGAAAATAGATAGATAGATAGATGTATAGATAAATACTTACCGTTTCGATTGTTCTTTATCTGATTGGTATAAATGTATAAAATTGCAAAGATTCAGTTCAAAGGTCGCAGTAAACATACACAATTGTCAAAGTATTATTATTAGAAATAGGTCAGCTATAAAATAAAATGTTTTATTTGTCGGATATATTGGACACGCCAATGGACTACAGTAAAAGTATAATCTTATTTTGCTAGCAATATGAATTCTTCAAACTGTTATTTCCTTACTAACATTAAACCTAACAATTAGTTAGACAGTGTTTCATATTATAAGAGGCACTGAAACGTCTAGCCCAGAGAGTATGGCCGTTTTGAGTGAGGCACAAAAGAAAATGTATTATATATGTTCTTTGTAAATATATGGAATTGAAGTCTGGAGGAAACCTTACCTGGCTCACTACTGCCATTATGGGGGAATACGTAATGCACACCTGGTCTAGCCTATATAGGGAAATGGAATGATTTACCAAAGTTTACCGAAATCTAGGTCTTAGTGCCACTAGAACTTTGTTCTTTGTTTGGTATCTCCAGGTCGATTTTTAATAAAAAGTTAACAATTGTTTGCTAAAAATTGGTACATTAATATATATATATATATATATATATATATATATATATATATATATATATATATATATATATATATATTGTGCATCCCTTCTTAATGTAAGGAGAATTTTAAAAAAAAAGGAAATTGTCATAACAGTTAGAGATTCACCTCCAAATACCAAAGTAACCGTCGCAAATATTAGACAAATGTACATTATAGTCATTTTTCACTGAAACAAAAAAGTACTTTTGAAACAATAATAACAATAACAAGTGGTCGTCACACAATGTTAAGAGGACCAGAAAAGGTCGTAAAAAAATGTTACCTTTAAAATGTCATTACTTTATTAAAAAATAATGACACATGAATTGATTATTAAGACGTCATTAATATTAATTTTTAACAATAGGTTTAGAGAACATATTAGTTTTATGATAAGAAGATATTTTATTTTGAACCTTGAGCAATGTTGCAAGTCTTTTGACTTTTAGCACGTAGTTTGAAATGGAACGACTCCGTTTCCTGTTGCTCAAAGAATAATGGAGCACCTATTAAACATGATAAATAAATATATATATATATATATATATAATATTCCCTTAATAATAAAAGCGATTGTCTTTTCATCCTATTATACTCATTATTTAAAAAAAGAGAACTATAAATCGAATCATGCTTTTTCTTCTGATGTACTTTCTATAATCGGACACTGAATGTAATTAATGTAATGACTGACTGGACATAAAAAGAACAACTCGGTAAGACGATTGTTTTAATGACTGGGAGAGGGGGGAGAATCGGGGCAACAGATGTTTATGTTCTCGTTTGAATTTTTTTTAAAGCAATGTTCCTCTATCGTGTTCTATTCTTAGAGATTCTTAGCCTTTGAGCATTTGATATCCGACAGTCGTACACGATACCCATCAGTCATGTATGATAACCAAAAGTAATGTATGATATCAAACAGTAATGTATGATATCTAACAGTCGTGTATGATATCCAGCTATAATAAATGATACATAACAGTCTTGTACGATATCCAACAGTAATGTATGAATTACAGCTTCAGTAACTATTTCATATCAGCAGAGACTTTAATAATACATCTGGGTTTTTTTTTATATTGCAACGTACTTGGCTATCTTCAACTGTTTCTAGTAAATCAGAGATGACGACAAGCTATAGTCGGACGACTCTGTTGTAAACGACCATGCAAAGTGCTTGTTTGTAAAATCATACTTAGCTATAACAGCTTTTGTTAAAGTAATACATTACGTAAAGTCGTTGTCCACAACAACATTATTCAACAGGACAGGAAGGTATCCTAAATATGACCCCTAAAATATACCGATGACTCTTTATTCAAGTGGGCCAACCGGGTGACCTATCATTGTTTAGCTGCAACACTAGTAGAAAAAGTGTAAAAGCCCCAACAGTCAGTCAGTCATAGTCAGTCATAATCAGTCATAGTCAGTCATAGTCAGTCATAGTCAGTCATAGTCAGTCATAATCAGTCATAGTCAGTCATAGTCAGTCACAGTCAGTCATAGTCAGTCATAGTCAGTCATAATCAGTCATAATCAGTCATAGTCAGTCATAGTCAGTCATAATCAGTCATAATCAGTCATAATCAGTCATAGTCAGTCATAGTCAGTCATAATCAGTCATAATCAGTCATAGTCAGTCATAGTCAGTCATAGTCAGTCATAGTCAGTCATAATCAGTGTTGAGAAATAATATAGCCTAAGTTTGATGACGCAATTCGCTAGGCTCCGCCCACCGCAGTATCTATGGCGTCATTCTGCCATCTTGAGTGTAAATATTGGGAGCTTTAGTGTATACCTCATTTGGTACAAATGACGTATATTAACCGACAGTTGGGAGCACATGTTTTGTTTTATGGAGTCTAGCTTTAGGTGTCTATGTAGATGGAAGCATATTTACAGTTTGCTATTGTACTCCTCCTGGATCTACCTTTATGTCAGTTCATGTTCAAGTATTAAATGATTATTTGATGTTACTTCACTGGAGTTAACTTCGTGATTTGTGTTGTCTGATTTATTACACCTTCTACAAGTATCTTCAATATAAGGACCCGTAACACAGTCATAATCAGTCATAGTCAGTCATAGTCAGTCATAGTCAGTCATAGTCAGTCATAATCAGTCATAGTCAGTCATAGTCAGTCATAGTCAGTCACAGTCAGTCATAGTCAGTCATAGTCAGTCATAATCAGTCATAATCAGTCATAGTCAGTCATAGTCAGTCATAATCAGTCATAATCAGTCATAGTCAGTCATAGTCAGTCATAATCAGTCATAATCAGTCATAGTCAGTCATAGTCAGTCATAGTCAGTCATAATCAGTGTTGAGAAATAATATAGCCTAAGTTTGATGACGCAATTCGCTAGGCTCCGCCCACCGCAGTATCTATGGCGTCATTCTGCCATCTTGAGTGTAAATATTGGGAGCTTTAGTGTATACCTCATTTGGTACAAATGACGTATATTAACCGACAGTTGGGAGCACATGTTTTGTTTTATGGAGTCTAGCTTTAGGTGTCTATGTAGATGGAAGCATATTTACAGTTTGCTATTGTACTCCTCCTGGATCTACCTTTATGTCAGTTCATGTTCAAGTATTAAATGATTATTTGATGTTACTTCACTGGAGTTAACTTCGTGATTTGTGTTGTCTGATTTATTACACCTTCTACAAGTATCTTCAATATAAGGACCCGTAACACAGTCATAATCAGTCATAGTCAGTCATAGTCAGTCATAGTCAGTTATAGTCAGTCATAGTCAGTCATAGTCAGTCATAATCAGTCATAGTCAGTCATAGTCAGTCATAGTCAGTCATAGTAGTCTTTAAATCTCTGTTTTCGGCCCTGTTCTATCAATGTTAGTCATGGATGACCGGTTGATCTCTTCTAAATTAAAAAAGAAAAAAAAAACTTTGTTTGCAGGAAAAACAAAATAAACAATTGAAAACCGAATCAGTGGTGTACCAAGGGTATTTATAAAATGGGCGGTGATACCTTTTGTGTGGAGACGGATGATCGTGTGGTATAGCACTCGTCTGTCGACCTGAGGGTCCCTGGTTCGATCTCCGTTGAGGACCAATAGATATTTCAGATTATGGCTAAAGTCCCTGCTATTTCTCCCGTGGTGCCTCCATGGCCATTGCACTATCGGCTCTGGTGGGGATGAAAGAAGGGCACTATAAAAAATGTCCCATTTGTGTTTTATAGGATCTATTAGATTTCATCTCATCCTTACCAGGATTTCACACACACACACACACACACACACACACACACACACACTCACACGCACACATATCTTTTGTCCTCCAAGGGCCATGACTAGAAAACATTGTAACAAGCAGATTCTCAGCAACTAATTCTTCTGTACTTGCTAAATCATTTAATAGATGATTTAGAAACTAACAGCGTCCAATGCCAGGGGAATCCATAAAAAATTATTGCAGTTTTATCCCTATTTGCTGTGGCATAGTCATTAAACTTATCAAACTAAATGTAAGTATGTGTCATGTACGTCATTATTTGTGCTGTACGGAGCGAACCGCCCCGTACCCACGTTTCTGGGACCATAGATACATTTCATAAACTGCAAGACAAAACTCTAAATTTTAAAAAAAAATTAAGATAGCCCATCAAGGGAGAATATCCTCACTTGGTATTCTTTTAATGTCACTCTGATTAAAAGATGTTACAGCCCCTGAACCCATGACAGAAATAGAGACCTTTTATGTTCTAATTCCATCTTGTCCATTCTATTTTAAACTAGCATTCATCAACGATCATTTATTGGGGAGGGGGGGAAATCAATGAGATTGTGAAATAAGAAGCCAATAGATGAGTGAAATGTTTGTGTTTTTTTTTTTTAAATGTTAATTAGCTTATTATTTCACCACTGCAAAACGTGTCTGTTTTTTTTTTGAACTAAATTTTTTATCCGTACTTTTAATACCCTAAATAGAATTTTAACTTAAAAAAATAACACCAATGCAGTATGTATTTTTAGACGATCAATATTTAGTTGAACTTTGACACAAGCGATTGTTAGATGGATTACTTTATCCTGTCGTGTAGTGTAAAATAACGCTATGACTGACCAGCTTGGAGATCTCTTGGGTGACCCCGTGTTATTTTTTTAATGAGCTCCAGTTGAAGCTTAACATTCCAACGGAAAAATTTGAATTCAAAATGATCACATTTTGATTACTTTACCTTAATAGCAATTTTCTGGCAGTTGCATCCACATAACTTATCAATATTATATATCACTTCTATTCTACTTTTGTGTTACTTCCTCTGATATTTTGTCACAATTTAAGTGCAGTCTTTTGACGTTAAGAATATTTCAAGACAGAATAAGTTTTAATAATTATTTGAGATTTGTTGTGGGTCAATATAATTAAGAAAAAAATATGTACATAAGCCTTGGCATCTAAATAAATAGTGCAGTGGCTCACAATCTGGAAGGGGTGCATTCACAGTTACTTGCACTTAACTTTTATCTGCACTCGTTATATTCACCGGGCTTTTTCCTAATGCATCTATTCCTGTGCACATATGGGCATGTGTTAACATAGTCAGTGTAAATAATGTCATTTGCATTCACTGTTGTGTGCACTCACTTTTGCGCCTTGACAGATTTAAAGTATCGCACCAGGAGTTACTGAAATTATATTCTCTGTTGATTGCAAAGTATTAATCATAGGCTATTTGTTTATTTGTATGCATTTTATAAAAAAAACAAAAACATATTAGGTAAATTGTGCGTATCAAAAAATATATAAGGTTAATTATACCAAAAAAAAATTTTTCTAAATTTACTATACACCTACAGGTTAGACCAAACATTCCATACAAGTCACGTGAATAACACATGAAACAAAAAAAAAACGTTTTTTTCTTTAATAATCCCTGATAGGATGACATGTTCTATCTTTTAAATCCTTATTGAACGACTCTTATAAAAAGTAAAAAAAGTCCCACTGGGCCATCGGAGCAGATGACGTGTAGAATTAATCTGTTTCGACATATGAAAGGATTGTGTGGTTAGCACAACGCCCAGCCGCCTTTACCTCCCCAACTTAAAGTCAGGTACCCATTTAAAGCTGGGTGGACTTGGGGACTTACACCAGGTCTGAAAAAATCCCAAGGGTCTCACTGAGGTTTGAACCCAGGACTCTCCGATCGACAGTCGCGCACTCTACACCGCACGACCACCCGTCCCCTATTTAGTTTACGGTAGAGATTGAAATGAGTGAGCCTAGTATGTACCATTACAGCAACAGTTTGTTAACTGGGTCTATCACCATGTAACTACCATATGTATTGATTAGATTGGGTATGGCAAAGATAAAAAATAACTTGAACTATATGTGTAGTTCATTCAGATCACGGCCATCTTTAACTAAGTTCAAACCAAAAAATAAATCAAAATACTTTTTTTACTTATTTATTTATTTAATGTTGATCGATTTCAATGAATAATTTCTATTTATTTACTGGTTTTCATTGTTCTCGTAGTCAACTCCATTTTGTGAAAAATAAACAAAATGTGTACACAGATAATTAATGCGACAACAAAAAAAAACGTGTACATTTTGTTTACAAACAATGAATTTAACAAACACAGCTAGCACAGTTTTAATACAGTTTGTTGTTTTGTTATTGCACATAACTCTTGACTACCACTATAAAAATTACAAACTATGAACACACACAAGAACACACATATACATACAAATATACATTGGTCATTGGAATTTAAACTATGTTTCATACTAGTTTATGTTCATACACAAGTCTCATATACTTCAAAGAAAGTGACGTCCCATCCATGCGTGGATTAGAACGAACGCAGATTTGTGGAAACACTTGATCCCGTTATTGTATAATGTCACAACTACTCACAACCCACTTAGACACCAGTTACATAATTAAATCTAATGAATGTTTTTTTTTATGGCTTACTCATAACAGTTTGTCGTCAACCCCTAAAACAATGCCCCCATCGGCGGAGGGGTGTTGGGGAAGGAGTTTATAGCGTGTAGTAAGTTAGTAGGAACTAGGGCAACTGCCGCCCCCGGAGTTTGCGCTGTTTGGTGGTCGAGTTACGGTATTCCCCTGTAACCGTACTGTTATCGGAACTGAAAATTTTATTCATGAGCAATCTACGTGAGGCCAGGCTTAAGATACGCGCCCTGGGAATGCTGAGGCCGCTTCTAATACCGTCCGGGGTGTATTTAAAACTTCCGGCCCTGTGCATTGTAAGGTGTCTTGGCTGTGACTTATGTTACTCTGGCTGTTTAGTGAAGACGGAAAAAAATAAAGATATTGATAGACCTAATAAATTTGTATTTATAAGTCTCTCCTTGTCCTCGGTGGTACGCTATGAATAGCGGATAGACAAACGCATGGTATAAATTACGTATTGGAAGAAGTGACTTAGTGACGTAAGAGTAGCAGGGTTGTTATGATGAAGTGTAGAATCGTGACCGTTGTATTTGTTCATTGTAAATCGATTATTAAATGCTGTTTTTTTTAAACCTACGCATGAGCTTTTGTGAATTTTTTTTAGAGCATTCAACATTATAGTTACATATTTTCCTATAACCATTTTGTGTTACCTTGATGCCATCTATTATTTACTTTGTTTAAGTTGAGAATCAATGTAAAGAATAGCTAAATATTACATTTTTAACACATATTAAAAATATATAATAGCTATAAAGATTATACTGCGAATGGAAGATAATGTAAAATAATCAATAAATAAAATAATGTGCATACTTGACTTCTCTTGCGATCAATGTGAGCACAAAAATTGATAATTTTTTTCCTGGAAAAAAAAAGTTAGCAGTTATAAATTTTAATTACATCGAGAAAAAATACAAAGTACATTTTAAAAAAAAAGTTGTTGTATGAGTTTAATGATACTGACAATAGCACAAGTCTATGCGATATCTTAGAACTGTACTGAATATTGATTATTGTAATCAGAAAATGGTATATTAATTTTAAGCTAAGATTTGGAAAATATTACTTACCCAAATGGAAATACATTGCATTTTAAGCTAAGATTTGGAAAATATTACTTACCCAAGTGGAAATACATTGCATTTTAAGCTATGATTTGGAAAATATTACTTACCCAAGTGGAAATACATTGCATTTTAAGCTAAGCTTTGGAAAATATTACTTACCCAAGTGGAAATATTTCGCATTTTAATGAATGGCAACAAGGAGATGGTTTACCATGGCAGGCTGCAAATATGGTCAGACAACTGCTACTTTGGTATATGTGTAAAATATATAGAGATAAATAAATAAATAAAAAGATGGATAGATAGATAGATAGATAGATAGATAGATAAACAGATAGATAGATAGATAGATAGATGGATAGATAGATAGATAGATAGATAGGTGGATAGATAGATAGATAGATAGATAGATAGATAGATAGATAGATAGATAGATAGATAGATAGATAGATAGATAGATAGATAGATAGATAGATAGATAGATAGATAGATAGATAGATAGATAGATAGATAGATAGATAGATAATTGGACATGACGCCTACTTTACAAACTATGTAAGCAGACTTTTGCAATGAGCGTGGGTACACATGGAACACTACCGATCTATTGATAGCTTGTGATGGTCAGGGGTACAGTTACTATATTAATAGAACCGCTCTTGGGGCGAATTGGATTGTTCGCTCCAATTTAGACCTCTAAGAGAGAAAGAGAGAGAGAGAGAGAGAGAGAGAGAGAGAGAGAGAGAGAGAGAGAGGTTCGAGTGATCGTTTGCAATTGTGCTTAGAGATTGTCCTGCATTCCCATATGCAAATGGCAGTCTGGGGTTTAGGAAAAAATACTATTTAAAAAAAAGGCCCCTGAACTTTAAAGCCGGCCTTGCATGCCATTGAAATAATTCTAAAAATATCATTCAATAGGGCTGTTAAAAAATGGGTCTTACCGCTTTTCAAGTCCATTTACTGAATTGATTTGATCTGCAACATTAGACAGTTTACGTTGATAAATACATTCACAAATCTGTATCTTATGTCTGCTTGTCTGATTTTTTTATTGTTGTTGATGTTCTAATATACATTTTGTTTTTTTTGTTTTTTTTAAGAAAAAAAGTTATTTAATTAACGATCTGTATATTAATATCATTCAATTAAACTTTTTTTTTAAATGGCAATGATTGAAATGAACCTATTAGATGGAATATACAACATACACACACACATACAAACACAGGGCCGGTCTAAGGCCGATTTAACCGATTGCTTCGATTTGGGCCCCGCTCCTGGCAATTTAATGATCGAATTCATAGTAATAGTTGTAATTGTAAACAAATATTAGAAGAGGGACCTCTCAAGCATCCTTCAAATATGACCGCCACAATATATACATATATACATACATACATACATACATATATATATATATATATATATATATATATATATATATATATACATACTGTAAGGACATAGACAGACATAGATAAATAGACAGACACATTGTTAGATAGACAGACATATAGATTGATAGATAGTTATATAGATAGACAATTAATTATTGTATCAATGTAGATGTTAGAGGGAATTCCCTGTACTATGGTGACGCACCTAATGAATGGGTTATTGAACGGAAGTGAAAAGAACGAGACAGGGACGGTTGACGAGGAAAAGAAAGAGATCATTGTTTTTGACACCCTTGTTTGATTTGAGTTTGGGAAAGGTGTAGAATCATGATGGAGCTAGGAGGAGGTATTCTGTATTGAAGCTATAACATGATATAACTATTTTTGATTATTTCTGTAATTAAAGTGGTATTGATTGTTTTAGTCCAAATTGACTTCCACATTTTGTTGGAATTGTTTGTGGAACAGTGTCTTGTGTATGAATTAGATAAAATCAAAGAAACCACCGCATCCATCCCTGACACATTCGTTCTTTGACAAAAAATTTCAAGAAGAACACCAAAAGATGCTGCTACGAAGCTTAAGAAAGTTAGTAAACCTAAACATCATAAAATATTTTACCACGAATGGAATATCCACCAACCACGGTCAGAGTTGACAAAATGATACAAATGTACAGAATAGTCATTTGAAACTGAGGAAACAAGTATGCAAAAAGAATCAAAACACAAGCTCAATAAAAGGTATTTGATAATCTAAATATAAAATAATAAACTAGCCGAGCGATGTTTAGATAATATTGAAATAAATAACGTCGTCTTTATACAATATGTAGGGTGGGTGGTCGTGTGGTGTAGACTGTTGACCGAAGGGTTACGGGTTCGAATCTCATTGAGAACATAGGATATTATCAGGTCCTGGTGAGTAGTCCCCCAAGTCTGATATTGAGTTAGGGGAACTTTATTATACAATGTATACAAACTTCCGTGTCTTTATGTATGTAGGTTTGTGTATAGGTTATTTTATGCATTAGTTTCCGTACCTCAAATTGTTAAGTACTAATAAGTAATTAAGGGCTACATTGCTTCATGACTCCCCCCCCCCTCCTTTTACCAATAAATGAAATCCGCCCGATAGACGCTATGGGAGCGATCGCCCAAGGCCCAGTACCGAAAAGGGAACCCAGCATTTGGAATTATTTTTTTTTAGAAATCTTTATAATTTTTTTTTTATTTCGTTACAGTGAGCGATGTAATGGCTGTTTACTGCTAGTGAGCGATGTAATAGCTGTTTACTGCTGGTGAGCGATGTAATGGCTGTTTACTGCTAGTGAGCGATGTAATGGCTGTTTACTGCTAGTGAGCGATGTAATGACTGTTTACTGCTGGTGAGCGATGTAATGGCTGTTAACTCCTAGTGAGCGATGTAATGGCTGTTAACTCCTAGTGAGCGATGTAATGGCTGTTAACTCCTAGTGAGCGATGTAATGGCTGTTAACTCCTAGTGAGCGATGTAATGGCTGTTTACTGCTAGAAATGCCCTCACGCTGGTTTCACCGACGACTGTACTTTAGTTGTGGAGTAGAATGTGGGCACATGAATGAGGAATGTATGTTTGCCTGGAACTGTTTAACGACACATGATTGGATGAACGATCAGGGCGAATACAGGATTAATATTTTTTTTCCAGTTTTATATAGGCTTGTGTTTTAGAAAAAAATATTTTTGGTGTTCATCTCCACATCTCCAAGGAAGACCACATTAATACTGATTTCAATTTAACTTTCCTCATCTCGTATTTTTACTTATGTCACTATTTGTGTCGGTCTATTTTTGCGGGATGTTTGATAGGTAAAAGAAAAAAATTAACTAAATAATAAATCACATGATAAATCACGTGGTATTCTGTATAAATAACTGAAAAAAAATCTAAAGAGTATTATATAGTATAAATATACATTAGCTTAGGCATCATTAGACAATGTTTGTGTCGGTCGAAATGACAACTCTCCTCCCCCACCCTCCCCCCCACCCCCTACACTCCAAAGCTCATTTAAAAAACAAACCACTTAAGTATACTTATATATTTTTTTTACCTCAATCCCAGAAGACTTGGTTGTTCAATTTGATGTTCTGATCCTTGATCAATGATGATGTGTCTGAAGCGTTGAGCACCGCGTTTTTTGAGATGGAGTCACTCGGGCTGCTCATACATTAATGATTAGGTAGCTAGTACAGTTGAAAACACTCATGGATTTTTTATTCCATATATTTATATATTTTAAAAAAAAAAAAGGAAATAATATCATAATGGTATAATTTAAACTGTGATTTCATCTGTCAACCTGCGAAACTGGTGAATGACTGACAGCACACGGAATTAAAACAAAAAAAAACGGAGATGTTTTATTGTTATGTTGAACTATCAATAGCGATAACGCATCGAACAGCTTAAAACGCAGATGGTGCTCTTTACGTTTTCAAGCTACTCTGAGCCAATAAGATAATAAGTTTTGCTTATAATATGTTTTTATGTAAATTAGAGAGAAAATACCATCACTATCATTTATCTACTTATGTACAAGTTAATAACTTTTCTTCAACAATAAACCCATTACGTCTTATTATGCTTTTTTGGTGTGCAAAATTTATCAACACATCCATAACCTCCACTCGGCTACACAATCCTTTCATCTCCCACCCTCTCAAGAGAATATAACATCCTAACTAACCACTCCACACAAAAAATAGTTCATATAATTTTCATGGGCGTCACTAGGAGTTTTTCCAGAAGGTGGCAAAAAAATATGTTTTTTTTATGCCATACAGGTTTATTTCTCAATTAAATCCAAGTTAAGGATACAATTAATTATTTATATTGACATAAATAAATGTATTTGAAAATTGAAACATTTTGACTACAAGCGCAAGCATGTTCAGATTTTAATTTTTTTCTTGTTTAATTTGGCCTTGTGTAGCTTGATTTTGTCCTCCGAAAATGTTTTTGACATTCAGTTTTTGTTTAATAATCTGGCAATTCTTGTTAGTTTATAATCGTCTGCCACTGAGTGAGTTTTTAAATGTATCCTAAATTAATATGAAAAGATGGATATCAGAAAATAAATGTACAGGCTCAATAAAACGAAAAGTAGAGCAATCGCGGGATTCCGAAAAGCCGTTATTAGAAGATTTTAGGGCGTTTGCAGTATTTGAATTATCACATGCATTGAGGACAACAGTACAAGTTCAACAGCCAGACACAACTGAAGAAACTATTTCTGATTTGATTTTCGCTGTCAATTTTTCATACGACCTTTCAAATGAGTTGAAATTGCTGCTGATCCTTGATTGTTGGGCCCCTGATAAAAATATGATTTTTAGAGCTGACAGTGGTGGAAACAGAGGTTTTAGATATGCTTGGTTATCAAACTATTCATCGTGGGTTGTATACTTGCAAATGTTAAAAGGTGGCTTTTGCAAATTTTGCGTGTTGTTTTGGCGAAAAGTAATTTCAGGTGTTCAGGGAGCAACAACTTTATGACATTTTTTCAAAATGTAGGGGGATGCGGCAAATGCCCCCTTGAATACGCCCATGATCATATTCTCAAACAAAGAACTTCACCTGATGATATACACATTAAGTTGTTAAATATTTTGTATTTTCATTTTTTATACCCACTTGAACCCCATGCAATCGCTCCCCCAACCGCCCGCCTCATCCAACCCGATGAACAAGAGTCTTACTTTGAGATCTTTGATTTTGTTTTGAAAGATATTTTGATTACGATATGGACAGGTAACAGTGGACAGTCCAGCAGTACATTCTCAGTACAGTCGATATTTGCGGGTTAGATGTTGTACAGGGTAGTCTAGACATGTATAAAGCTAGCTCTGTGAAGACAGATTTAGAGGGTAGACTAGACCGGAGGGGGTGGGGGGTTGAAATTGGCGAGTGCTAACTAAAAAATATATGTTTAGCGCAGTGATGCTTAACTCCCGGGTCGCGGACCGGTAAACTCTCCACAGTTATACTCAATAATGAGTGGTTTTAAGTTTTAAGTAAAGGTATCCTCAAACCAAAGCGAATATGGCGTATCTAGGTAGCTCGCGAAATTCGTCCCCTTTCGCGGTAATGTATTTATATGGAGATGCTCAAACCGCGGAGAATTTCCGCGGCGGTGCAGAGAAATTTCGTGGCATCGCTTCATGCATGTTTTTTCGTGTTTCGCGAATGACAACAATCCATAATGGCTGCCTAGAAACATCGCCTCAAATGAAAATCAAGGTTAAAATTGATATAAATATCTTAAAATTAACAAATAAGACTTACATTTATATATAGAAACATTATTTATATCAGATTATACCAAAAAGTAAGTGTTTTTTTTTTCACTTTTTATTTGTAAAATACAATAATTATAGAAAATGTATAATAAGAAGAAAATATCTGCCGACGTCTTCAAACAAAAAGAAAGGAAATTTAAAAAAATCATTATATCAGGTCGGCTGACGCCCACTTTCGCTTAGGTGTAGCGAGGGTTTTTCGCGCTTAGAAAATCTCACGTGAGAAATAGCGCAGCGGAAAGTTTCGCGTTGGTTTAAGGATACCTTAATTATGATATCTAATGTATTTCCTAACTACTAATGTTTTCTATACAACTTTCTTGAAATGATGTAATAACTTTCACTCCAGCTTCATAAGGAACGCAATAAACTAGTGGGGAGATAATACACTCAAAGTCACTTTCATTCAAACACAAACACACTCAAATATCATAATGTCTCATGCACTCACTTTAACCTAAGTCTCAAAGTCAAGCATTTATCTCCAACTGATCATAAACTAAAACCCACCGTTTTCTAAAATATTTTCCTACTAATAAAGCAGCTATCTTGTCGTCCTTGCTGGAGGTGGCGTGTGTGTAAGGAAGCCGTCGCTATAAGTAATCTATCATGTCATTTCCCGATGGTAATTTTTTTTTTGCAGAATGGGAGCGCCGTCGCTATAAATGAAAAAAAAATCCTCTATGACGTCATTTCCTGATGGGTGCCGTATCGTTCCTTTGTGCTGCAAAATGGCATAATAAAGTAGTTATTTTTTACTTTTCAGTGCATTTTTATAAAAACTTTGGTTTGGTTTGGTTGGTTAGCGTTGACGGGTAAAACGTAATTTGTGACTATAAAATGTAGGTCGTTTCTGCACATTAGGAAGGTGGCATAAATCAGCACCTAATTAACCTAATCAATCGTATTTAAAAATTCAGTAGTTAAATTGATTTCCAGATGGTACAATTTATCTATAAATAAAAAAAAAATCTGCACTTGGGATATCCTTATGACGTCATTTCACGAAAGTCGGCTGCGCATGTGGCAGAATGGGAACGCCGCCGCTATAAATAAAAAAAAAAAGTATGCACTTGGAATTCCGTGTTAATAGTTCCCATTAAAGAAGACAGTAAGACAATTTTTGCGCACAATACATTTGCAGCGGATATGTTTTTGCTGGATGAGTGCACGATGGCATCGAGCCATGCTTTAGATGACATTGGTAAATCACTAAGTGATGTTGCTCAAACCGGCTATTTACTATTTTTAGCGCATTTTCTAGAAGTCGAATGCGCTAATGTCACCGTTTTGTCCGTCTGTCATCATCCGTTTGTCATCACCCTAGATCTCAGCAACCATAAGTCCTAGACCCATGATGTATATATACTTTTTTTGTAGTTCTTGGCCTGCCATTCCTGCACTAAAAGTCCGTTTCGCGATCTGACCTCTGAGGGCTAGGCTTCAGTGTTTTTTTTACCGTTTTTTACTATATAATTATGTCATTTTCATGGCCCCATCCTACACCTTATACGCTGTGGCAGGCAACCAAATGAATGGGTTATTAAACGGAAGTGAAACAAGATTGGCAACAACAATTTATCAAACAACAATTGACGGAGTTTTCGGACGATTAAATAACTACAATTTAGAATGTTTCAATTATGAGTCCTATTTCAGTGATTACAAACCACTTGTAGTTAGATTTAAGAGAAAATTTTTTTTTTCAAATATAATGAAACGTCTTTTTAATAATTTTTTTTCAGATATATGCATTACACAATTGAATTTATAAACATTTCCAAAATTTACAAATATTTTCTGAAAGATAGCATACTAACTGATACATACACGAAAATGCGCTAACACGTCCTGTGTCCAGTATGGAACAGGCTTAAGATGCTGGTTTATTATGCACTTGGAATTCCGTGTTAATAGTTCCTATTAATTCTCATATTAAACCTTTTATTGAGATAAAAATTTTAGTTGCGAATGCAACGATCAACAAGTTTTTAATAAATAGATACATTTTGCAATAAATTTTAATCTTATCAGTAATTACGTACTAACATAGATGATCTGAAACATGTAATTTTTAATGAAAGGGAAGTAACCCATTTGCTAGCGTCGTCCATCATTTCTTAATAAGGTTATATCCCTTAAAGTATATGATGACCCTTTTTTCTCATATTTGCTAAAAATAAGAGAGAGAGAGAGAGAGAGAGAAAGGGAGAGGTAAAGAGAGAGAGAGAGAGAGAGAGAGAGAGAGAGAGAGAGAGAGAGAGATACGTTATATATTTCTTACAATACTATTCACTTCGTCACTTCGACGCTACCAGCCAAAGTTCACAATAACCGGCCAAGGTTTGACAATGGCCGGTTAGCAAACATTGACCATATTTAAGCAGTAAGTTTGCGCTAGTGGCAACCAGCAAGGACCTCTTACTACTACTACGCTCATATAATTAGCATTTCACTCGTGCGTACATACCTAATTTTATTTGGGACATTTACTATTGCCTCTTTTGGTTATTCTTCATCCTCATCTTCATCGTCTGTTGCCTGTTTATCATTCCACCAATTACCTTTCTGTGAGGCAGTAAAATAAATACGTAAATAAGTAGATGGAAAAGAAAAAGACATTTTGTTTTTATACATTTTTTTACAAAACTCATTTTTTTTCTTAAATAACTTTGAAATATAATGTTATTTTTTTTAGTGGCTTGAATTACTGAAAAGGTGTACCCGAATCATTTGTCAATTAAATTTGTTTCATTAATTTTACATACCTGTTGTCTACGTGGGATATTTACAGCTGGCACTCTGTGATGTACTTCATCCTCATCTTCAACCTCACTCTGTTTATCATTCCACCAAATACCTTTCTGTGAAGCAATAAATAAACGCATAAAATTGGAAATGAAAAAAAAAAAGAAATAAAAAAAATAATAAGCGCATGTCTCTATAAACTTTGTGCGAAAAGCCTTTTTTATGTTTTAGTTCTAAATCTTTGTTTTTCTTTGCATTCGGTTCGAAAAAACCAAACAGATTTTTAACGGTCAGTGACAAAACCAAAACTGTTGTAACAGTGGGTGGCAAAGCAGACATTTTTGAGAACCACTGCCATAGTACACTAGTGACTCAGTGCTAACTTGTTTTTGAGCCAGATCTGCATACTGGGTGTAGGCTAGAGGCTCAAATCTTTGCTACTGTGTTTCTAAAGCCGTTGAGCACTCATCTTTTGCGCAATTCTAATCGTATGATGAAAGAAAAAAATGTATAAAAACTGTTTCAAAAGTATTTAGAGTATGCTTAAGCATTTAATCTCGTTATAATCTTCTGAGCTTTACAGGATTTCAATTTTCCATTACTTACTCAGTACGTTTTATCGTTCAGAGCTAAGTGCATACATATGCTAATTGTTGAGACGGGAGCCGCAAAGTTCAGTAAGTAATACCTTACCAACCAACTGCACTCAGTTACAAGCTTTCGGAGCCGCCATATTTTTTTCCGGCTCGGCTCCGGCTCCCATAAATTTGACGGATCCGGCTCCCAGCTCGGCTCCGGCTCCCTATTAAGATAGTATCACAGACAAAAATTGTAATTGCGCCACGCAAACATGCCGCTGATAAAAAGTTATGCAAATTTTGACGCGTTCACCCCCCATAGTCAGGTACTTGAAAAATATAAGCATTGTCGGTTTTACTAAAAACAAACCATTTCAGTGCATCCAGAATCATATCATTATTTTCGACCGAGGTTTCACTAGTTGCCATTTTCATAATAATAAAAATTAATTTCAATGATCAAATTAGCAAATATTAAAATGATACATTATTTAAAATATTTTAAAGACTTCAGTATTTATATTTATTATTTATAAATTCGAAATGACTATTTGGACCCGGGTACCAATAAACTCCGATTTATATTCGGACCCCGTCCCAATAAAATCTGATTGTTATTCGGACCGTGGCAAATATGCACTTAGCTTAGCTATACATAAACTTTATTATTGTTTGTTGCTTATTTTTTTATAAATGTTTGAATTGTATGATTTAATCGTTACTCGGTGGCTAGGGTTCCGACTAAGCGGACTCAGTATTATTATTTTTCGGGTTCCGTCTAATAAAGCTCCGGCTCCAGCAAAATGTAGCGGCTCCACTGCTCCTCGTCTCCGGCTCGGCTCCGCAAGCCTGCTCAGTTATACCTTACCTAGCAACTGCACTCAGTTATTCCTTACATACCAACTGCACTCAATTATTCATTACATACCAATTGCACTCAGTTATACCTTACCGACGACCTACTTGTGTCACTATTCGCCACTTTTAGGGAACGCCACATCTCCAATATAATTGATAATTTATTAGCTACACAAACAGGTTTTCTTTTTGGGACTTTCACAATGACCACTTTCTGATGTCCATCGTCATCATCATCACCAGAGTCAGTAAGTTTGTCATTCCACCAAATACCTTTCTGAAATAGAAAACAAATAAACTAAAACCTTCAAAGAGCCTAGTTGCTCTAGCTCTCACAAACAAAATGTATTATGGCACGACCCCTTGCCAGTAACCCCTCAAAGACCGGCACTGCATCTGTATAATTGAGAACATTGTTTCGGTACGGGCAACACACAAGTTGCTTTTGTCGGACTTTAATAAATGCCACTTTCTGATGTAAGTCATCGCCATCCTCTATGTTTGTCTATCTCTCAACCAAATACCTTAATGTGATGCAATTAAATAAAATTAAATTAAGAGCCATTCATGTGAGCTCAAAGAGACACACACGGCTCTAAGAGCCATAATTGTAAATTTATTTCTTTATAATGTAAGTCCATTGTGGGTTCCTCTCAGGCATGTGGTATCAGACCATTGTCCTAGGCCTCTCTCCCCAAAGACCGTCCCTGATTCCGTATTATAAGGAGCACTGTGTGACATTAGCTAAACATACATGTTGTCTATGCAATACACATTGCCTGATGTAAGTATCATGTAATTACTTTTTATGATTGTAACTGTTTAAAAAATATCTTGAAAAGTGAAGAAATTAAGTGTATGAATCACATAAGATTGATATTGGATATTGTGGAGTATTCTGTGGTATAAGTGAACAATATTTTGAAAATGTCTGAAAAAAGGAATATAACTCAATACAATATTTTAAGGGGAAATGTTGTTTGCAGCATTTATTAATGTTTACAAAACCTCAAATTAGAAATTCTTAAAATAACTGAATTTTTTTTTTTTTTTTTTGAAAATGTACTGTTTATCATTTGATACCCAGCTTTGATTAATAGAATGTGAAGTCTAAATCTGAAAATATATTTTAGGATCGTGATGCCAACGCTGTGACATCTACAATGAACACCAATGGGACCTAATCATCCGAGTAGCCAAGAAAGCACTAGAGGGTCCAAAAGAGATCCCCCCCCCCCCATTTCTGTGGAATACAAAAAGTAATCAACATTCCTGGCAGATACTTCATGTACAGAATACACATGAGCTTGATAAATAGCTTAGCATTAGTTAAATAGCATACATTTTCATGTATCCAATTTTTTGTTTACATCTTTTGGTATTTTGCTATGGTAACTGATTTTGAAAGGTATTCATATCCAGTTATTTTTTCTTGTTAAACTAATAATTTTAAGTACACATTTTGTGAGCTTAGTAATGTTTTTCTGTATTTCTGTGTTTAGTATTTTTTTCGGCTTTTTTTTATGAAAGATTATTTTTTCCTCCGTTAATTTGCTTTTAATGTTCTAAGTTGTTGTTTTTTTTATTGTTAGTCTTGTACTAGGAAAAGTACTGTTCTTACTGTTTTTTAACCCTTTAATTTTTAAAAATATTACTGAATTCTCCATCCAAGTTTGAGTTTGGCTACTTTTAAAAGCGATTGAACAAATAAACCATGAATCAGAAACATCTGTACAATAATATATGACAGACTGCATATGTTAAAGCAGAGATTTATATGCTACCAAGTACTTTACACTGTACTCTATGTTTTGAGCATGTACTCATTGCACTTTGAAAACATGCACTAACACCTAATGGTACTGCCAAGCATGATCAGTACTTAAATTTGGAACATGTCTAAATTATATCAGATTTGTTTTAGTTGTATGCAACATTTTCAACTAAGGGTAATAAAGTACATTGGTTGCCTTAAGCAGATTGGACCTGTTGCTACCCTTTTGGCCCTTCATAGAACAGGAGGTGGGGCCCTTTTTCTGCTCTCAGCGTGGCAGGCATTCACAAACCAATATGCTCTGGGTTCCTCATATAAACGGGTTGTCTCCCTTTAACTGTGACCTAGCTTAATTTAGCTGTTATTGTTGACACTAGCGACCTGGTTGGAGGGCGAGGAAAGATGGTTGTGTGGTAAAGATTGTCGACGGTGTCGCTGGTTCGATCTCTGGTGAGGACCAATGGATTTTCAGATCCTGGTTAAAAAGTCCTCGCTCTATCTCTCGTGGTGCCTTGGCTATAATGGGGTTACTAGAAGGCAACATAAAAAATGTCCCATCATTGTTTAAAGGATCTAAGATCTCATACTTACACGGATTTCACCTGACACTTACACACTGCTTTAACTCGGCTTAAAAAAAAAAAACTACAACTCTAGATTTTTTTTCCCTTCTACAATTTCAACAATTTTTAGCCTTTTGTTAAAAAAAAGGGAGGAAACTTTTTTTAAAATTTATTTCTGGTACTCACTGCCATTGTAAAAGAAGGGCAGGATGGGTTACTGCCTACAATTACCACAAGGTGTCAAAAGTGACTAGAGCAGCTGAGGATCACATTGTTCTAAGTATCTGTAACCAAAAATGTGTGGCGTTAAATGTCGTTATAACCAAGGCCAGGTTGATAGAACATGAGAGGGCACTACGAAGGCTCCAAACTTTGCCATCTATGCAGATCAGTATGCCTGGCGGGCGGGGGGGGGGTGCTGACAAGTGTTTATACCCTTTTCGTTTAGAGTGGTATTGTGTAACGACAAAATAAAAGATCCCTAAAGGTGCCTCAGTCAGTCGACTAGTTTTACTAGAACAGCTACAAACTCATTTAAACTAAACAACAAAAAAAAAACAAGCAAACGAAGACATATACGCAATGAGTTGCTGCTGTTTATGTCATTTTATTATCAATAGCACGATACAGCATTCCAAAAACACGGTTTCACAGTTACGTACTGGCGTTTTTGCAACATCAGAGGGTTTGTAGTGTGCTCTTTATTCACAGAAGGATAGAAGGGATCATCTACAGCCCTCTTTAAAGATCTTTCCTCTGGTCCCAAGTCTTGCTCTCTCTTGAGGTTTAATAGAGCGTCTTTGATGTACTGGAAATACTGTAACAAGAACATTTATTGAAAGTTTATATATTCATACTAAGAAAAACATCTTGTCGCCGACCAGACTTGGGGTGGGTGGGGGGGCAATGAAAGTAACATAATAGGTAATTTTTCTATGGCACCGAAATGGCACCCTAAGACACCACCCCTCTTACCAAAGCAATAACAAAGATTAGGCGGACATGTAGCCATATTATATTCAATAAGTCATGTCATATATTGCATCATACTAGCATGAGGTACAACAATGTAACACTAAGTAACCAATCAACCTGTGGCATTTCTAGTACGACCAACCATATATCGCATTTGTTCAAAGCACAATGCTATCTAATTTCTGATACAAAATTTGGCAGTAAAAAGTTTTGTAATACTTGAACGTATACATAAATACTAAAGGCATTTATATATTAGGATAAAATAATTAATACACAATTGGTTTGTTGTGTACATGATCTTATTGGGCCTCTAATTTATCTCCTTCGTTAATAGTTCATAATATGTCCGCATTCTTTAAGATCAACATCCCAACTGTCTCTTGAACACCATGCACCAAATGACACTTGGGAAAGCACTCGCTAATGCACAACAGCAAACACTTCAAATATCCAATCAGTAATAGGAACAATGTATTCGTAAAAACTAAATAATATAAGTTTAATCCATCAAATCTATAAACAGGAATGATGACAAAATAACAATAGTGTCCAGACAAATAGTATAGCCCAGTGCTTCTCAAACTTTTTGAAGTCACGGCCCCCCTTGGAACGTCAATCAATATGTCGCGGCCCCCCTATTTTTTTTTTTTTGGTTTAGATTGCTTAAATTTATAATTTTAAACTTCTATATTCAAACTTTACTAGTCAATACATGCTTTTTCTAATGTTAACAATGAAAGAGAAAAGGATGCAACATATAAAATAGGATAAACTAGATTTTATTTTAAACATATATTAATACTATTTACATACAATACATTAGGTTAATTATATTTTATGTGTCACATTTTCCGAAATTCCACGGCCACCCTCCGGACAGTCCACGGCCCCCTAGGGGGCCGCGGCCCACCACTTTGAGAAGCACTGGTATAGTCAACAACGGCCCAACTAGTAACAGTCCCATACGATGAACTCTTTACTGTTCTCCTTTCATTACGTTCCCCTACAACCACCTTCCCTTCTAACCCCTGATCTCCTCTACCAACTACAGTCATGCTCCACTGGTCATACTGGTGTGTGTGAAGTCCCTGTAAGGATGAGATGAAATTTCTTAGATCCTATAAGCCACTAATGGGATGGTTTTTATGGTGCCCTTCTTTCATCCCCGCCATAGCCGATAGTGCAATGGCATAGAGGCCCCATCGGAGACATATCGGGAACTTGAGCCTAGACCTAAAAATTTTCCTTGGTCCTCAACAGAGATCGAACCAGGTACCTTCACGTCGACAGTCGAGCGCTTTACCGCACGACCATATGTCCCTTCTACAGGTTACTCCGGTCACTCTCGATTCACTAATTTGATCTTCCACCCTTTTCACGATCAAACCCCCGCCATGCTATTCAACACGCTATCTGACCCATCACAGCTCTCAAACCCACATATAATATTCTGAAAGCAGATAATCTGCTGCGCAACTCACAAACTAATATACAACAACGCTCTACCGGCCCGACCCGTCAAGAAAGCATGCTTTGACCTCATTAAAACAACATATCACATCAAACTTATTAAACACCAACGAGAAAGCATTCAAATAAACGAATCAAAGGGTAAGAACTAGGATGAGACATACATATTTAAGTATATATTTAAGTATCTCTATACTTATAATTCGCATTTTTTGTCTGTCTGTCTGTCTGTCTGTCTGTCTGTTCCCTTATAACTCAAGATC
>JAGDYQ010000004.1:6062828-6083125 GCA_021962125.1 Bulinus truncatus
AACACAACAGGGTGAATACAAGGCCCGTGGGGCATCACAAAGAGGGAGGTCCCCGTCCTGGGTAATTCACTTATCGTCATGGATCATATCGACGCTAAGCTTTTATAAAATTTTGTCGATGGATTGTGATCGTAATCGAATCAGCAGGCGCCTCTGCTTATGACATGATTATTCTCATACTAAACATTTTATTGAGATAAAACCTTTAGTTGCGAATGCAACGGGCAACTACTAGTTTTATAATAAATACATGTAATCACTTGTTCAAAAGCACATGCATTTTGAATTGTTATTAAAGCACGCCGGTGGTGATGGGCGGGGGGGGGGGAGTCTACATTTTTTTGTTGGGCCTACGTATTTCAGTAGCCAACAAAACTTAAAACAAGTTTTAAAAAAAACAACAACAAATATTCAATAGCTGAATGAAACAAAAAATAACAAGCTAATATGATCTGCCTGAACATTTGAACTTGTTAATTAAATGAAATCTTCCTACTAATTAGTGGTTTAAATGTTGCAGCGCTATACAGAAAGCTATTTTTACAGTGATAATACGATAAAGATTATCTACAAATAAAAACTTATACATAGCCTACCTGTAAACGATTTGTGTAGAATGATGACTACGACCAATATCATATACAAGGATTTCATCTTCCATAAAGTTTAGTTCCTTCGCACAAAAGAAAAACATTATTATAAAAGCAAAATGATAGCATAGGAAAAATATTAGATTTTTTATTGATGATTCAACAAATTATATTTTGAATCTGTCTTTTAATTATTTATTGATGCAAATCTACCCACAATGTAAAATAATTTGTTGTCAAACCTCAAGCTCGCTCTTCAAATGTATTTATACAGGTTAGGTAGCTTGTTAGGCAGAATAATTATCAAGCTCTTTCTTCAAATGTTTCTACACAGATAATGATTACATTATTTCAGCAAAATTATCAAACAATTATAATATTTTTTTTTAACTAAGCCAATAAATTAAAAACTGAAAGTGTTTAATGATTCTTTAAGGATAGTAAACAAAAAACGATTATGCTTATATATAAATGTTATATTTTTTTTATAAAGTTTATAATAAAATCGATTTTTAAATGAGGTATTTGTATACTCTTTTAGTGATTTATCAGCTTCGTATATATTTTTTTAAGTACCTATCCTGTATTTCAATGCTTGCAACTGTATCACACCTATGGTCTAGCAGTCAATTTAGTACTATTATTCCGTAGTTGAAAATGTGTTAAGTATCCCAGGGAATTCACACTGTTAAGAGTCACCGTTAAATTTAAAAAAAAAAAATCTAAACCGGCTTTTGCTTCTGTTGTCAGTATTATAGATAGAATACACTTTACATCATATCGTAAATTTTCTGATTATCTTTTTTAAAACAAAAAAGCTGATAAGAAACTGTCTTTGCTTACTGCAAAGATTGTAAATAACCAAAGAATTCAAGCAGGAAGTTCTATGAGGCTGAAGTTGTGACTTCTTTGCCATTATATCTGTTACTTGATAAACGAAACGCATTTTTAATATATCAGTTTTATCAAATCTTTCTTCGTAATATATCAGTTAAATTTTGTAAACATATTTTTTTGCATCATTCCTTTTCATGTTTACTTCATTCGTTCAGAGCAGTTCTCATGACTTTAGGGGAGGGAGGTATAAAATACCTGTCGAAAGAACTCATGATATTCTAATTAAATACATGGTATTTATTGTATCTTTATCAATATGTATAAATCAGTTAAAGTATGAAAAATGTATATACTGAATAGGACTACCTCGAATAAACAAACTAATAATTACTAAAAAAAAAATACATTAGAAACTGCTTCATCGGGAAGACTTTAACTTAACAATCGACCATTTTTTTTAAGTCTGTGAAAGAGTGAGGTCTTAATATCTTAGATAATATAAACCACTGATAATAGCCCCTTGTCCATGGAGGCACCACGAGAGACTTATGTAGATGACTGGGACTCGCCAGTAATCGAATCGTTACTCACAGCATGCAGAACGCGCTGCACCATGAAGATCCTGCTCGCTACCAAAGCGACACCCAACAATTTTAACTAGACCTTAAATTTCATACTTCATTTATAAATATCTGGTAGACATGGTTCTAATAAAATCATTGCAACAATGATACCAGCATGATGTCACTTGTATAATGCACTCGTTTACAACCAGCATGCAATAGTCACCTGTATACTGCACTCGTTTACAACCTTTTTAAGCTGTAAACCTGACATTACCAGAAGTTTAACTATTTCCCAGAAGATCTGCACAATAAATTTGACATTTTTACTGTCAAGGGAGCCCATGTCTTTAAGCCCATGTCAAGTCTTTGATAAAATGGATTAGATGAAATATTCCTTAAACTAATGATTCAGCCAATAAAGTCATTCAAATGTAAAGATGTCAGTTGTTTCTACTTTAGTGAGAACCTCTGTGTTATTTTAAGATGGTATAAAAACGAGCAGCGTATGACATTTAGTTTAATGAAATTTTGCAACGTAAGTTTTCATATTGTTAATTACTTTTAACTTATGTTTCTCCTTTTCTCGGTTATTTAAATGTAGCTTATTAAAACCTTGGACTCTAAATAAAAACAAAGCAATATATTATGTTTTCTCAAATGATGACATGAAAAAGTCTATTGCATTAACGCCATTCAAAAATAGGATTTTAGTCTATTCAAATTGAAATGTACGATTATACTTCTTCAAAGTGAAATTACAATTAGTATTTTGGATTTTTTTTTTAAGATTGAGTAGTTTTGAAAATAAAACACAACTTGTACTAAATAAATAAAGTTCATTATTTTTAACAATTAAGTAGCACAAAAGTTAACGTAAGAACAATTCAGTAAAGTAATGTGTTAAACATTTAGTAGAGGTCAGAAATATTAATTCCAGGAACATTTCGTTAAATAGTTTGAAGTTATATCAGAGTTGTACAGCAGATGAAATTGTGTCACAGTTGTACAGCGGATAAAATTGTGTCACAGTTGTACAACGGATAAAATTGTGTTTACAGCAGAGGTGTGCGGATCTTGAAATTTAGCGTCCGCGTCCGTCCGCGGATTTCTATCAATGATCTGCGTCCGCAGAATCTTACAACATTGGTCCGCAGTCAGTCCGCGCGTCCGCATTGCTGAAATTTAGCTGTTTAAAATGACTTGAAATTTTTTTTATGGTAACGCTAAAGAAGATCCGCGTCAGTCCGCGAGTCCGCAACTTAACCATACAAAGCGTCCGCTGTCAGTCCGCGGATTCGGAAAAGTCTGCGGATCTGCGTCCGCAGGCGGACGCGTCCGCTGTCCGCTCATCTCTGGTTTACTGTTGTACAACGGATGAAATTGAGTCACAGTTGTACAGCTGATGAAATTGAGTCACAGTTGTACAGCGGATGATATTGTGTTTACAGTTGTACAGCGGATGAAATTGTGTCACAGTTGTACAGCTGATGAAATTGAGTCACAGTTGTACAGCGGATAAAATTGTGTCACAGTTGTACAGCGGATGATATTGTGTTTACAGTTGTACAGCGGATGAAATTGTGTCACAGTTGTACAGCTGATGAAATTGAGTCACAGTTGTACAGCGGATAAAATTGTGTCACAGTTGTACAGCGGATGAAATTGTGTCAGTTGTACAGCGAATAAAATTGTGTCACAGTTGTACAGCGGATGAAATTGTGTCAGTTGTACAGCGGATAAAAATGTGTCACAGTTGTACAGCTGATGAAATTGAGTCACAGTTGTACAGCGGATAAAATTGTGTCACAGTTGTACAGCGGATGAAATTGTGTTTACAGTTGCACAGTGGATGAAATTGTGTCAGTTGTACAGCTGATGAAATTGTGTCACAGTTGTACAGCGGATGAAATTGTGTCAGTTGTACAGCGGATAAAATTGTGTCAGTTGTACAGCGGATAAAATTGTGTCACAGTTGTACAGCGGATGAAATTGTGTCACAGTTGTACAGCGGATGAAATTGTGTCAGTTGTACAGCGGATAAAGTCTTGTCACAGTTTTTCAGCGGATGATATTCGGTTTGGAATATGAAAACTCTACATGTCGGAAATAGTTTATATATTTGAAACTTAATATTTTTGAAAGAGAGAGTTTTTAACATATGTTACTTAGAAAAAGCAATTAAATGTATTCATTGACATTCAAATATCTACTTGTATAATCTTTTTTTTTAAGTAATTTTTTTTTCGGTGAATTTCTTTTATAAATTGAAATTAATTTATCCGTACCAGTAGTCCAATAGTAAAGAGTTTACAGTCCTCCATCGGATGTGACAGGTCTCCTGAATATGAGGAGGGGAAGGGTGTAGGGGGCTATCACAAGTAAACCATGGGAGAGCTGCGTGAATGATGTGAATGTAGTGTAAAGAATTAGCAGGAGGGAATCCCAGAGCTCATGATGCCAATGGCGACCTTAGAGGGTTGCGTCTGGCGTCACCAACCAAGGCACCGCGAATAATTAGGGGACCAGCGATAGGATCGTTTTTGGTAAGATTTACACCTTGCAGTTACAACTGTTTTAAGGCCCTGCATGTGAGACTTAAGTATAACGGGGAGGACGGAAAGAAAATGAGCTTTATTTAGCATAGGTCATTTTTTAAGGGCTTGTATGGATGTGCGACCAAGAATCAGATGGTTAGAGGAAGCGGAGAAAAACCTTAAAGCCATAGTAGTGGGAGAGTGGAGGAAGAAGACCATGGATCGGGAAAAGTGAAGAAGAGTAGTATGGCAGGCAGGCCAGGGCCCTAAATGGACTGTAGAGCCAAAGGAAGAAGAAGAAATGGTTAGCGCAACGACCAGCTTGCTTTACAACCCATTTATAGCTTGGTGGACTTGGGGACATTCACCAGGGCCTAAAAAGATTCCAGGTTCTCACTCAAGTTCAGACCCGAACCTCTTCAGTCGACAGGCGAGCGCTCTACATCGTACGACCATCATTCCCCTTCAAAGTATTAAGTGAAAAATTATACTTAATTTTTTTTTCCCTTTTCGTATTTTCTTTCTATTTTTATGGTAATTTTTACTTTTCAGGTGGTCACAAAAACCAAACAAACTTCATGGTGGGTCTCTAAGTGTACAATTTTTAGAAACCCTGGCCTAAACGATGTTACACGAAGAAAACTGCAAAGAAAAGAACATTTTTTCATCAAACATTTGAATCCAAATTCATTGGAGACGGCTATATATTTTCTATATTTAATTTATTCATAGTACACGTGACTTCTGGTATTGACGGGGCAAATACACTGCATCTGACAAGAACTTCAAAATCAACTCATTTATTTGATTGCTGGTATAGAGAAAAAAACTTATACAATATAATAGTACATTCAATGGAATTTTTGTGTTATATGTAAATTATTTCCATTTTAACAATATGTTTCTCATATACATGATAGCTACATGTCCGCCAGATACACATACAAATCTCACCTAATAAACAATAATACCATTTCAGTATGATACAGTTTTTATAATAAACTCCTATCACACATTAAAGCTATAATTGATTCAAATATTTCACTTCATTAATTTAATATTATATCTAATTAACAAACACACTTTAATAAAATATTAACTATTTAAATTAAGACTTGAAAATATTTTTTTTCAAGGTGCTGTATACGTTAGCGAGGGATTCAAACATGGACAAAAAGACACCATATTTTAAGAGTATCTTAAAACTTCTGTTACACTTTGTTTATTTCTGCATCAGTTATCAGCCTTTTTATTGCAATAAAATGCGCTAATTTTGTAGAAACATGCATTGGTTCTAGGCACTCTTACCCCTTAGTTTTAACGCTTATGATTATGGCTCAAATGGGTCGGCAGACGATAACGTAAAAATTGGTGATGTCATAAAAAACAGTTACAAAATAGAAAAAAAAAAGCGTTTATAACCTTGAAAATCACAATACCATGTAGAAAATGGGTCATTGTTTGTGAAACAACTAAATTTTTATACTGAACTTTGGTGTATATATTTTTAGGACATTCTGAATCCATCCCTTGCTAATCTATAGAGCACCCGGAAATTATCCCCACTTGTATCAAGAGTTTATAAAATCATAAAGAAATATAATAGAATTTATTATTGTTAAGTTTTTTAAATAGAAAGAATGTTGTTAGCTGAGTTTAAAAAAAAACAACTGATATGCTCTGCAAGGCTAGCTTGTTATATGGATAAACATTTTTTAGGCGTTTTCCAATTTTTGAAAGCCATAGAAGTATGGTTTTTTTCTGCACGTATTTTATATTAGAATATTTGATAATGAAAATTTGCGTGTGCTAAATAAAAAGAAATATTTAGCTGCAGTTTAGACCTGTGATTTATGTAGCACAAAAGTACACCTGTACTATTAAAATAACGTCACGTTCCAGGAAAATAAAAGAAATTTATCGTGCAGACTTTAAAGATTGTTTAAATAAAGGGATATACTATTCTGTACATTTTCAATACAACAACCATATTCAGCCACAAAATGTTCTGTACATTTTTAATACAACAACCATTTGCAGCCACAAAATGTTCTGTACATTTTCTATTCAGCAACAAAATGTTCTGATAGGTTGGTATTTGTGGTTCATTATTTCAAAAAATGGCAGAAATAAATGGTTTAGCGCATTGGTACTCGACCCTCGGACCGTTAAAATCTCCACTGTTATACTCAACAATGAGGGGTAAACCAGTTTTATTTTTTTTTATGAAAACGTATGCATTTTCTAATATTTAATGTTTTCTAAAAAAATCGTTCTTGAAAGATGTAATAACTTTGACGTCCGATTTATAAGGATTCCAACAAACACACTCAAATATCATAATGTCTCTTGCACTCACTTTAACTTAAGTCTCAAAGTCAAGCATTTATCTCCAACTGATCATAAATGTAAACTAAACATGATAAAAACAGAGTTTTTAAAACTCACCTTTTTCTAATATATATTTTTTTCTAATTTTGCAATAAATTTTAATTACGCGATAACATAGATATAACTTGATCTGAAACATTTAATTATTAATGCAAGGGAATTAGCCCATTTGTGAACGTCATTCGTCATTGTTTAGTATGGTTATTTCCAATTATGTATATTAAGAATTTAAAAAAAAAAATCATTGCAAAATTCTTGTTATGAGGCAATAACATGTATGCAAACTTTCAAGAAAATCTATTATTAAAAAGTGCCTCAAAAATCGATTAAAATTTTTTTTCTCAAATAAATAAACAGAAACTTTTGGTTTTAGAAAATGGTTAGAAGAAATCAAGACACATAATGTTCAAACCAGTTTTCTTAATGATCATAAAAGAAAAATAAAACACAAGTTGTGAATACATTTGTTTATTGATTTTTTTTCGAAAATGTGATTGATTCTCACTGTTTGATTAAATAACATTCATCTTTTTAAGAGTCAGCGTCATTCTGTGAAACAAATAGTTGGTAGTTTAATACTGTTGACTAATTCGACACAACATTTGACCGATGAATTGAAATATAAATTTTTAATGATACAATAAAACAAAAGAGAAACAAGCAAAAAATATACGGAGCTCAATATATATATATACATATCCATTCTTAGATATTAAGTGGACCACTGGCTTTGATTGTATTGATACATAATCTTTCTATGCTCACATATATTGTAAAATTTCTACCTTAATATTAAAGAACTATACCCAGTCTAACTTTTCTTATTTTTTTTGTTTCAAATAGGTATATTAGAAAAATACTAAAAATATACTGATATTTTATTAAATTGTAGTTATAATGACTGTGGTCAAAGATAATGTATATGAATTGGCCCATATCAATAGCCCTTTCATAATCTAACTCTAATAGGTTGTTACTTAAGTAGAAGACCATTCGATGAAATGCCGAAAACATCCAATATGATCGCTCGTGGTGAGGAGAGGTGGCAAAAGTTGGGGGGGGGGGGTCGGGTGCCTGCAGGGTGTATGTTCAAACCCGGTGACGTCATGTATCTCAGTGGTTCCCGACATTACCAGTTCGTGAGTATTAGTTATTTGATTCAAGTTCAAGGTGCTTATCTTAACACTGGGACCCCATCTACATTACGAACGTACTTTTTACTTCTTATAACTAATCACTTATTCTGACCATTGATTAACGCAGTTGAAATACAACATAGCAAACAACAGCAAAGCACTGAAGAAAAAAAAATGAAACTCTGTAGAAATGGACCCTTTGTGTCTCAATATTTGTCATTACTGGTGTTTCTAGCAGTTTTTTTTTCTTTACCGACCATGACTACTTTCATTACTACAACATCCTTCTGATTATCTTGACCATTCCACCAATTTGAAGGACGGGTGGAGAAAACAATAATAAAGATACTTGTAATGTTGTTCGTAATAAAGTCTTTGCATTTCTACACACTCACACACAACACACACACACACACACACATATATATATATATATATTTTGTGAGAGAAATAGAGAGAGAGAGAGAGAGAGAGAGAGAGAGAGAGAGAGAGAGAAAGGGAGAGGGAAAGAGAGAGATATGTTATATGTTCACTTCGTCACTTCCACTCTGGCCGGTCACAACCAGCCAAATTTCACACTGATCGGCCAAGGTTTGACAGACAATGGCCGATAGCAAACATTGACCGTAATACATACACACACACAAACACACACACACACACATATATATATATATATATATAAGCAGAACGTTAGCCCTAGTGGCAACCAGCAAGGGCCTTTTCACACTACTTCTCTATTATAGTTAGCATTTCACTCGTGCATACGTACCGAATTTTATTTGGGACATTTACAATTGCCACTTTTGGTTATTCTTCATCCTGATCTTCATAGTCTGCTGCTTGTTTATCATTCCACCAAATACCTTTCTGTGAAGTACACAAAGATATATATAAATATATTTTAATAAATAAATTAATACAAAAGAATTTTTAAAAATGTAATTTCCTTCCTTAAAATGATTTTTAAAACATTTCATAAGCGATAAGCTTCAGTTGCAGATGAGCGCCACAAGTTGAGCAGTAAGTGAAGTGAGTGAAGTCCCTGTAAGGATGAGATGAAATCTTTTAGATCCTATAAACCACTAATGGGACGGCGTGTGAAGTCCCTGTAAGGATGAGATGAAATCTTTTAGATCCTATAAACCACTAATGGGACTTTTTTTTTCATAGCCGATAGTTCATGGGCCATGGAGGAACAGGATATAGAGATAATTTTAACCATGACTGAAATTTCCCTTTGGTCCTCCCAGGAGAACGAACTAGGGAGCCTCAGGTTGACAGTCGATAGATTAATCGCACGACCACCCGTCCCCTGACGGCAGCAGTAACTTTTTACCTTACAACAAAATTGAGAACTTTGCGATGTTGTATAATTGCAACAAAAAAAAAAAAGGAACGCAGATCTCGTAAATTGATAATTTATTAGGTTTACAAACCGGTTTTCTTTTAGGGACTTTTACAACGACCACTTTATGATGTCCGTCATCATTGTCATCATCATTGTCTTCGTGTTTATCATTCCACCAAATACCTTTCTGAAATAGCAAAAAGCAAAGTTTTTTTAGCCTCATTCCTTTATACATAACACTGAATCTATAATGGCGAGAATGTCCCCTCGTGTAGGGGCCATAATCGCCACCAACCCCTATCCCCACCCCACCGCCCAACTCGGGATAGCTTTTGGATTGTAATCTGAACTTTGTTTAGGTATAGATTACATACAGGTCGTCTTTGTGGGACATTTACGACAGCCACTCTGTGAGGTACGTCATCATCATCTTCATCGTCTTCTGCCTGTTTATCATTCCACCAAATACCTTTCTGTGTACCAGTAAAATAAATACGTAAATTAGTAGATGCAAAACAAAAAGACGTTTTGTTTTGATAATTTTTTTTTACGAAACTCATTTCTTTTCTTAAATAATTATGAAATATAATGTCATTTTTAGTAGCTCGTATTAACGAAATGGTGTTCTAAAATCAATGTCAAATATTTTTAATTCATTAATTATACACACTTGTTGTCTACGTGGCACATTTACAGCTGACACTCTGTGATGTACTTCATCATCATCTTCTTCAACCTCACTTTGTTTATCATTCCACCAAATACCTTTCTGTGGAGCAATAAATAAACGCATAAAATTGGAAATAACAAAAAATATTAAAAAAAAATATCGCATGTCTCGATAAACTTTGTGCGAAAAGCCTTTTTTATGTGTTAGTTCTAAATCTAAGTTTTTTTTTTTGCATTCGGTTCGCAAAAACCAAACAGATTTTTAACGGTGAGTCACAAAACCAAAACTGTTCTCAAAGTGGGTGGCAAAGCAGACATTTTTGAGAACCACTGCCATAGTACACCAGTGACTCAGTGCTAACTTGTTTTTTGAGCCAGATCTGCAGTCTGGGTGTAAGCTAAAGGCTCAAATCTTGATCTGTAACGGTTTTTCTAAAACCGTTGAGCACACATCAGTTATACCTTTCCTTGTGACCCACTTGTGTAGTTATTCCCCACCTTTTGGGAACACCATTTCTCCAATATAATTTTTAATTTATTAGCTATACAAACCGGTTTTCTTTTTGGAACTTTTACAATTGCCACTTTCTGGTGTCCGTCATCATCATCATCATCATCATCTGAGTCAGTATGTTTATCATTCCACCAAATACCTTTCTGAAATAGTAAACAAATAAACTAAAACCTTCAAAGAGCCCCATTGCTGTAGATCTCACACACAAAATGTATTATTGCATGCCCCTTCGCCAGTAAGCTCTATACCCTTAAAGACTGGCACTGCTTTTGTATGATTGAGAACTTTGTTTCAGTACGGCTACACACAGGTTGTTTTGGTCGGACAATGCCACTTTCTGATGTAAGTCATCACCAATTGTACATACCTGTTGTCTACGTGGGGCGTTTACAGCTGGCACTCTGTAATATCCTTCATCCTCATCTTCATCCTCACTCTGTTTATCATTCCACCAGATACCTTTCTGTGAAGCAATAAATAAACGCATAGAATCTGTTTATACCTATCTCTGTCTATCTCTCAACCAAATACCGTTATGTGATGCAATTAAATAAAATTAGCGCCATTCATGTGAGCTCAAAGAGACACATACGGCTCTAAGAGCCATATTTGTAAATTATTTCTTTATAATTTAAGTCCATTGTGGGTTCCTCTCAGGCATGCGGTAAAAGGCTTTTGTCCTGGGCCTCTCTCCCCAAAGACCGTCCCTGATTCCGTATTATAGGGAGCACTTTGTTTCATTAGCTATACATACCTGTTGTCTGTGTGGGACATAACCAGCTGCCGCTTTGTAATGTACGTCATCATCATCTTCAGAGTCTGTCTGTTTATCATTCCACCAAATACCTTTCTGAAATAATGAAACAAAATATTTTTTCTTTCTTTTTTAGACGCAATGTATATGTTAAAGGGACGCATGCGGCTGAATCACATTTGACCACCACGCCATTAAAAGTAAAGTTGCCTTAAGCCCCTAAGGGCTCATATAGGCAGACAAAGTTCTTGACCACCATGCCGTTAAAAGTAAAGTTGCCCTAAACCCCTGAGGGCTCATATAGGCAGAAAAAGTTTAGAATGTATCTGTTTCAGTAGCCATGGCTAATTGGGAAATTGTGTGGCTAGCACAATGCCCAGCCACATACACTACCCCAACTTAGGTGCTTTCACCAAGACCTGAAAAAATTATAAAGTTTTCATCGAAGCTTGAACCCCGGACACGTCGGGTCGATAGTAGGGCGCTCTATACCAACGACCACCGATCCCCCTTAAACCTTTTGGAATAATCTATCACGTGACTCATCATAAAGCACAGTGTATGAGGCGGTTAGCCTAATCATAACCCTCCGAAACCGCAACTGGTTATGGAATTATAATCAGCACCTCGTTAGGAAAACAAGCCTCTTTGGCATGTGTGGCGAACCTTATCATTCCTAAAAAGGTTCGTTACCACTGACCTATTATCTTCCATTATAATTGGTAATTTATTCGGTATACTTACAGGTCTTTTATTAGGGACCTTCACAATGGCCACTCTCTGATGTAAGTCATCCTCATCTACACTCTCAGTATGTTTATCATTCCACCAAATAGCTTTCTGTCAAGCAAGGGTTAAATAAATAAACAAATGATAGCGTTGAATGTATTTGTTTCTCTTAACCCCCCCCCCTTCCCCCCCCCCCCCCATTTTTTCAGCAAGTTTGATAAATCTGGATGTGAATGCTAACTCAATTATATATATATATTTATAGATAGATAGAGAGAGAGAGAGAGAGAGAGAGAGAGAGAGAGAGATATGTGCTTGTGTGATAAATTATATATATATATATATATATATATATATATATATAGATAGAAAGATAGATAGGTAGATAGATTGACAGACAGACAAATGATAGACGATAGATAAAGATAGATATATAGATAGATGAATATTTGGACCAAAAATTTATATGTGGTGTCTTGCCAGTCATAAGCTCTTACAAACATTTGTTGATATTTTTATGCTATATACTAAGCACAAACGAACATCGATTTATATATTTGTATAAACTATTAGACTAGAAACGTATACGGGATATATATATATATATATATATATATATATATATATATATATATATATATAAGTGACAGTTATATATATGTGAACTTGTGGTAGTTTTATTATGAATAATTATGCTAACAATATTCAATAAACTACAGTTACTATTATATAACATAAAACTTACTGAAGGAATTGCATTGCACTAGTCCTCTAGACACTTGATGAGCAGATACCTATAGAGTGCCACAGCCGGCAGTCGGCACGCAGAACCTCATCAGCCGGCTCGCGACTAAATTATCAATTTCTTAATTTGAGTGTTGGCACTTCGCTTCCATAAATAACTCGTCATTTGGTGTTGAATTTTGGGCATCTTGCTCCTCCCCGCCAAAAAAAAAAGGTTCGAAACCACTGGTCTCGATACTTAAGTACATAGATAATGTCTCCCGTAATGTTATCCTGGGCTCTAAGTACAAGGATGAAATACGTGTTCCATAAATATCGTCTAACTCATAAACAACTTAGCTTGACAGGAACTTAGCACAATAAAAATTCCTTACATCAAACCCCATTTCTTTATTATTACTCATTTGTTTGGCAAAGCATTTTTAATGTAATATTTAAACTAAGTTAATGTAAACATGTGTAAATTAGACGACTACACAAACAACCAAGCTAGCCTGTTACCGCTCTTCTTTTTGTGTTCCTCCAACGGTATGTATTCTGATTTTCAAGACTTCTAGATGCAAAAACTTTTGGTTTATCCGGAAAGGCAGATCTTTGAAATTTAGTATTGTCATCATTGGCAGATCGTTTGAACTTTAGTATTGTCATCATTGGCAGATCGTTGAACTTTAGTATTGTCATCATTGGCAGATCGTTGAACTTTAGTATTGTCATCATTGGCAGATTCTTCTCTTTTCTGCTCATACCAATATATACCAACCACACACACACACCCATATATATATGTATATATATATATATATATATATATATATATAAAAGTACATCCATGTACGTGTCTGCATGTGCGTGTTTTGTACGTGCTTTCGCAAAATAAGGGTAGCCCAGCCTTGGGCAAACCTTCCGGCCCGCGGGCTTCCGCTTGTTTCTGAAAAAGAAGCACTACACACTAGCCTGAAGGAAGCACTACACGAAGCTGAAGGAAGCACTACACTAGCCTGAAGGAAGGACTACACTAGCCTGGAAGAAGCTTCTGGACTAGCCTGAAGGAAGCACTACACTAGCCTGGAAAAGGAAGCACTACACTAACCTGAAGGAAGCACTACACTAGCCTGAAGGAAGCACTACACTAGCCTGAAGGAAGCACTACACTAGCCTGAAGGAAGCACTAGACTAGCCTGAAGGAAGCACTACACTAGCCTGAAGGAAGCACTACACTAGCCTGAAGGAAGCACTACACTAACCTGAAGGAAGCACTCGACTAGCCTGAAGGAAGCACTACACTAACTTGGAAGAGGAAGCACTACACTAGCCTGAATGAAGCCCTTCAATGAACTGAGGAAAGCACTACACTGGACTGAAGGAAGCACTACACTAGCCTGAAGGAAGCACTACACTAGCCTAAAGGAAGCATTACACTAGCCCATTTATGTATGACTTTGATCTTCAATTGATATCAGTTCATGACAACACTTTACCATCTGATCTTGGCCAGGCCGCTGATCAAATTTCCGCGACTAAACAAGATTTGCCCACCCCGAGACTTGCCAGATATTCAGACGGCATCATCCAATAAAAGGCAACATTGTGGAGATTAAATTTGGGCATGGATATATTAAATTAATTGCTCAGAACACTGGGCACGTGACCAATTATTGATATATTTCATCCATGATTTCTTTTTTCCTTATTCCCCAAAACAATATTTTGTACTAGTCTAAATTAAGGCATTTAATTTATCTACCACAGTTACTATTCGTAATTACTGGTTCAACAGGACCGGATTTAATTGGTACGGAGACCTTAGGGAAGAATATTGTTGCGGCCTTGACCCCAGATCAAAATCATCAATACATATTCTACTATATAAAGTTACTAAAAAGACTGTCAAACTGTCTTTTTTTCTATGTGAACCCCCAACCCAGCATTTTTTGCTGGTTGCGCCACTAGTAGCAGCTTTGGTTTAAATGCCTATTAAATAATTGGTTCTAGATAATCCTGAAGAAAGTGAATGACCCAAAATGACTTGTTCGATTCAATTGATTTCCATTTCGTCCCATGTCATTAGCTACTTTTTACAGAATACTTAGAGTACGGCTATCTTACTCAAATTCAAATTATAAAATAAAATAAATATGACTTCTAACAATAAACGATCAATACATATTATAGTGCAAGTCTCGGTGAGGTATGCATCCCATTGAATTTTTTATGGTTTTTAATACAATTGTTATTAAAAACAAAAATAATCTGATTATAACATTTTTTTAACTGGAAAACAGACACGTCTGTGATCTAATTCGTATACATTCCTGCATAGTATTCTCATTTTAGATTTATCTTCGTGTTCATACCTTACTATTTTTTGAAAGTTGTCAGTATCTGACATAGGAGACATTTGGTCACTAGAAATAGAATCAAATGAAATATTAAATAGAAACTAAAAATAAAATAATAATTTTAAGCAACTATTAATGAGCTTAATACAACAATTAGAACAACTGTTACCGAAGTCCTTCTGAGGATGAGATTCTTATTACTTGATCAGGTAGGTAAATGATATAAGTAAACCATAGATATATGAGACATGTAAACCATAGCTATATGAGACGAGTAAACCATAGATATATGAGACGTGTAAACCATAGATATATGAGACGTAAACCATAGATATATGAGACGTGTAAACCATAGATATATGAGACGTGTAACCATACATATATAAGAGGCATTAAATCATACATATAGGAAGCGAGTATACGATACATATATGAGACGTGTAAACCATACATATATGAGATGAGAAGTGTAAACCATAGATATATGAGACATGTAAACCATATATATATAGAGACGTGTAAACCAGTGTGTCAACTTTTTGCACTAGATAGCACATATTGCCACTTATAATGCCATCGATAGAACCCTACATAATTGTTACACCAAACCCACTTGGGTTAGATAAAGAGTGTGTAGGGTAGCTGAAATAGATAAATAGAGGGTAAATAAATAGATGAATAGAGAGTGTGAGAGAGATAAGAGAGAGAAACAGAGAAATAGACGGACAGAGTAACAGATATATATATATATATATAGATAGATAGATAGATAGATAGATAGATAGATAGATAGATAGATAGATAGATAGATAGATAGATAGATAGATAGATAGATAGATAGATAGATAGATAGATAGATAGATAGATAGGAAAATAGATGGATAGATAGATGTATAGATAAATACTCACTGTTTCTGCTTTTCTTTTATCTGATTGGTAATAAATGTATAAAATGGCAGAGATTCAGTTCAAAGGTCACAGTAAACATACACAATTGTCAAAGTATTATTATTAGAAATAGGTCAGCTATAAAAATGGAATTGTTTTATTTGTCGGATAAGTATTGGACACGCCAATGGATTCTACAGTAAAAGTATAATCTTATTTTGCTAGCAATATGAAATTCTTCAAACTGTTATTTCCTTACCTAGCATTAAAACTAACAATTAGTTATGTGGACAGTTTGCCTTCATATTACAAGAGGCACTGAAACGTCTAGCCCAGAGAGTATGGCAGTGTTGAGTGAGGCACAAAATAAAATGTTTTATATATGTTCTTGTAAATACATGGAATTGAATTCTGGAGGAAACCTTACTTGGCTCACTACTGCCATTATGGGAGAATACGTAATGCACACCTGGTCTATCCTATTTAGGGAAATGGAATGATTTACCAAAGTTTACCGGAAATCTAGGTCTTAGTGCCACTAGAACTTTGTTCTTTTTGTTTGGTATCTCCCAGGTCGATTTTTAATCAAAAGTTAACAATTGTTTGCTAAAAATTGGTGCATTAATATATATATATATATATATATATATATATATATATATATATATATATATATATATATATATATATATATATATATATATTTGTGCATCCACATCCTTCTTAATATAAGAGAATTTTTAAAAAAAGGAAATTGTCATACCAGTTGGATTCTACCTCCATATACCAAAGTAACCGTCACAAATATTAGATCAAATGTACATTGCAGTCATTTTTCACTGAAACATAAAAGTACTTTTGAAACAATAATAACAATCCTCAAGTGGTCGACATTTTACTGTTAAAAAAACTGGTCCCTTCTTAGCTCTTTCGGGCTTCTTCGGGGCAGATGAAGTGTAGAATTAATCTGGTTCTATAACCTCGGCATATGAAGGGATTGTGTGGTTCAGCACAACGCCCAGCCGCCTTTACTTCCCTAACTTAAGTCAGGTACCCATCCAAAGCTAAGAGGCCGGACTTGTGGGACGAGTTTAAACCAAATTTCACCTGAAAAAATTCCATGGGCCTCACCGAGGATCGAACCCAGGACTTCTCTAGGTCGACAGTCGAGTATCTACACCACTCAGGCCACCGTCCCGCTAACACACTGTTAAGAGGATAAGAAAAGGTCGTAAATATGTTGCACCACTAAGAATGTCATTACTTTATTGAAAATAATGACACATGAATCGATTATTAGGGCATCACTAATATTGTTCTTTTTCAATAGGTTTAGAGAACATATTGGAGGTTTTATGATTAGAAGATATTTTATGACGAGAAAATTTGCTAAGATAACTGTTATTGGTTATTTCATTTGAAAGCTACACACGAGACGTCATTTTTACCTCACTCGTTGGAAGTCCAGATTCTTGGACGTTGAATTAGATATTTTGAACGTAGATGAGAGGTGGTGGTTTTTGGCATGAGGTACGCTGAACCAGATATTACCCAGCGAACTCCTTGGGGCAATATTTAAAGTCTTTTTGGTTTCTTTAGCTACTTCGTTTGAAACGGAACGACCCCGTTTGCTGTTGCTCAAAGAAGAATGAAGCACCTATTAAACATGATAAATAAATACATATATATAATATTCCCTTGACAATAAAAGCGATTGTCTTTTTCAGCCTATTATACTCATTATTTAAAAAATAACTATAAATCGAATCATGCTTTCTCTTCTGTGATGTACTTTCTATAACCGGACACTGAATGTAATTAATGTAATGACTGACTGGACATAAAAAAGAACAACGTCGGTAAGATCGTAATTAATTGGTGATGATGATGATGATGTTGGGCGGAAGTGATGACAGTGATGGGACGCTGGGGGGATCGGGGCAACAGATGCTTATGTTCTCGTTTGATTTTTTTTTTTAAAGCAATGTTCCCTCTATCGTGTTCTGATTCTTTGAGATTCTTAGCCTTTGAGCATTTGATATCCGAACAGTCGTATACGATACCCATCAGTCATGTATGATAACTAAAAAGTAAATGTATGATATCCATCAGTAATGTATGATATCTAACAGTCGAGTATGATATCCAGCTATAATAAATGATACATAACAAATGTTGGTACGATATCCAATAGTAATGTATGAATTACAGCTTCAACTATTTCATATCAGCAGGAGACTTCCTATTAATACATCTGGTATCTTTTTTTTTTATATTGCAACGTACGTGGCTATCTTCAATCTATTTCGTAATAAATCACAGATGGCACCTCTGTTGTAAACGACCATGCAAAGTGCTTGTTTGTAAAATCATACTTAGCTTTAACAACTTTTTATTAAGGTAATACATTACGTTAAGTCGTTGTCCATAACAACATCATTCAACAGGACAGGAAGGTATCCTAAATATGACCCTTAAAATATACCAGATGATTCTTTATTCAAGTGGGCCAACCGGGTGACCTGTCATTCTTCAGCTGCAACACTAGTAGAAAAAGTGTAAAAGCCCCAACGAGTCATAAAGTCAGTGATAGTAGTCTTTAAATCTCTGTTTGCGGCCTTGTTCTATCAATGTTAGTCACGGATGACTGGTTGATCACTTCTAAATTTACAAAAAAAAACAACTTTGTTTACAGGAAAAACAAAATAAACCATTGAAAACCGAATCAGTGGTGTACCAAGGGCATTTATAAAATGGGCGGTGATACCTGTTAGTAGTGGTGACGGATGATCGTGTGGTAATAGCAGTCGTCTGTCGACCTGAGGGTCCCTGGTTCCCGATCTCCGTTAAGGACCAACAGATATTTCAGATTATAGACTAAAGTCCCTGCTATTTCTCCGTATTGGTGCCTCCATGGCCATTGCACTATCGGCTCTGGTGGGGATGAAAGAAGGGCACCTCTAAAAACCGTCCCATTTGTGGTTTATAGGATCTATTAGATTTCAGTCTCATCCTTACCAGGATTTCACACACACAAACACACACACGCAAACACACCTTTTGTCCTCTAGGACCATGACTAGAAAACATTGTGACAAGCAGAATTCTCAGCAACTAATTCTTCTGTAATTGCTAAATCATTTAATAGATGACTAAGAAACTAACAGCGTCCAATGCCAGCGGAATCCATACACAATTTTTTGTAGTTTTTATCCCTCTTTGCTATAGCATAGTCATTAAACTTATCAAACTAATTGTAAGTATATTTCATGTACATCATTATTTGTGATGTGCGGACCCGAATCGCCCCCGTACCCATGTTTCCGGGACATTGCATAAACTGCAAGACAAAACTCTAAAAAAAAAAAAAATTAAGAGAGAATATCCTCACTTGTTATTCTTTTAAATGTCTACTCAGATTGAAATATGTTACAGTCCCTGAACCCATGACAGAAATAGAGACCTTTTTATGTTCTAATTTCATCTTGTCCACTCTATTTTGAACTAGCATTCACTCAACGATCATTTATTTAGGAGGGGGTTCAAAATTAATGAGATTTTGAAAATAAGAAGTCAACAGATGAGGCGAAATTTCTGTATTTTTATAATGTTAATAGCTTTATTTATTTCTACCACTCCAAAGCATGTCCGTTTTTTGCTCTAAATTCTTCATCCGTACTTTTAATAACCCAAAGAGAATTTTTCACTTTAAAAAATAACACCAATGCAGTATGTGTTTTTTAGACTTGACCAATATTTCGTTGAACTTTGACACATGCGATAGTTAGATGGCTTACTTTAGCTTGTCCGTGTGGTAAAATAACGCTAGGACTGACCAGCTTGGAGATCTCTTAGTGACCCCGAGTTATTTTTTAATCCGCTCCAGTTAAAGCTTTTAATATCTAAATTTAGTAATTGAATTAAACATGATATTTTGATATTTTGAAAATAGCAATTTTCTGCAGTTGCATCCACATAACTTTTATCAATATTATATATCACTTCGTATTCTACTTTGTGTTACTTCCCTGATATTTTTGTCACAATTTATGCAGTCTTTTTGACGTTAATAGTATTTCAAGACAGAATAAGTTTTAATAATTATTTGAGATTTGTTGTGGGTTACTATAATTAAGAAAAAAATATGTACATAGGACTAGGCGATATAAAAGCAGTAAAAATTACAATCCGAAAAGAAATAATGTAGATGCTCGATGGTCGACCAGAGAGTCCAGATCAATACTCGGCAGAACCA
>JAGDYQ010000004.1:6083625-6103621 GCA_021962125.1 Bulinus truncatus
TATATATATATAACATGTCTTCTTTGCTCTTTGACATTTGCGAAAAAAAAGTGTCAATAGAAGTTATTGTAATGATTTAGTGAAATAGCCAATGTAGCCAATTATTACGACAGTAGGCATTTAATGAATGAGTAATGATTATAAGTAATTAAGTTTAGAATGAACAACTTTTTTGTATGAACTATTCTGCTGCGAAATTTAATTTTTTTGTTTGTGTGTTCAAGATCGCCTTATGTTCTTTTAAAATCAAATATGCACATGGTTGTTTTCGATAGTCAGTTATATGTTATTAAGTTCATGTTATCACGTTCATGTTATCACGTTCTATTGAGTGGTCTGTGAAAGATAATAACAACAGCCCAATGATACTTGGCCTACTTGGACATACATGGGATCTCGTAAAACAACAGTTCCTTTTGTCGGTTTGATCCCTAATTGAAACACATTACCCCTACAGCGCCATATTTTACAGTGTCCATATTATGTGACTGCATTCGCCGGTACTCATATTTTACTAAGTCCATATTATGTGACTGCGTTCGCCGGGACTCATATTTTACAGTGTCCATATTATGTGACTGCATTCGCCGGTACTCATATTTTACAGTGTCCATATTATGTGACTGCATTCGCCGGGACTCGAGCCAATGATCTGCAGCACTCTCTTCGTGCTCACAACCAAAATACCACCGAGCCCACCCAATAGTTAGATACATTGACTAGCCTCAATACATCGTATGTCTTGAAACTACCAACACATATATTTTAATTTATCACACGGTTTATCATTACTTCCGATTAGCACAAAGAGAAACAATAATTTAGACAACAAATACTCTTTCTCACATTATGAAACCTTACTACAGAATTATATTAAAGTTATTTCAAATTAGAAGCGGTTGGAGTTTTCTTTATATTGACTATAAATGCATTTTATTCTACTAACAAAACTTGGTGGCCTTTCATCAAAATACATGAGAATGGCTCTCATAAAAAATATACTAAATAATAATTTGTCTATGTTTATTGATGATTATTTTATATTTAAACAAATTTTATGAAGATAAATATCCGTTTTGTTATGATTTTTTTCATCTTAATGGAAAGCTTACAATAGTAGTCCAGTTTTTGTTGATATCCTAATAATATATAGGTACAAAACAAATGTAGTCGTTTGATTATCCAATTGTTAAAATCTGTATGACGTAATGTAGCTTGGAATAATCAAGACGAAAATTATAGTCAATTTCTTTGCTAAAAATTATTAAAGTAAAACATGGTGAAATGAACAATTGTGAAGGTATTTTTTTTCATTACAATGAATACAATGATATTTATATATAAATAAATAATGTATGATACATATTTTGTATTAAAAATTTTAACTGGTTATGACTTGATTATCGTTATTTATCGGTTAGTTTGATCAACGGCCATGGATCTCACAGAGAAAGGGAAGGAAATCAAATTTACTGCAAGGCACATCGTTCATGTGTCCGTCTTTTCTGTTGATACTCAGACAGTTCTCATTACGTGCAGAATTATTTGGCTCACATTTACCCCAATCAAAATAGGTCAAACCAAGGCCAGTTCGTTGAAAGATCCAGGTGTTTTCAATCGCGGCGTCCGTTCCTGCTATCAGCACTCCATCGGCTAGATGTTCCCAGAGAATCGCCACGATCTCGTCTTGTTCTTCTTTACAGTCGACCTCTGTCTAGTACCCTCCAAGTATTTCACATTTTTGCGAGCTGTCCACATCAGTGACAAAGTTGTTTTTAGACAGGAAATATTTATGCCCGTCAAAAATCTTTGAATGGTAGAATTCATTCAGCACTTGATTGTCACGTACTGTGTCGTTACATTTATTGTCCCTCTCTTCCAAGTAACCTTTATACTGTTTTAGTTCATTCTCCAACTCAAATATTCTAGATAACAATTCTTCCCTGGACGTCTCTTTAGTTGCGACAACGGCTTTGTCTCTGTCCTCATGTGGTAACTGATCATTGTCAATTCCTAGAACAAAGCATTGGTAATTTCCAGCATCGTCTTCCGTTGGAAACTGCCAGGAAACGGCCAAAGAGGAATTCCCGTTTGCTTCAATCCTTCCCGAGACTTTCAATGTCTGTCCGTGTCTGATATGTTGTGATCTGATGACATTCTGTCTGTCAAGACTCGCTATAGTCTCAACACTGTATTCGTTATGTTTTGAGATGTGAAGTGAGCCTGGGTGTTGTATCTGTGAGCCTGGGTGTTGTATCTGTGAGCCTGGGTGTTGTATCTGTGAGCCTGGGTGTTGTATCTGTGTGTCTCCGCCAGCCTGGGTGTTGTATCTGTGTGTCTCCGCCAGCCTGGGTGTTGCATCTGTGTGTCTCCGCCAGAAGTAAAGCTGCAGTTGATGACAAATGTTTGAGTAAATCCTGGAATAATCTCAAGAGGTAAACTGGTTAGTTTTAGGCCACCACCTGATGAAGATACAATCTAGGTTTGTTACCGTTGTTGTCTATGTAGAAATTATGTATTCATTTGCATTATGATTATAATTATCACACAGTGGAACATAATAGAAAAGGTTTCCTTGGGCTTTAGATAGATAGGCTACATTGACACAAAAACAGTTTGAAGGATAACCTTCAGAATCATACCGGTATATTAAGTAACGATGATGTGAATATCGGAATCGAGAAATGTAGGAATCTGTGTTTTGACTAGAATGTTAAAAAGGGTCAAAATGTTTTCAGCTTAATTCTCCATACCAAAAAACAAAAAGTCTGCCATTCGTTTGAAAGAAAACACTTTTCGTTAATCTCATTTGTACATAAAAAGGTCACACATATCAGATGCAAATCATAGTGAAGTATCATATAAAATGAAAGACAAAATTAACTGTTTAGTTAATTTCTAAATATGTTGTAGCAATACCATTATCATAAAAAAAGTATTCTCAATTGCACAAAAGTAAAGTTCCCTTAGCCCTACTGGGCCATCGGGACAGATGAAGTGTAGACCCCTCAGCCGTAAATCCGCCGAAAAATATGCGGCGCGCCTCATTAGCCGCCGTATTTCGTTCGCCGTTATATTAACTGTCGCATTACGTAATCTTATTGCACATGACCTTGCTGCCCATATCAGCTCTGTCTTGAATAGCTTTTCTGTTGATCACAAAATACTAGCTGACATGATGGTGCTGCAATTATGATAAAGGCTTCAAAGCTTTTGAAGGTTGACTCTTATCAGCACTTTACAGCACACGTATTTCACCTTAATACCACCGACAGCATCAATAAAAAATGAAGAATTTCAAGACCGCAATTATAGGAGACGATGCAGCATTCACAGAGGATAAAGAAGTGATAAAGACCCTGAAAGAAGGCATATCTTCAGTGTGTGAATTGCTTCTTGTAGACGATCAGTTCAGTGCATCAATATTGGATGTCTCTGAGAGCAGCACTAACGTCATCGCTGACAGTCATAGACACAATCATTAGTCAGTGAAGGCATCATGTCCAATGCGTTGGAATTCAACAATGATGATGATTCAGTCTATACTTGACTTGAAAAGAGATGTTTAATATACCCTCAAGCGTATTGGTCGAGTTGATATTTGCCTCCATGAAATTGTATTTTTAAGTGAACTCGTTACCTTTCTGAAACCATTTCAAGACCATAAATGATCTCTTCAGCTTTTCAATGCCAACCTTATCAACTATTCCACAAGTGATAAGGCACATAAGAAAGATCTGCACTTCATCAAATGCTGATGATGACAAAATACGAATGATCAAGCTGTCAGCTCTCAACCAGCTTGACCATCGATTTCCTGTAAATGATCACATTAAGCTGCATCAGGTGCATGATCCAAATTTCAAATCATTGATTCCACGGTCAGAAGCAACCACAATTCTGGAGAATGCAATACAGTCAGCAATGGTCCGTTGACTATCATGTCAATAGCTGATGTATCGCATTCGCAGCTAGTCAGTGAACATGTTTCTGAAGAAACCCGATGTAAGCGATTGTGAATGGAGCTGATAAATGAGCTGAGAACTGAGCAGTCACCAGACGATTGTACTAATTAGGTATTCTATGTTAATTTATGGCATTGAAACAGTTATCGTTTTATTTCGCTCTCAATAGACCAGTCAGTTTGATGTAAAATATTTTTAAATACATATACTGTGTACTTTAATGAAGTGTTTTATAAACTAGCAGTTAGTACTGTTGTGTTATGATTTTTTGAACTTTTATTTCAGATGGCTGTGGAAATTGCAAACTATTTGACGGTGCCTGTTGTTCAATTTAATGATGCAATCGCTTTCTGGCGTAGCAGTGCTGCATCATCTTCGTATCCACAACTTACTCAACTGGCTCATCTTCACCTATCATCAGCATCATCTGTACCAGAGGAGTGCATGTTTTCGGTTACTGGTTTGACAATGAACTGCAAACAATGAACAGCTGTTAAACTACATCGCGTTTGTTTTATTAATGACAACTATAAACTGATATTTTAAGTGCTTATCAAGGTATTGAGTGGCAGAAACTGAATGAGTGGAATGCATTAATGCACTGTATTAGTAGGACAGCACATAAAACTGTTTATTTCTGTTGTTATAAATAATACAACTTTCCCCCAAGTATTATAAAAGTGTTTTATTGCTGAAGTTTTATCAATTCAATATTGTCTAGGCGTCAGCCAAATTTTAGCCAAATATTTCATAATCTGCCGAAAATCAGCCGAAAATTCAGCCGCAAATGTCAATTGACTCAATTTACGGTCAAATTCGGCTAAGCCGGCTATCATCCAAAAAATTATGTCAGCCAGCCGAAGCCTAAAAAAGAATTCGGCTGGCAGGTCTATTTGCATCAAATAGTACCTGGAAAAACTCCATGGTTCTCACCGAGGATCGAACCCATGACTTTCAGGTCGACAGTCGAGTATCTACACCACTCGGCCATCCGTCCCAATTGCTCATGTAACATAGTAAGGTCACACCAACTCTATCTATCTATCTATCTATCTATCTATCTATCTATCTATCTATCTATCTATCTATCTATCTATCTATCTATCTATCTATCTATCTATCTATAATAATTATATTTGGACTCGACATTAAGTTTAGCATAATTAACTGGTCACTTTAGGAAGTAGATTTAGCAGACGATAGAAAAGACAGACGACCTCAGAGATTCATATCACATCATCCACTCTACAATATTATGTGTGTATTTCATATCGACAATAAACATAAATTAATATATAAATATCTATAAACCAGCTAACTATCTATACTCAGTGATTTATAACTGTATTGTATGTGTATCGTCTCACACATATCTGTGGACATTTAAATATACAATACATTATAAAAAGGCAAAATCCGTAGAGACTGACAAGTCTGTCACTGCTACAGATATATTATATACACCTTCTACAGCACAGAAGAGTTGACAGTAAATAATAATATATAATATACACCAGAAAACATACGAGAAGAGAAAGTACTCATTACAATATCTATCTATCTATTCATCCATCCGTCCGTCCGTCCGTCCGTCCGCCCGCCCATCTATCTATCTATCTATCTATCTATCTATCTATCTATCTATCTATCTATCTATCTATCTATCTATCTATCTATCTATCTATCTATCTATCTATCTATCTATCTATCTATCTATCTATCTATCTATCTATCTATCTATCTATCTATCTAATCTATCTATCTATCTATCTATCTATCTATCTATCTATCTATCTATCTATCTATCTATCTATCTATCTATCTATCTATCTATCTATCTATCTATCTATCTATCTATCTATCTATCTATCTATCTATCTATCTATCTCTCTATCTATCTATATATATATATATATATATATATATATATATATGTATATACAGGAGAAATCGGCCGACTACATTTAAAACAAATCATACAGTATTTTTTGGAAAAATAGAATCTTATAATCTGAACGATGATATAGTTATTTGGTTTTATCTGAGCAAAATACATTTTAGGTCGTGTTTTTTTTTATTTCGTTTATAGAAATGACTCCATTTTTTAGACTTATTTTCCTCATTGACTTTTACGCTGATATTTAGTGTCATAGGAACTTTTTTTAGAGGGATCTATACAACTCAATGTGTTTTGAAGTTGTTATTTGTTTTTAGAGGGATCTTTACAACTCAATGTGTTTTGAAGTTGTTATTTATTTTTAGAGGGATCTTTACAACTCAATGTGTTTTGAAGTTGTTATTTATTTTTAGAGGGATCTTTACAACTCAATGTGTTTTAAAAACAAACAACGTGTTTTTCTTGTGCTACAGCTAATGATGATGTCAACCCATGCTTATTTCCAACACTTCGCCCCACGTGTCTTGTCCCCCCAACTTCCCATCCCAACAAAAAATACGCACAGATGTTCACTAATTGTATCTTAAGGATCTTTACAACTCAATGTGTTTTGAAGTTGTTATTTATTTTTAGAGGGATCTTTACAACTCAATGTGTTTTGAAGTTGTTATTTATTTTTAGAGGGATCTTTACAACTCAATGTGTTTTGAAGTTGTTATTTATTTTTAGAGGGATCTTTACAACTCAATGTGTTTTGAAGTTGTTATTTATTTTTAGAGGGATCTTTACAACTCAATGTGTTTTGAAGTTGTTATTTGAGTTTAGCCAATTTGTCAAGCTCAGACCAAATTACTCTCTGCCGAATGGTCTCCTTTATACTTGTCATGAGGGAACACCATGTTTTCATATTTGTTGTTTAATTTAACATGAAAGGTGCCGTCAATGGTCTTCTAAAAAATAAGTCATATAAAAACTGAATTTGCGTGGATCAAAAATGTTTTGTAAGGACGGAAGAGAACTGATTGGAACTAGGAATTTCGACAAATAATGTTCAGGTTATGTTGATACAATAGTTTTTATAGCGCTTTGTCTCGTTATTAACTAGTTGTGAGACATGTTTCTTTATTGTTAAATATATCGAAACAGGAGAAAAATCCTTTTTCTGCTTTCGAAAGATGGCATTTGTGAAACGATTAAATATCGGGCAAAGAAAAACCTAATAAAATCAAACTAATAAACTACACATATTTGTATTCTCTGTTTAAAATCTTTTGTTAATGAGACGGTTTCAATGAATGGCTTTTTTGATACGGGATTTAGCATTCTTTTATGGTCTTCAGACAATATATAACATTTCCTAAATGAAAGACGTAAATTTCACTTAGTCTATACTAGCAGTTTGGACTCACCATTCGTTGTGCTCGGTGATAAAATCAAATACCAGAATACAAAATAAGCTGAAATACCCATCGCATGTTTTAAAATGAAAAAAACAGGGCGTGCTTAGTCTATCTTCTATGCAAGTTGTTCCATGAAGAAAAATAATATCAAATAAAACGATACATGATTACGAAATGGTTAGATAAAGAATTGAATTTTGTCCGCCACGCCATTTGCATTTAGCCTAAAACCAATTATTATCTGCTGTATAGGAGATAAATAAGGGTTCAGCTTATCATTGTGTTTATAAACTGTCGGGTATTTACAATACCTGCATAGATTGTTTACGTTATAATGTACATTTAGCAAGGAATGAAGGACATTTATTGAACAGAACATGCACCATTGTTTCGGCTTGTAATCAACAAAATATAAGAATTTGCCGATTTACAATCAGCCCATAATGCTTTTGCCAGTAATATACTGATAGTAATAAACTGATAGTAACACACTGATAGTAATACACTGATAGTAATACACTGATAGTAATATGTTGTAGAATAACCATATCATATATTATTGTGTTTTTTAAAAGTCAGATCCCAAAGTCATTGACCATGTTGTAGTATAGTTTTCCTATGACAGGATTCTATAGTTTTCCTATGACAAGATTCTATAGTTTTCCTATGACAGTATTGTATAGTTTTCCTATGACAGTATTGTATAGTTTTCCTATGACAGTATTGTATAGTTTTCCTATGACAGTATTGTATAGTTTTCCTATGACAGTATTGTATAGTTTTCCTATGACAGGATTGTATAGTTTTCCTATGACAGGATTCTATAGTTTTCCTATGACAGGATTCTATAGTTTTCCTATGACAGTATTGTATAGTTTTCCTATGACAGGATTCTATAGTTTTCCTATGACAGGATTCTATAGTTTTCCTATGACAGTATTGTATAGTTTTATTTGTTAACGACTAGCTACTTTTTTAAATTGCTCATTTAAACTAAAATTCAAACTTTTTTTTCAATTAGAAGTCATTCGCTGGAATTCACCAATTGTTTTAAAGACTGAATTTTAGGACAATATTTGGGTTAAACTTTTATTTGTAAATAGAGATATATGATTAAAAAGTAATTTAAAAAAACGACTCTTTACTAATTTTGTAGTAAACTAACAACATATATGTCAGGTCATATGACGAATGCTATAATTTACAATCTATTTGAATAGTTATCTACACAGTATAATATTATCAATATTGTGAATGCTTATTCTTTAAAAAAACTGGTTATGACTATTTCGGTGTACTTTTTGATGGCAAGGTTAAACGTCGGCTAATGAGGATCCACGGACTATTAGGGGTCTGTGAGAAGATTTTGGGGGGTCCGCAGAAAGATTCGCACATTTTTTGCAATTTCTTTACGTTATTAAAATAAAATAATAAACTAAAATATTCGAAAGAAGACTTCAGCAAACTGCAGGAGTTGTTGGTTTACTTGAGACAGGGATACAAATGAACCACAGTGAAACTTATGTTGATTGTGGAATATAACACTTTGTGATTTAAGAAATGAATGGAAATATACGGGATGTAACATGTGTACGTGTTCGTATTGCAAAACGGCTCTCGGTCTATGCTGCAAAGGACAGTTGGATGTTACATTGTACCAGGAGGGCTGGGCCGATCTAAGACAGGGCTCGTGGTCAACCCAAATGGCGTAGCGAGCTTAACTCGCGCCCGGGCACAATACCTTTTTAGTTCCCCCCATTCAAAAATCATATAATATTATATCTAAAATATACCATTTTGCGCCCCTTTGTGAATAGCGCCCGGGGCATGATGCCCCCCCTTGCCCACCCCTCGCAACGCCACTGGGTCAACCGGACAAATATAGAAATGAAAACTTAAAAAAAAAATATCTTTGAAAGAGACATGCAGCTTTACAACGGGTGAAAAAACTTTTTGAGCCGTGGGTCACAAAGGGTTCTTAAATTTGCAAGAAGCGCCGTACCGTAAATCAGGTGGATTGAGTGTGAAATTGACATGATATTAAAATGTCAATCATTGATGCAAATGAGCGGTTTCAAGGAAAAGACAGGACAAAACAGACTGACGGGTTGGAATTGGTCTGCGGGCCGTAAAATTAATTTGGCTCAAAATTGTTTTTTTTCAAGAAGCGTCTGCAGATTGTTTTTTTTTTTTGCCTGTCTTCAAGAATGGCGCTTCTTTCAAACTATTTTTTTTAAAATGAAAATCCTTCTTCTAAATATAACATAAAATACATATTAACAGTATTCTTGTCGTAAACAAATAAAAACAAAGGATAATAATACGATTAACGAAAGGCTAGTAATGCTAGTTATTTAAAGTTACATTTTTCATATATAATGTATTAGCGTCCTATATATATTAACAATCCTTAAAAAATGAATCAGAAAAATTGAGTGATTAAGAATCAGATTTACATAGCTCAAACATTCTGTAAGTAGATTAAGAAGGGGAAATTGGTAATGTTCTTAAACTGTAATGACACTGTAATTAATGTCGTGTAAGTGTATTAATGCCTCTGTTTAGGACATAGTTAATGTGCCATTAAAGACGATATAACCTTGTATTCAGGTAATAAAAAGAAATTAAAAAAAAAGATATCTAATAAAATAAAAGCGATTTGGGTTCTGCGTTAAATCGAAAGTAAAGAATGAATACAACAATATTCCAGTTTAAAATACAATCATGAAAATATAGGATCTGCCCGAAACCAAAAATAACCTAGCCTACCGATCAAGCCTAAGGGGATATAACTCTAGGCAAAGGTTTTGCAGGGTACATCTAGTATATGTATATTTTAAATTCAAATTAACTTTTCTTCTAGCATGATGAGATAAATATTTGTTTTAAAATAAATATCAAGTATCATATCAGTGGGATGCAAGCTAATCCAAGTTTCTAGTGGGGGAAGAGCAACGTCAAGTGGAAGCCGCTGATAGATCCACAAATGGTGCTGATGCCACCACTGCACATCAAGTTAGGTTTCATCTAGCAATGGTTACGCATTGGAAGAAAAAGGCTTGTCTCCGAACGTTTATCAGGTGTATTATACAACGATATTTATCAGGTGTATTATACAACGATATTTATCAGGTGTATTATACAACGATATTTATCAGGTGTATTACACAACGATATTTATCAGGTGTATTACACAACGATATTTATCAGGTGTATTACACAACGATATTTATCAGGTGTATTATACAACGATATTTATCAGGTGTATTATACAACGATATTTATCAGGTGTATTACACAACGATATTTATCAGGTGTATTATACAACGATATTTATCAGGTGTATTATAAAGTAGATCTGCTGTTCGATTAAAAAAAAATGATCGGAAATTAACGCATGATTAAAAATTTATCGCAAATTGAAGCACATTTTAATCGACACAATATAATTAATTTATTTGTATTCAAACTAGTATGTCGTAATATCATAGCATAAAATTGGCAGTATAAACAAGTCAGATTAATTTATGAAAGAGATATCATTAATTTATGAAAGAGTTTTCATTAATTGTAACAGATTTATTAAGCATTAACATATATGTCTATTGAATTAGTTATTGAGACCAGTTTATTGACATGTATTAATCACGTTAAGCGATGCGAATTGTTTTCTTTTTCATCAACAACAATGCCAAACATTTGTTTTTCTCGTACTGTAGTTTACCCTACCCTCCACTACCTACATACCCCCCACCCCACTTCCCACCCCCCAAAAAATACACACGTCATTTATATCTCATTTGTGCCCTTTCCTTCATAAAATAATAGAATAGCCAGAAAGTAGTTTCTCACTTATTATTACTGCGTTTTTTACGCCCCCTCCTTTCCCAACCGTTACATTTTAGATGACGTTACTTATGGCTTACCCAACCACCTTAACCTTCTGTCCCAAAATAAACTTTCGCATGTTCCATTTTTTTTCCAACCATGGCACCAGTTAATCAAACTAAGAGCACGCTTCTGCAGATGTTCACTAACTGTATTCAGGGTCATAAATTAGAATTAAGAAATGACAATCCTATTGTTTTAAGGTCATATAGCTGTTATGATTATATGTAAACGTGACAGTTTCTGTGTTCGGTTATTTTTTCTTCCTTTTTATTTTTTCTGAACTGGTTATAGAAATGGGTTATTTACTTATTTTTTTATTTTTTTTCTGCAACTCTGAAATAACAGCAGTTGGGTAAAATTTAATGCATTTAGGTGTTTGTGCTAAAAATGTAATCGCATATTTTTAAAGCATTAATTATGCTTTATTCGCAGTAAATCAACAGCCCTGTATACAATATTAAATTTAGCTCAGTGTCACAATAATTTTGAAAAATACAAACACTGTCTCGTAAACAGATGTGTGTATTAGCCTAGTCTAGACACTGATTACAGGTGCCATGTATATGAAACTATTAGTGCAGCTGTTGCAGAGGTGACCACCAAGATGCTGTATTATCAAAATGCGATAAAAAATTATGCGGAAAAAAATGGTGATACAAAATTTCTAGTGACTCGTTATTTTGACCTAACTATAACCGGGCTCATTATATACTTGTTTTTTTTTTACTTTCAACAATAAACTATAGTACCTCAACCAATACATTACAGTATATAATGTAAACTAGTTAATGAAACTTTTCTCTTTTTACATCGGCCGGGAAGGGAGCAATATTGAAAACTTGTCGAAGGGCTATATAACAAAAACATCTTCATTTTATATTACAAGTGGGGCTTTTGTCGACATACCTAGGGGTGAGGGTGTGTGTGCGAATTGCGACAGGGTGGGGGGTGAGGGTTTAGATCTACTTCATAAGTGAACGGACATTAAATTCAAATTGTTGAGTGAAATTATATTATTTATCGATTTGGTGAACTTTCAGCGTTTCTGTCAAATGAACGCATTTAGGTGTTGCGTTAAAAATGTTTCTCGCATTTTTTGACGCATTAATCGCAAATTAACGCAGTTTAATCGGCAGTCCTATTATAAAGTGATGTTAATCAGGTGTATTATAAAGGACAAAGGACAGAGGACTCTGGAGATCTGTTGTTGGTGGCCTATACCCTGGGTGAAGGGCAATGAATGAATGAATTATAAAGTGATCTTTATCGGGTTTATTATAAAGTGATATATATATATATATATATATATATATATATATATATATATATATCAGGTGTATTATAAAATGATTTTTATTGGGTGTATTATAAAGTGATATTTCAACAAACGGAATATACTTTAACTAGGTTTCACTGTTACATATCATGATTTTCTTCTAATTTCACTAAAGATGGCATCTTGTCTTTAATGTCACTAAAGATGGCATCTTGTCTGTCATATCTGTTATTAGAGCATGTCACACTGTTTCTTATTGCACTGTATCAGTAGTCTGGTCGAAAATTCTAATTTCCACACGCACCTTCGGGCGAGTATTAACTGTAACGGACTTACCACTAGCATCTTTTTTGGACTAGATTGTTCCAGGTTCTCACACTGCACAGAAACCAATGGATAATATTTAATTGAAAACCATTTTAATGGTAAGCTCTATTCTTTGAACTAAATGTATTTGTTCTGTGGGGCAATCAGGTTGATATAGATGTGAGGAACTTTCACTCTGCAAGGTATTCGTTAAGCGTAGCCTGGATGTATAAGTTTGGAGGGGGATTGGGTAGCGGTGAGTGCATTTTTCTAAAGGAGTAGATAGTAAACGTTATTTGAAAACCGCCTATATACTACTAGTTGGAGATTTTAATGGGGAAGTTTAAAGCGCGAAAGAACAAGAAAAACTTTGCTAATTCCTGCTTTAAAATATGATTTTTTTTATATTAAATGTATTTAAAATCATGCCTGTTTATTCATTTGTTTATTAAAAAGACACGGAATTTCGTTTTAAACGTTAAATGGGTTAAAGATCAGATTATATGCGATTAAAAGCTTTTAAATTGTGGTTTTCTGTATTTGACATTTACAATTTATACTAGTGAAACGGGACTTTGTCAATTACCACTTTAGAAGGAACACATCACCTTGAATTGTTTATTTATCATTTATTATTCATTCTTCCTTTATGAGGAAATAACAATAGTAATGGATTTTGAGTTGAGTTTGCACTCAATAAAATGTAATGTCTAGCTAATGACTACTAGCTATAAACAAAACTGAATCTCTCCATAGCTATAGAATAGATGTGGCTATGATATGTTTTATTGTACAGTAGAGTAACAAACTTATATGAGGGTAAATTTAAATTATATTTTAACAAACTCGCATATGAAAGGCATAAACTTATTGCAGTGTACGTCATTAATCTTGTTTTTATGTTCTCTTATGTTAAAATGACGGCAATCTTGGCAATCTTCGTTTTGTTGATAATTATCTGGCTGGTTTTGATCCCAGTTGAAATGTTTTATCTTTTCTCCAGTGCGAGGAAAAATCCAACTACTTTCTGTCTGTTCATCAGTCCCAGCGATATATGCCTCATTTATTTCATAATTTAAAAGCATCTGATACAATATGTTAAACTCCTCTACATCTTTCACCTCTACCAAGTAGCCACTCCAGTCAACACAAAACTTTGTTGCCTCGGAATAGTTTCTGGCAAAGATTCTTGGAATTCGATATTTTTTATTCTTGTATGTAACCTCAGGGAAATACAAATCTGATAAATGACATGTACGAGCAGGTAAATTTAAACCAATTTCTTTGTGTGTTATCTCTAAAACCTGACTTATATTGTTTATTTGCCCATTGGAGTCTACAATACTAAACATACATCTGTATGTGCCATTTTCACTCACGTTTAGATTTTGCCAATTTATTGTCAGTGTAGCTACACCACTTCCACCACAGTAATCTACTGCTACCACACTCTTCGTGAAAATGAAACATTTTGATTGGTCTTTGTCATCGGGGCTATCTATAAATAGAAAATTTTCAAAGCCTGAATTTATTTTCAACATTCTGGTAATATAAATTCCATTGATTTTGCTGATAGCAACTGATGTGTTGTAATATAAGGAACACTTTATGTTTATATTCTCTGCTAGACTTGTTGTTATTGTAGGTGGATCAGCTGTAAACTCCAACCAACCTGTTCAGATTGAAAAAAAATAATTATATAAATAATTGTTTATTTAGAGAATTAAAATATTAAAATGAAAAGACAATCGCTTATATACAGCAAGTAATGGAGTGTATGCAAAATGTTGGGTTCGATCATAGGTGTCAACTAAAAGAATTTTTAACAGATTCAGTTGACAGTTCCTGAGCTTTAAATGGGTACCTGTCTTAAGTTGGGGAAATAAAGGTGGATGGAAAATTTCGCTAGAAATGCCATCTTACAATCATGTTGCCAAGAAAAAAAGTAAAATTTCTTTAGCACTTAAGTGCCATTGGGACATATGAATTGATGAATTCATCTTTTTTTGTAACCACGCATATGAATGTATGGTGTGTTTAGCACAATATATTAAAATGTTAAATAATAAATACAATAATGTGTTAATATTACATCCCTTGGTTTACCATGGACATTTCGATATGGTCCCCACCTAAAACTGTTGCCCACTTGGCCCACTGTTTTATCTTTATTACAATGAGGTGTATCATGGTTTGTGCAATGTTATGGTGTATTGTTGTACTTTAGTGTAATGTTATGGTGTATTGTTTTACTTTTATGTAATGTTATGGTGTATTGTTGTACTTTAGTGTAATGTTATGGTGTATTGTTTTACTTTTGTGTAATGTTATGGTGTATTTTTGTATTTTAGTGTAATGATATGGTGTATTATTGTACTTTAGTGTAATGTTATGGTATATTGTTGTACTTTAGTAGGATCTTATGTTGTATTGTTGCACTTTTGTGCAATGTTATGGTGTATTGTTGTACTTTATTGTAATGTTATGGTTATTGTTTTACTTTTATGTAATGTTATGGTGTATTGTTGTACTTTTGTGTAATGTGACGGTGTATTGTTGTACTTTAGTGTGATGATATGATGCATTATTGTACTTAAGTGTAATGTTATGGTATACTGTTGTACTTTAGTATGATGTTATGGTGTATTGTTGTACTTTAGTGTGATGTTATGGTGTATTATTGTACTTTAGTGTAATGTTATGGTATACTGTTGTACTTTAGTGCGATATTATGGTGTATTGTTGTACTTTAGGGAATTGTTTTTTTAGTTCAGTTATTTATTTATTTTTATGTATGTATAATGCTACAAAATCTGAGCCGACAAATAACCTGCATCTAATTCCAGAAATATGTGTTTGAAACATAAACATTGCATTCTAATTTACATTTAATTCCTAGGATTCCTGCAACGTCACACCAATAACATAAGTGAAAAGTGGTTTATTTATAAAGAGGCAGACATTGTTTTATAGTAAAGAAAGGTGCATTTTAGCTTATAATTGTATTAAAAAATAATATAAGGAGACACTATTTAAAAATCTCATTTTTAGAGCATTTTCGAAAAAAAATGCTCCATTGTCCCCGTTTTGTCTGTCTGTCTGTCTGTCTGTCCGTCATCACCCTAGATCTCAACAACACAAGTCCTAGACCCATGATGTATATATCATTTTGTAGGTCTTGGCCTGCCAAGTGTACATCAAAAGTCCATTTCGCGATCTGACCTCTGAGGGCCAAAAAAAGGGGCGTTTTAAGTACCGTTTTTGCTTATATTTTAAATATAAATAATAAAAGCTAATCAAAGGGGCTTAATCATTATTTATTATTGTAACAGTTATTCAATATGATTACTTCTCTCTCTATTTATCAAAACCCAGCAAAATATATGGCTGTCACCCGGAAAAAAAATACGGATTTCGCCCGGCGTAACCGTAGACACTGCGTACACGAAAATGCTCTAAAATGTCCTTTGTGCGAAACGGAAAAGACTTAAATTGCTTGTTTCAATAATTTAACACATTTTTTCTCATTAAAATATAAATTGTCTTTTTTCGCTCAGTATTTGGCAGGGCGGGGTGTCGGTAGATGTCAGTTGAAGTCAATAAGTGTGCCCGGTGCAGGTGTCAGAGCATTAGCTCCGCTCGGTGTCGAAGAAAACAAAACAGCCGACATAAGAATGTAAATGGAATAACTTTAATTAAAGTAAAAAAATGAAAAAAAGAATAACGTCAGACATTTATTAGCCATTTTAGAACGATATTGTTCATCAAGTATTTATTGAATAATTACTTTTTCATCAGTGCATTTTCACGGTGCTTCATTTTCATCATCATTACAAAAATATTCCAAGTTGTATGCTTGCTGATAAAGCTTAATTATCTATTGTATATTGATTGTAAAAAAATTGTTTTCAAATACCGGTTGGTAAATCCTTTTAAAGTTCACGTACTTTTGTTTAAAGTTTGGATAGATTTTTCATTTTACGAACAACATAGAGATTTGGTAGTTATCTTAAACTAAATAACACTTCTATGTTGGGCTATTCTTCGGTATTTGGGGTATTAGTCAGAAACTATTAGATATTTAGGGATCCTAAGCAAAAGTACATTTAGGTGCCTTTTATCATCATATTTGATCAGAGCTGTTCTTATGGACATACAAACTACCAATCCTAAAGGTCATAGCTAAGTACTTGCAAAGTTATATTAAATCCATCGCTTTATCTCTCCCCCCCTCCCACACACACACCCTTCCCTGGCGGTTGTCTAATTACCTGTTTAAAGGAACAGTAGTCTCGTTTTCGCCAGTTAGGTGCGATGAAACGTGACAATGTGAACTAATAGATACATTTTTGTTTATTTTTATCGTCTCTTTTCTGTACTTTTCAAAACTACCATTGGGTCAACCATGATACTGATAACGGTAGAGAGAAGGAGGCGGTCGACAGAAGAATAGTTTTTTTATTGCTACTATTACACCTCACTTAATGAGAGCATTATTGTTTGAATGGGCGAATTACGAGCTAAAAAAAAAAGACAATGATGGTTACAATTCTCTTATTGTCTTACTTCCCAGGGAAGCATTACAATTTCATTCCTTTTAAGGGTTCAAATATTTTTTGCGCTTGCGACCACAAGAGACCTACGCCCGCCACGGCAGATAGAAAAAACTAGACTTTGAATACGGCTGAGATGTACCCCTGCTGGGACCTGTTTTGCCGTTGCTTAAAATGTCCAACTTGACTGAATAGTTGGGGGGGGGGGGATCAGAAGTGCATCTGTTTCTTAAGATTATTATAAGGTGACCTTGAAGTCTTTTTATTCTCGGTCCCTAAATATTCCTCTGTTTAGAGTCCATAATGTTCCCCTGTGTAGAGTCTATAATGTTCCCCTGTCTAGAGTCCATAATATTCCTCTGTCTAGAGTCCAAAATGTTCCTCTGTCTAGAGTCCATAATATTCCTCTGTCTAGAGTCCATAATATTCCTCTGTCTAGAGTCCATAATATTCCTCTGTCTAGAGTCCAAAATGTTCCTCTGTCTAGAGTCCATAATATTCCTCTGTCTAGAGTCCATAATATTCCTCTGTCTAGAGTCCAAAATGTTCCTCTGTCTAGAGTCCATAATATTCCTCTGTCTAGAGTCCATAATATTCCTCTGTCTAGAGTCCATAATATTCCTCTGTCTAGAGTCCAAAATGTTCCTCTGTCTAGAGTCCATAATATTCCTCTGTCTAGAGTCCATAATATTCCTCTGTCTAGAGTCCAAAATGTTCCTCTGTCTAGAGTCCATAATGTTCCTGTGTCTAGAGTCCATAATATTCCTCTGTCTAGAGTCCATAATATTCCTCTGTCTAGAGTCCAAAATGTTCCTCTGTCTAGAGTCCATAATGTTCCTGTGTCTAGAGTCCATAATATTCCTCTGTCTAGAGTCCATAATATTCCTCTGTCTAGAGTCCAAAATGTTCCTCTCTCTAGAGCCCCAAATGTTTCTCTGTGTAGAGCCTCAAATGTAGGTCACAGGGCCTTTATTGTAAAAGGTTATTAGGTCATCAAGTTTTGCAAACGGCAATGTTGACCTTTTAATAAGCAATACGCTAAACTTTAAACTTGTATTGTTTACAGTAAAATAAAAATTACGACAGGAGGCCCAGATAGAAGGTGGTGGGGTTAGGCAGCGCCTAAGATATTTATCTATAGGAATGGCTGAGCTTCTAAGGCAATGTCCATATGTTTGATAAAACAGTTGGTAACACGAGGAAAATTTGTAACAAGAGTTATCATTTGTTTATTATCTTAAAGGTAAATGTTGAAAATATATGTATGAATAACAACAATTAGCTGATAACACTTTGTGATGTGATGACATATTCCATTTTTCTTTATTTACACTGTAAACAACATGGTTGCAAACGGCGATAGTACTAAAAATATATTAATCTCAGTTTCTTTGTTTAATTTGCTCACTTCTCTAACACAGGGCCGATTGAAAAATTGGCAAACAAATCAAGCAAGGAATATGGGCCCCTATTAAATAATTTGGGATTGGGATTTTGTATTATCAAGGCTGTACGCGTGTGGGTGTGCAAAAACACAAGAAGATACCGCGCACTTTTTGATTAGTTGGCTTTGTAACGCTAAACAGCTCAGAAAATTTTTAATTCCCTTTCAAAGTTGAGCCCAGCTGATTATGAATAGGCTGACTAAGCCTTTAGAAAATAAGAGGGAACATTGGATGGAGGAATGTATTTAATTTTAGCCGCCCAAGTGGACCTCTCAAAATTACTGTGCCGACCATTAGGAATGGGTTTATTTTTTAAAATGAATTTCTGTTGTTAATAAATGACTATGTATTAAAACTTATGTCTTTTTAAATTGGATTAATAACAAAAGTTAATTTGTAATAAAGCACACAAATATTGGAATATATGTTTACAAATTTATACTATAGTATAATCTATACATCTATGTATAAATTAAAATTTATAACCTTTTTATACCCAATCCGTCACACCCCCCCCCCCCCAAACCAGGTGTCGAAGGCTAGCAAACTACAGACACCGTTGTCAATGTTGGACTAACGTTTTTTACAATTTTTTTAGGAAATTATTTTTAATCTTAATAAATTAAAACAAATATATTTATATTTTATTTTACCCGATCAATGTCAATGTTACGGACAATGTTTGCTAGCCGGTGGAACTGGCGATCGGCCAATGTTGAACTGACGATGTGAATAGCACCGGGTGACAGTGATAACAATCAGTAGATAGTAAATAAAACAGCTTCGAAATAGTACGTTTTTCCATTATACTGATAAAAAAAACATCTTACAAAACATATTAATGTAAAATTTGTAAAGGCAGTCGGTCAAGCCCAAATGGTCAAGCAATTTGGATTAAATGTATCTTGCTGTAATGATTTTCTATATATATCACATATTCATCTTGTTGCAACAAATGATGTCAGAAAAAGAATCATTAAATTTATCAATGTATAAATTTAACAATACATACAAAAATACTGATAGGGTGGAGCCTAAATAATTAGACACGCCCAGTTTGCAATGAATGGTCTTTCCGCATCAAAAAATGTCGTAATAGCGTCACACCTTTGATTCAACATTGTTCAAATTGACACATGTCGTAATAACGTCACACCTTTCATTCAACATTGTTCAAATTGACACTTTTGAAATAGTACATTTCACACCACCCTGATCACACAATCATCCCAACAAATTATACTAAATATATGTATATATATT
>JAGDYQ010000004.1:6104121-6323651 GCA_021962125.1 Bulinus truncatus
TGTATATATAACAGAATTCCATTTCGATGTATCAATTTATTAGATTTGAATTCAATTTTTTACTGTTGAATTTTGATTATTCTATCATATTTCCATACAACACATAGAATACAATGAAGTTTTTATAACATCGATAATATTTAAGTATTATAAAGATAAAACAGCAATAAAAAAGAATATCTAGCTATGATTAATTATATAATTATTTTTATATTTATTTTTATGATGTATCTTGTATGGTTGACTTTTTAGTTTAAGCATCGTCCAGGGATCTCACATAAAAAGAGATAGGCATTTTGTGTATTACTGCATGGTATGTCGTTCATGTGACCGTTTTGCCCCGAGGAAATACTCAGGCAGTCCTCATCACTGTTAAAGTTAGTTGGTTCACCTTGATTCCAATCAAAATAGGTCAAGCCGAGCCCTGTTCGTTGAATGATCCACGTGTCTTCTGTCGCTACGTCTGTTCCAGCGACCAAGGTGCCAAACACTGGATGTTCCCTCATCATTGTCACGATCTCAGCTTGTTCCTCTTTAGAATCCACCTCTGCCAAGTACCCTCCAAGTAATTCACATTTTCTAGAACTGTCTACATCTGTGACGAAGTTCTGCTTAGACAGTAAATATCTGTGGCCGTTAAATGTCCTAGGCGGGTAAAATTCACTGAGAGCCTGACTTTCAAGTAAAGTTTCATTACAGCTACTCCCAATATCTGCTAAATATCCTGTGCACTGTTTCAATTCATCCTTTAACTCGATGATCTTTGCAAACAAATCTTCCCTGGACGGCTCTTTTGTTATGACAGTGGCTATCGCAATGTCCTCATATGGAAGCTCATCAGTGTCGATGCCCAGCACAGAACATTGATAAAGTCCAGCATCGACTTGCATTGGGTTTGGCCAGGAAACGACCAAAGAGGAACTCCCGTTCGCTTCAACTGTCCCAGATGCTTTCACTATCTGACCATGTCTGACGTGTTCTGACCTGATGACGTTCTGCTGATTAATAATTGCAATGGACTCAATATTGGATCCGTTATGCTTTGAAATGTGCAGTGAGTCTGGGTATTTTAACGGGATGTCTCCATCAGTGGTAAAGCTGCAGTTGATGACAAATGTTTTAGTGAATTCAGGAACAATCTCTATCGGTACTGTACTTAGACTGAGGCCACGACCTAGTAAAAACGTATTTGAAAAATGCTTATTTTAATGGTTCATTCTAAAAAATGACAATAAAATAACACTAAAATAAATGTATTGAATAAATATAATTTCTAAATAACAGATAATATTTCTGTCATAAAAATATATATGTTTGTTACTTTCAACTATGATCAAATTTTAAAATGACACAAACATATTTGAATAAAAGCCCCTACTCCCAGACCGACATAAATTCTTACTGTTAAATAAATGCCCCATACTCACAGACCGATATAACACCTAACAGTTTAAAAAAAAATGTAGCGAAATTCGAACGACATTAACCACGTCCTAGATCAACGAGTTCAGAAAAACAGCGTGTAAATTAACGTAATCAAACTGGATGTCTAAGAACAAAAATGTACTAATCCTTAAGCTGTACTTAACTTGCCAATAGTTATATTAAAGATGAAATTAAAGAAATCTACCATTGCCAAATGAACTAAAAGTGCCATAATTGCATTTCTTAATGCTATAAGGGAGAACTAATAATCAACTATTGTCTTAAATGAATAGTTTTATAAATAATGTTTGGCTCTTTAACTAAAAAAATGCATGAATAGGTATAAACCGAAATGCACTTAAAACAATATCAGGAGTGCTCTTGACTAAAAAACAATATCACCATCACAAAGTAAACTAAAACAATTGCTCGCGTCCCGGATGCATAACGGGTCGAAATATTTGTCTGTCTTGATTCATAAGTCAAACATTTTAAAATACGTTGAAATATTTACCCAATACTTCCATTAAAAAGTATATCAACATGAAAAAAAGGCAGTACTAGAAGCACTTAAATATAAGACAAATGACAGTACTAGAAGCACTTAAATATAAGACAAATGACAGTACTAGAAGCACTTAAATATAAGACAAATGACAGTACTAGAAGCACTTACATATAAAATAAATGACAGTACTAGAAGCACTTAAATATAAAATAAATGACAGTACTAGAAGCACTGAAATATAAAATAAATGACAGTACTAGAAGCACTGAAATATAAAATAAATGACAGTACTAGAAGCACTGAAATATAAGATAAATGACAGTACTAGAAGTACTGAAAGAATCGACAAATGTCAGTACTAGAAGTACCTAAATTTCTAACTAATTACAAGAAGAGCTTACCGTTCGTTCCGTAGCAAATTAAAATGCAGCACAATCTTATTACAAGTGTTAAGAAAGTCATCTCTTCTCTGAAACAGCTAAACAGCAGGTGTGACGTTTATCTGCAAGTGTTGATCAATTCTCGGTATTGACATTTCTGGTGACATACATCAATGTGATTAGATTAGATAGTAAAATCTGGTACATAACTATTTGGTTCAGCCCTGTGTTACACGCGTTGTTGAGTGTTTTTAGAGACAAATAATTTGTTTGCAGAGGCGTTCCTAGGGATTTGGGGGCCCGGGGGCTTGGCCTTTTTGGGGGCCTTTGCAATTTAACATATGATATCATGACTTGAGATAATGTACTTAATAAAAATATCAAAATTCAAATTATTACAGTATATCAATAAAATTAACAAAAAAATAATCAGTGCTTTTTTTGTGCCGGTACGCAAGATACGGCGTACCGGCAACTTTTTCAATGTGGGGAAAAAATTATTACTTTTTTTGTATTTTAAGAGGATTTAAGTTGGTTAATTATAAATTAAAATTGTTTTAGACATTTAGTATATTTGCAATTGTGCTTTAGCTTGCATCGAGGTGCGAACTTGTAGTTAAAAGTTAGGCGATCCGTCACTGAGTACCGGCACCTATTTTTTTTTTTACAAAAAAAAAAAAGCACTGAAAATAATAATTAAAACTCTTTAATGAATAGTTCCATTGTTTAGTGACGAGATAATGCACAAGTGACAAATCTCAATTCATATTGTCTTACGTTGTGTTTTCTAAGCAGTAAAGGCATTTATAACATCATCTAAGTCAATGTTGTCTAGTATTTTTGACTTCACTTCTTACATTAAAGCCATACTGCTAAGTCTTTCTTGCGTCATTGTGCTCATGAGATAGTTTTTGATTAACTTGAGTTTTAAGAATGATCTCTCACATGATGCAATGGAAGTGGCCTGAGTTAGCAGTATTCGGATGGAGGTTGCAAGGTTTGAGCACATCATTGCCATATGAAGCCAGCCTCCTCAATATATCAATTGGTGATTGTGGTACTGGTTTGTTGATGAAAGTGCTCCGTGCATCAATGACATCATTGAATAAGTGATTTGCCCGTATGTCATCATACAAACATGAAATAGGTAGCACAGTTTTCATCAGTGTGTAATCATGCATAGAATTCAACAGGTGTCTTGGTTTAAGAAGAAACCCAAAGGTGTCCACATGGTTTTCCAACCTTTGGAATCTGTCTTTCATTCCATATGAAGTCTGTCCAGCAATTCTGTCGCAACACATTTGAATTGCAGTTCTATTGACAGTCCTACATCGGAACTCAACTCCCCATCAAGTCTTTTCTTTCTTCTGGTTGTTTTGCCTACATGAAATCCATAACATTCACAGCCTTATTTTGCTCTTTCGAGGGACTGGGTGATCAGTTTCGTCCGTTTCTAATCATTTTGCAGAAAGCATGAAATGGTCTTAATCTCTTCAGCCGCTTTGTCAAGATGCAAAGAAACTGACGACGTAGCGTCTTCTCTTAAGTACCACCTTGTACTACTCTCCTTTTTTTTAGATTCCCGGCTCCAGTTTCTTTCAGTTTGGTCTATCTCTGGGGTGAATTGGAAAAAAAACTTGAGCAATTCATGAACAGTTCCGAAAAAAGGTAACAATTGCTAGATTTATCTCAGCAGAATGAAGAGCTGCCAAGTTGAGAGAGTGATTATCACAGTTCAGAAATGTTACGTTTGGATGTATGTCTACGGGACGTTTCTGCAGGCCAGACCGACGGCCACTCATTGTTGCTGCGTTATCATAGGTTTGACCTGTGCACAGATTAAAGTCTAGTTCAATGTATTGAGTTTTCAGAACAATTTCTTCGTAATGTTATGCATCTGGCTTCACAATTTCAAAATAACCAAAGAATGACTCTTTTATTTCAAAATTCTCGACATCCAAGTAACGAACTTGTTCTTTGTGAGAAACATCTGGAGTGGAATCAAACATCAGAGAAAAGTAACAAATGCTTGACTTTCCCAACAATTGATTCCCTATCTTTATAGCCCATAAAGCTTATGAACTCATTTTGAATTATTCAAGTGATGTTACGTAACTTCATCAAATTCTGCAAGAAATTTCAAAGATTTTAGGAAGTTCCCAGGACTGGGAGAATCCAGTTTTTCTTTGTGGCCAAGTAAGCTTAAGTTGGTTTTTGCTAAGTACTTGTTGCTACACTGCTGTATCTTTATATGAGTTATCTAAATGGTGATACTTTTCTTCGCCATGTTCATGGTCTTCTCTGTTTTCAATGCTATTATCAGGTTTCTTCTTAAAAAAAAACTCTTTAAAACTTTCCTTGATTTTGCAGCCTCGTGTATTTCTGTAGGGATGTTCGAATTTGGACCCCCTCCCCCACCCTGGTTAAGCCACTGTTTGTTTGTTTGTTTGTTTGCTCTTTCTTTTTTTAAATCTTAACCTTTGTGTGATCTAATCAATCAATTCCGTCTTAAGTCTTTCTGCTGAAGATCGGAATTAGGTATACGGTTTCCAGCTTAAATATGAATGACTTCTTGCCTGTGACTCAATTTGATAAATGATTTTTTTAAAAATTACATTTTTTAAAATTGTTTCTCTGGCTTTATATATGAGACGTAAAAGTCTAAAATTTTAAAAAGTAATAAAATAATACAATTCACATTATTGTTGTCTTTTTAACAACCGATTGTATTTTTGAATCGTCAAACAATCGTATTATCAAAAACTTTTTCACTATACTACCCGTGCCCATTATAACACATTTTATTAACTTACTGATCAAACCTGTGGGAATATAACTCTGTGCAAAAGTTTGCAGGATACAGCTAGTAAATAAATACTACTTTAGATTAAACAAATATTTATAGGGATTAAAATGACTAAAATATGCACAAGTGTCAACATGGATTTTTAAAGCTTATTTTCTTTGGCGTGCGATTTGTAGAAAAGTCTATATAAATAAAAATGGAAAGAGGTTTCACGCCGCGTGGGTTAACTCCAAAAGTTCTTCACCAATTGCCTTAAAATTTACACACAAAATTGCAGTCAATTACTTGGCGTGCTGATATATATATTTGATATAGACATAATATTCATCATATTTAAAAATAATATTTAAACGATCGGTTTGGTAAAATTATTTCTTTACTTCACTTTATTTTTTTTAAAAACCACCGGAGGTAGATCAAAGTCACAGAGTGCTAACTAACATATAGTTAATAAACCAATCCGCCGAGTAAAAACTTATATTTCATCATATTTCTTTTAAGTTAACAAAACGGTACCGTAAAATATTTCTTTTTACTTTAGTTTGTAAATTATTATTTCGACAGTATATTTTTTATTTATCTAACGGTATCGTAAAATTATTCTCTTAACTTTAGAGATTATTCTTTTGTAAAAGCCACGGGAAGTAGTTTTCTGTTACATTAAACAATAAATAAGTAAGTGAATTTCAACCTTATTGTATTGAGAGTGCAAACTAATATTTATTACGTCAGTATTTTAATTTTTTTTTATTTATATAGATTTTATAGCTTTAAATGATAAAAAATTGTTTTTCTGTTATTCTAAAAAACCCTTAATATATTTTGTAGTAACGTTTTGCAAAATAATATATAATTTTTTTAAAAATAAATAAATAAGTAAGTATATTTTAACCTTATTGCATTGAAAGTGTAAACAAAATTTTATGATTATTTAATTAAACTTTCGTCAGTTATTGAAATAATTCCTAACAGAAGGAGGACCGGTTATATTCGAAGAGTGGAACCATTGTAGGGAGTGACTGAAAATCAGAAGGCGGAGGCAGTAGATAATTTCGTTTACAGCTTGAAATGTTTGATAATTATTTTTCTAAAATTTGTGTGTGTCAGGGTATGGATGCGGTGGTCTCTTTTATATATTTATTTTTTAATTACTTTCTTTAATTGGACAACTTATACAAGTTCATAACACCTCCAGTTATTAACCAAAATCACTTTATTGAATAATCGTAAGAACTAGTTATTCAATAATGAACATTAACCATTAAATCATGTCTCTACGATAAATACCAGTTGTCCGTTCTTTTAATACAATAAATACTTCTTCCTAGCTCCTCCGTTCCTTCCTAATTCCCCTACCTTCTTCAAACTTAAAACAAAACAAAAATAACCAAAACAATGTTCTATCTCTTTCCTCGTCAACCGTCTGTGTGTCTCGTTCCTTTTCTTTCCCCCGTTCAATAACCCATTCATTAGGTGCGTCACCGTACTACAGGGAATTCCCTCTAACATCTACATTAATACAATAATTAATTGTCTATCTATATAACTATCTAACAATGTGTCTGTCTATTTATCTATGTCTGTCTATGTCCTTACAAATGGATGTGTTTTTTTTTTTGTAAAGGCACTGCCATTTTATGTTTCATTAATTTCAATTTCGCAGTTCTTCGAAAATTATCTAGCAGAAGAAGATCTGTTATATTCAAAGAGCTGCAACAATGTAGCCACGTTTTTACTGGTCTTAGAGTGCTAAATGAACTCTCGATTGTGCACGTTGTTAGTGGAAGAGTCAATGCTGTCGAAAAAACCATTTTAATCATGGGGAAAAATTGGTTATATAAAAAAAAAACCTCACAAAGAGTCATTGTTTTTCCCCTTTACTAGTTTTACATTTCCATATATCATACAAGGTTTCAATCTCCTCGATTAAAGTGTCAAATGCGTAATATTCATCGATAGCCCCGGCTTGATCCATAAATGCGTCTTTCTAGTTTTGTCATCAAAAAGGGAAAATGTAGGTTTATTTTCTACACAAAAACGAGTTTCCAGTTAATAGAATCAAGGTAGGGTAAAAACATTTATTCTAAAAAAAATTCTTAGGTAAATCAAAATTTGCATTTTCCCTGTTCATTTGTCTTCCAGCTTGTCGTGGAGGTTGAATGTCGACACCTATGTCATCTGCAACATCTTTTGTAACTCTAAAAATTTCCTTATACCTCTCATCACAATTCTGTCGGTCAACAGCCAATGTAGTCAACAATTCTTCAATGTATGTTTGTACTGCCAGTAAATCTAAATGCACTGACTGCAATTTTCGGGTCACAGCTTCTAGGTTTGATGAATATTTTTTGTATAATAACTAATCAAACAATAAATGTACCCCAACCCTAACCTCTAACAGCACAAAGTAACCGATGTGCAACTTGCTTACTTTTTCCAGATTGTTCTAAATATTCCAGTTTTTAACAATTTCTGTCACATTTTCAGCGGAATTCCGCATCTAGTTCACATAGCAAAGGAACATTTGGAATTAGTTTTCTTCGCTGATTAATTTCTCAGAAAAACAATATAATTGACTTAATTTTTCCTATTGTGATTCGTACAGCATTCACATTATTTAAATCGTTCACGACAAGATTTAGTTTATGTAAACTGCAATGTACAATTGTTGCTTTTGGGTCTTCTTTACTTGCCATTTTAGAACATTCGTCTTATCCTCGACCAACAAAATTTGTCATATCTAATCCCGATTCTGATGAATTTGTAATTATGGTGTTCTTTGACAAATCTAGCACCAAGTAACATCTGCTCAATGCCTGAAATTATGTTGTCTCGTCGGCACGTAAGTATAGAAATTGCAACTGAATTATTTGCTTCACGAACAATGTCTTCACACAAGAGAGACCCACAAATTTCGATCACAGTGTTTTGTGTTGTTGCCGCGATGTACTTAGCACTACAAGAGCCAGTTGACAAATGATTACCTAGAACTTCATCTCCAGATTCAACACGAAAAAACTCTAACAGGTCGTAAAAATTATCAGAATGTGATTCTTTTCCACGAAGTGCCAAATCATGCATGCCGCAAAAAAGGATTGTAGGAATGGTGGGACCCAATTTGTTGCAAATTTCTTGAATTTGTCTTCTAAATGATGAGTTCAACTGTTCATCTATAGAAACTGCTTTGGTTCCCAATAATGCAACATAATAGCCTGCATCCTTAATAACAGCCTTTATGCTATGTGCTTTGCGTGTGGCTACGTACACCTTCGATGAAATCTTTAAATTGTGTGCATGGTTTGATGACAAATGCCCCCTGAACTCCTACAATTACTTTTTGCGAAAACAACACGCACAATTTGCAAAAGCCACCTTTTAACATTTGCAGGTATACAACCCACGATAAATAGTCTGATAACAAATTTTATCTAAAACACTGGCGGCGGAATTTCCAGTGTGCCCCCCCCCCCCTAAAATTTTAACTTTTTTAACTTTGTAATTCATTTTAGTTTATATGTATCATTTTCATTTTCATAATTCATTTGATTTATTTCTTAAATTTAATATTTGAAAGAAATTATAATTAATTGACATTTTACAGTAATCACATTATTGAGAGTTGTTGTGGCATATTTTAAAACTAGTTGCAAGTACCCGGCTTTGCCCGGGTTTAAAATAATGTTTTCTGTTTATTTACGAAGCGTAATTTGACGTTTAATTAAGATTTAAAATAAGACGCGTAAAAAAGGGTTTATTTGCATGCAATAAAAGGGTACATTTATCTTAAAGCATTTATCTTTCCCTCCCTCTCTCTCCCTCTTTCCCTCCCTCCCTCTCTCTCTTAGGCATGACTGTATCAAAAGATGACAATTCCTATGGATGAAGGAATGTAATGTAATAATGTAGTATGTAATGTGATATTTGGTTCCCCGTACCGATCATATTTATAGTAAGTTAGCTATGTGGGAGAGAAGCTCGTAAAACCTGAAATCGGGGTAAAAGTTTGCCAATTTTCATGTCTTTGATATCCAAAATAATTAATTATAATAAAAGTACCCATTGAGATGGAACGAAACCTGTTTAAGAACATTCCCCATGTAATTTTGTGTCCGTTTACCCAGTGGCGCAACCAGCAAAAAATGCTTGGGGGGGGGGGGGGCTCACATATTGAAAAAAGACAGTTTGACAGTTTGACAGTCTTTTTTGTAACTTTATAACGTAAATTATGTACTGATGATTTGGCCTGGGGGGAGGCTCAAGCCCCCCCCACCCTGGTTGCGCCACTGCGTGTACCAAATTTCACGTTATTTGGTTGTCTGGATCTTGAGTTTTAAGGGAACAGACAGACATATAGCAAATGCGTCTTATAAGTATAGAGAAGTATTGCCATCTACCGAATGACGGCAAATGTAATTTTTAAAGAAAATACAATTATTTATTATCTTTTCATAAATTACTTTTTGTTTATTGAGTTTACCGTTTCCGGTTTCAAATTCATCATCATTCATGATAATTTTCAGTGATTTTCTGATCTAATTTCACTATTAAATTTGTAAACAAACTGACATTACGAATCAGTTGAGGACAGAAGTGCTCAATGTTCATTTTTATTTTTTTTTAATATATTATTTTTTAATGATATCGTTTAAATACTTGCTACAGAATTACTATATTCTATTATAGAATTAAGGGGGTAAAATTTGTCTTTCGGTCATATTTTGTCTTGCCCCTCCTTAAAATATTTCGTTCCGCCGCCGGTGATCTAAAGCCTCTGTTTCCACCACTGTCAGCTCTAAAAATCATACTTTTTATCAGGGGTCGAGCAATCAAGGATCAGCAGCAATTTCAACTCATTTGAAAGGTCGTATGTCAAGACATACCTTCCAATATCCAATTTAGGAAATGAAGAAGTCACAGCGACAATCAAATTAGAAATAGTTTCTTCAGTTGTGTCTAGCTGTTGAACTTGTACTGTTGTCCCCAATGCATATGATAATTCAGATGCTGCAGACGCCCTAAAATCTTCTAATAACGGCTTTTCGAAATCCCGCGATTGCTCTACTTTTCGTTTTATTGAGCATATACAACAATTTCTGATATCCATCTTTTCATATTAATTTACGATACATTTAATAACTCACTCAGTGGCAGACTATTATAAACTAAAAAGAGTTGCCAGATTTAAAAAAAAAACCTGAATGCAAAAAACATTTTCGAAGGACAAATCAAGCTACCGAATGCAAAAAAAAAAAATAAAATTAAAAATTAAAATTGAAGTATGCTTGTGCTTGTAGTCAAAATGCTTGAATTTTCAAATACATTTATTTATGTCAAAATAAATAATTAATGATATGCTTAACTTGGATTTAATTAAGAAATAAACCTGTATGGCATTGTTAGTTAAAATAAAAAAAAGTATTTTTTGCCCCCCCCCCCCCCCGTGGAATAAATCCTAGCGACGCCCATGCATGGATAATTATATGTTGCCTGGTCTAGATTCTGAAAACCAGACAATTTGTATATATTCACAAATAATGGTACAACAAAAAAAAATTTGGTATATCTAAAATCATTTCATCAATAAACACCAAATTTAGAAACAAACATCCACTCGATAGAACTCATTTTTCTTTGTTTATAGTTTTAAATGATAGATAATTATTTTTCTAAAATTTGTCTTTTTTTTTATAAACAGAATTAGAAACAAGGGCTTTCTCAATACTTACAATTACATTACATAGGGCTTAGCCACGGAAACAAGTGGCCAGGTACAGATAATGAACAATAAACAATTAGTTGATCATGCTATGATTACATGTCTAATCAATCATTTCACTCGCTAAACTAGTTTCTAAGGGCACACTTTAAATACACCATGATACATTAATATTGTGCGAGGTATTTTAATACATATTTCAAAACAGAAATTAAAAAAAAAATAACAGAAACATTTTACTAGAGCTTGTTTAATGCTTTGCAATAGCTGTACATGAAAGAGTTAGGCCATTTAGAGACAAAAGATGAATTTTTTGTGTCATTTTTATATGAGGAATTTGACTAATATGTGATCAAACACATATTTTTCTGAGGATAAAACTGCATATCTTTTAAAACTTCAATCATAAGCTTCAATTTTTTATCATAAATACTTGAAAGTTTCTATTTTTCATCATAAATACTTGAAAGTTTCTATTTTTCATCATAAATACTTGAAAGTTTCTATTTTTCATTTCGCCCATATTTCCATTCCGAAATCTTGTAGCTTTAAGTAAGTTAATGACTTTTTGAGGTTTAGTTGTTCTGAAAATGTTTAGCATGGCCCACCAATCCCCTCCCCCCCCAACCCATCAGTAGACAAACAACAACAACAACAAAAAAAGATAAAAGTGAAATGTGCTTGGAACAACATTTTAGCACGCGATAACAAGTCTAATTTTAGCTGATAGCATCGAATTGATAAAGTGGTCTATGTAACTCTGATATAGGCCACATCTAGCAATAAATCAACCAGCGATTACATCGTTATCAGTTAAACTACAACGCATAATTAAACTTCAATTGATATTGGTGCGTGTGTGATAAATGTTTAGATTTTTTTATTTCAGTTTTTGATATCTTCATTAGTTTTAAATGTAACACTTAATATCTAAGAAATTAAAAATTTATAATAAAATATCTGCAACACTATATTTTTTGTATATAATGTTATGGATGTGATGGATACTGCTGTAGACACCAATTTAACGTTGGTAATTGTCAACGTTATGATACTATCGTTGTTCCACCAAATGCAATACTTCTTGTTCTTCACTGCTGCTTCAATGTAACGTTATGGTTTGAACGTTAATTGTTTGTTGATGTAACGCTGCTCCAGATAATTATACTGGTTTTATGTAGCTGCCGATATTATAACACTGATTTAACTAAGTAGCGTTCAGTCTCGTTGCACTCTCAAACAACACACCAATTAATGAGGCAAAGTTCCACGATTCAATGATATTTATTAAACAATAAGAAAACATATGTAGTATGAACTCGTGTGCAGCAGTATTCACAAAAATGCTTCGTACACTCACTTAGTATCCTATTTCCCCGAAATTATTATATAGAAATACTTTGACACTTAGTATCCTGAGTTCCCGAAGGAATTATTCAGAGGTACTTCAATAAAATAGACTTTGACTGTGTACTGTAAAACTCAATAACTTGACAGCTTGTGTCTCTATTATTTCTCCACAAACTTCTCCTCTAACTATCTCTACATGTGTCTTAATGGCCTTATAACTATCGTCGAATTGTTGATCTGTAGGTCTCTCGTCGGTCTGTCAATCTGTAGGTCTGGCCAAAACTTAGTTACATCTCATATTTATTAGGTGATGAGTTATCACGTGACTTCAAAGCCCCAAGACTTTTCATTGGCTGCCCAACACCCTTTCTAACCCATCTATATATTAATGACCCTTTTTCCAGCCCAGCGATTGGTGCGGCTAAAAACTCACTCTGGGCTAGTATTCCTTTGTCTGCCTAATTACATCTATCGTCACCTATCTCTGGGGTTTACCGACCTGTGATGAAAAACTAATTTTACCCTAAACAAAGATCAACCGCTGTATTTCCAGTTATCAAAATATATAACTGTGTCCTGGACCCACGAACTTTCCATGTTGACTTAATCAACTAAACAGTGGTTCTAAAATTGTATGGATCTATCTAAAGCTATTGTTACAATATCATTATCGTTGATGAACAGATATCAATTTAAAATTTTCCAACGAAAACAAATGTAATAATCGGAAATTACCTGACGATAAAAATAGTCGCTTTCATCGTAACAAATTTTGTTAATAATTTTTTTTTAAAGTCAATGAAATAAAAAAAATAAATGTCCGCAAACTTTACATTATATTTTAAGTTCTCAGTTATCATATTACTTTATTTTAAAATTAAATACTGCTTTAATTTGTTTTTAAATTACAAAGTTAGAGTATGTTACTTATACACAGTGCTTTTTTTCAGTGGGAACTCACAGGAGCTGAGTTCCCATAGCTTTTTTGGCCAGATTTGTAATAAAAAAATATTTTTTTCAAGCAGAAATGTTTTTCAGATCAAGCAGGTTATACGGTAGGCTATAACGCAAGAATACATATTAAACAATTATACGAAATGAAATTTTAAACTGAATATTATAAAAATTATATAAATTTGAGAAAAAAATTAAATTTTTGAAATATTGTATATTATAGGCTACAACTTCACGAAAGAGAAATCATTTTTGGATTCCGTGATTATCTTACGGAAAGAACATATTCTGAAAGAATTCTTCCTCTGTGTTACGTTGAGAAGTTACACCCCCCCCCCTTTTGCACACGCACCTCCCGCCAGTATTGAGTGACTCATCAGTTGACCATGGAACATAACCCAGGGTCATGGTCAGAAATGTTACATCTAGAATTTACCCTCCCCTCCCCGTTTCCACCTCCACTGCCAATTTAAATTTACCCGCCAATACGGACCCTCTCGCTCCTCATCAGTTGACCATGGAATGTAACGCAAGGCCATGGATATGTTACGTCAAGAATTCACCGCACCTCCCCCCCCCACCATGTAACGTGTCAAACTTAACCCCTTCCATAATAGTTAAAAGTTGTTTCTATCAGCTCTCGCTGCCTTTGCACACGGACTATCTACTACTGTCCCATTATCTACTGTCTCCCGTACCCTAATGACTCATGCTAGATGTCCCACCTCCCCGCCCACGCACGGACTAAGTCCCCCCCCCCTCTGCACACGGATTATCTACTGTCCAGCTATCTACTGTCCCACTCGCACCCCGCCAGCCTTTATAAAGTCGACGCAGAATGTATCTAGACAGAGGGCGGCCCACAGAGAGAGAGTGGGGAGTCGGCCCCGCATACTTAGAACAGTCGGTCCTGTAGATTTTGAGAAGTTTTATAAAATATTTAGAGTAGAAAGGCGGGCTCGAATACTTAGAGTAGACTTGAATTGTTAGACTTGTAAAATATTATTTCACTAAATTTGTATCATAGTACATTAAATCAGTGTTGTAAAGTACACTCCTAAGAGTTGTGTTGTTTATATACTAGTACCTGCACCAGTGAGTTATAGTTAAAGATTTGGTAATTAAGTTGAATTACCCGGCGAGCCTACCCTACATATAATATCAGCCTGAATTTTGAACGTCACATTTGGCGATCATATATTAGAAGTTCGTACGCCACATTTGGCGAGCCTGATACATAGATAAATATGAAAAACCGTACGTAACATTTGGCGAGCCTGCCCAAAGAGCCACTGAATCTTCTGAGACGTTGCCGTCGCAGTCACCACCCAAGCCTTCAGGAGTCATACCGGACTCACCCACAATCTTCAGGAGTCATACCGGACTCACTCATATATTAGAAGTTTGTACGTAACACTCTGATACATGCTCTTAATACAATTTCCATTTCTTCGAGCGAGTGTGAAAGGGGATTCTCACAAATGAATTTGATAATCACCCCAACGAGAGCTTCGCTTATGACAAAAACAGTCTCGGCACTTTTATTCATCAGATTGGTCGGCCCCCCCCACTAACATATTTTGATCCTACAAAGTACGTAGACTCTTGGCTGCTTCGAGGCAGACATTCAGCTCTAGACTCACAAAGCAAGAAAAGAAACTGAGATGATTTGTCAGATGAAAACATGAGAAAACTCTGGAAGTTGTTTTAAAGCCTAATACGGTACCAGTATCATAATATTATAGAATACATTTTTCCACATAAACTATATAGTCATGTCGGTTTTTATTATAAATAAACTCTTTGAGTCTCTAATTTTCTTGTAAAAACGTTTATTTCTTTAAATATCCATTACAATAAAATTTGTGTTCAGTGGAAAAATTCAATTATAGACTATTATATTATTTTCTGACATAAGTTAAAAAACAGATGTGAAATGAGTTCCCAAACATTTTTCGCTAGAAAAAAAGCACTGCTTATACATACAATTGTACATATAATCTGGCAATTTTCATTATAATTATGAAAATGTGTTATTTAATGGCGGGTCAAGTTTTGTTTTCAACAAAATTTATCCATAAGATTGTTCAAAGTAAAATAAATTATTAATAAATTTCTCAATTTCGTTTATAACATAAAATAAATAGACCCATATAATTGGATTAACCTTTTCACGATAACCTCAAAGTTGAAATATAGTCTCTCATTATGCTATAATTTTGCTGGGTACGCTAAAAGTTTCTTGAAAGAATATTCTACAAGACTACTCAGTATTGAATTCGAATCAAAAAAGTTCTTCAAAACAGACAATTCTAGTAGTTCAAGAATATTATAGAAGACTACTAAGCATAGAATGCGAATAAAGAATTCTCAAGAAAACACGAATTTCAAAATATCATTATCCTGATCACGGACACAAATTTTGTGTGGAACAATAGATATCTTCAATCTGTTTTAGGTATAACGGATTAGGAAAAAAACACTTTGAACACGGGAACAAAAAAAAGGGTAAAAATTTGTTACATAGTGTTATCGACCACCTTTTATCGATAAATTTTAGATTGTTGCGATCTATGTGAAGTTCACCCGAGATTAACCAGGTTGGTCGTGACCCATACTTTGATAACCGCTGATCTGAAAACTTTAATTTTCTTAGCAACCAAATAAAAACTAGGCCATTAGGTTTCAATCGATTCGCGGCATCGTTTTTTTAACCTCCAGAATGAAACTAGAATGTTACTTTCGGGACTTAGGCATAATCATTTGCAGGTCCTAGGAAAAATTTTCAGATACAGAGCCGAGAGCCGTAAGTAGGAGACAAATGCCAATCCCAACACTCACGAGTTTGTCTATTTCTAATGTTGTACACATTTTTAGTGATACCTTATGTATGTCTCCCTAGTCCTTCACGTTATAAGGGGGGATGACATACAAATGGTTGATTTTTTTATCGCCATTACTTTCTTTGAATATCATTTGTTTGATAATTCGCAAGGTTAGTACTTTTTAAATGATTCTCATACATGTTACGTACGTGTAGACACTGAATGTTTTCGTTATTTTGCTATTACAGCTTTTTACTAAATGCAGATATAGCCAGCGGATAGATCAATCTATAAGCAGAGTAGACCTTTAGGGAAGAGAAAAACATGTGTCAGTTAAAAAATATTAAAGATTGGGATTTGTAGAACATACTATCAATCAGGTTAGGGCCGACCCTGAAGATGGAGTGGGGGTGGGAATGGTAAGGGGCTGGACATTAGTTTAGGAATGGTACTGTGGGTTGCGCGACCGCACATGGCATCAAACTAGGAAGAGACGAACTTTCCAGATTGGAAGGAAGGCACTGGTTACTTTCGGCACAACTCGAGAACCGCGAACGGTTGATGCAACACACTTGTCACATGCTCGGACCGGGGCATTCGCACCCGCCCTCACCTTCAGTGGCTGTGCTAGGTCAGGCGAGGCCCACGGGAAATGCTGATAGCTCTGTAGGCATACCGCCATCTTGAGTGACCGCAGAACAGCGCTACGATGGAAGTCGCACACCCTTTTCAGAGGAAGGCCCATATATTTATATATATATATATATATATATATATATATATATATATATATATATATATATATAGAGAGAGAGAGAGAGAGAGAGAGAGAGAGAGTAGGGTGATGCAAAACAATATGGTAAAAAATAAAATTTTGAATTTTACATTTTTTGGACAATATTAAGAAGGTGGTACCGCCATGTTTAGTTTTAACAAATAATAAAAATGAAAAAATCAGAATATTCATTACCAGTTAAACAAATCTAAAGTTATTTTACTTGTTTAATAAAACGTATACAAACAATTAAATTAATAATTAAAATCTTGGTTCAACTGCACCAATGTTGACTTGTTTCTGTCTTGGCAGTTTGTTCTATACTGTTTCACAACCATCAGCAGGCACTGTTTCTGTTCTTCATTGTTTCTGTGAAGTTTATTGTACTCTTACATACGAGCTACTCCTTTCTGCTATATCATTCACAACTCTGAGAGAGGATAGTTCAGCTTTTGCTTTTTTGAAGGTTTCATTGGTCTCCCAACTATCTGGATCACTGCTCAAAAATTCAGATGACATTCCAAAATGGTAAAAAAACGATAGGTGTTATTTGAAACAAACTCATCAAGTTCTTTGAATTCTATCAGAGATTGATCAATTGTTGCTTTTTTCAACGAGTCATGTAAACCATTTGTTTTCAAACATCTCACCATTTTCTGTTTTATGTCAAGTGGTACTTCATCATCAAAAAATCCAAAGCAACAAGTTCTTCTGATAAATACCAGAGGTGTCTTAGAAATTTTTTCAAAGCCACCGCTGAAATCTGTGAATCAGGATAGCTGCAAACAAATACATAAATGAAACAATAAGTTTTATAATATTAACAATTTCACTATTCACTTGGCACATTAAATTAATTAGTCCAACTAATGTTAACCCTAACCCTAAACTTTGTAGGCTTTTGATAAGCCAGAGATAATTTCGAGGAGCTGAAATGGCTGATGGTGCTGTAAACCAGGCTCTTGTGTAAATTCTTGTGGTAAAAATGTATATGTTTCTGAGACCCCTTTCTTCTTTTGCTGTGAGTCGAAATTGGGCCCGAAATAGCCATATTTTGATGGTATATATGGCTTTGGCCATCCACCTAGCACGATTAAGTCCAGCTGGTTGTTTAAATGAGATACCTTTTGCTGGAATTCCTCCAAGATAACTAATGACTAAGTCAAGTAGCTCTCGGTAATCGTCACGAGGTTGAAAAGTTGTGAGCTGTTTTTGTGCAAATTCAAAAATTTCTTCAGCAATGTCAACAACGACTGATGTACTAGACTCATCTGTTAAAACAGTCTGAAATGTTGATTTATCAATGAGTGGCCAGTGTTCTTTAAACCGCTTAAAGATTGCTATGTCTGGACTTGTAGAAGGACCAAATGAATGCTTCACAGCTGCTTCCAACATAATTTCAAGCATACGATGACGACAGGCCAGCCACAACATTTCCTTCTGCATCTTTCGCTCCAGTAGGACACATGCTCCATTGAGTTTTCCAGTGTTCACTGCCGTGGTGTCAAATGACATTGCTTTGATACTTTGACAATGTCTCCACGAAACAGCACATTCAAAAACTGCAGAAGCTGCGGCTTCACATGTTCCTGCTGGCAATTTAGGAACCGCAAGCAGCTGATCAATTCCTTCCCCAGATACAAGTACAGGAAGTCTATCCACAGATTGTTCTCCTACAATATCTTCTAATAGTTTGCTATAGTTAAGGAAACACTAGGTTTGAAAGCACTTTTTAGGCATAGAGCTGTTGACTGTCTGTGTTTCATTCGTTGGCGGCGGATGGAAGAATAACTGATATTATAGTTCTGTGGATCATGTCCTAGATGCTGTAACATTGGTGTCAGAACTACTGCAGCTCCACTGTGACTGATTTTAGCTACATCAAGGCTCATTGATATTTTTGTATCAAACAAATTTACTCTAGTTTTCTTTACAAGTGTTGTCCTTAAATGAAGTGTTGCTGCAGTCAGCTGATGTAGAAGATTCATCAATTTCCTCTTCTGTTTCTTGTTCAGCATCAGAAGAAGATGATGATGAAATTAAAACAGCTTTTTCATTACGATCTGTTCTGATTTCTTCTTCTCGTTTTCGACGTTACACCATGACTTCAAGTCGATTTTGTGACAAATACACCTTTTTTAACAAGACAGTATCTACAGAACTCATTTTCCCTGGGCGTCCTTTTTGACGTTGAGCTTTAAGAAATTTTTTATCTTCTTCAATGCTTATAAATTCCATCGCATCTGCATGTGCTACATCAAATAAATCTTCCAACCGGCTTTCCAGTCCTTTTTGTTGTAATCCCTCTGACCTTTTTGCTTTATTTTCTTTGTTTTTTCGCAGTTTCTGCCAATCACGGAACATGCCTTCAACCTTGTCGACAATATGTTTTTTCAACCTGGTAGGAATGTGAGCTTTTGCCCAAACTTCCAAAATATCAACTGCAATAGCATGACATGCATCTCTCACAGTTTTGTTCTCATTTTGTTTGTAGTAAAAAACAGTGAAAGAACTTCTTTTTTTGATGGCAGCTTAGTAGCAGATAGCTTGGATGGCAGCTGACCAAAAAGCCAAACTTCAGTCTGTTTCCTGGTTACAGGCTTTACTTCACATGCTCTACTATTGGACATCTTCATTAAACTAGTTGAAACGATTTTAAGAGATAAAATACAAAAATTGAATTGAGTGATATTATAATATTGATTTTCTGTAAACGCGGCCAAAAACAAATTAACAAAGAATAATTAACAGCAAAATATTAAAATTAACTGAAATAAATAAGAATTGCATTGTATCTTCATCATTTCACACAATTAATAATATGTTTTGGGCATAGTCAGTCAGGCAGTCACGTTATTACCAACAAGGGGCAAAATAATTAAAATTTGTAAAATTCACAATGGTTTATTTTTTCATATATTAGAACATTTTTAGATGGTGCCCCATGAAAAATTCAAAACTTCATTTTTTTTGCATCACCCTAATATAGAGAAATATAATAATAGTAGCATCATCGCCGTCCCTGACAGTTACTCTGGGGAGAATTTCCCTAAATGCTCAGCCGAGTAGCGCCCATACCTTGCACGGAAAAACAGATACGCTGGCAGTGGATGTCTATAAGGATGGGAGGAAGTATGTTTGTGTGAACGGGTCAACCCCCCTTGAAAAGTTAGTGAGACAGAGGCAAGCTGCTCGTAGGAAAGCGAGCCGAAGGAAAACGGCTGAGGCGCGCCGCGAGTACAACAAGCTAACTGAGCAAGCCAAAAGGGCGTCTGCCGAGGCCAAAAGGCAGAAATGGACCTATACTTGCGAGAAGTTGGATTTGAGGAAATTCCAGAAGGCGTGGAAACTTCTGAAAAACGTGACAAACGCTAGGGCGGTTAAAACTGCCGCCCCAATGCAAACGGACTCAGGCCTGACAGCTAGCGATAGCAAGAAGGCCGAAGTGCTAAACAAACACTTTGCAGTGATCAATAAGTCTATTAAGAGGAGTACTCTGTCTAAGGCACTAATTAAAGTCCGACGAGTCAAAGAGAATGCTGAGTTTGGTTCGGAAAAACATGACACCCCTTCAGAGCTCCATTCTCTGTCAGCGAATTGGCATATGCAGTTAGGAAAAGTCGCATGAAGAAAGCTCCAGGGAGCGATCAGATCAGTAAGGAAATGGTTGCACACCTTGTTGCAATGAGAAAAAGAATAAACTCCTCCAGTTTATCAATCGCACGTGGATATCTGGGGACCTCCCACAGAGGTGGAGGGAGGCTGTCATAGTGCCGGTACTTAGGAAAAAATGCAACGGATGAGGAAAGCTACAGGCCTATTTCTTTCAGCTCGTATGTTGCAAAAGTAGCGGAACGCACGGTAAACAGTAGTTTGATGTGGTATCTAGAGGAAAAAGGGCTCATAACCCCGAACCCCTGGATCAGTTCACGCTCCTAGTTCAAGAAAAAGCCGGCGGCTTTCAGAGAGCTGAGTCAACGGCGGTAGTTTTCCTAGACTTCAAACAGGCTTACGGTAGAGTCTGTCGGTCGGATCTTTTGTTGAATCTACAGCGGCTAGGTGTCGCTACTGAGATGCATGGCTGGTTACTTAGTTTCCTCACCGATTGGACAATCATGACACTCTTGGGGAAATAGGCTCTTGAATAGGGTCTACCACAGGGTTTTGCCCTATGCTGTACGTTATTCCTAGCATTCAGAAATTATCTGCCGCAATATCTGGGATGTAAAAGCCTACTTATGCTCATGATTTGGCAATCTGGAAGACCGGAAAGAGTGCCAGTCATAGAGAGGGCGCTCCAGAAGGACCTGACAACGGTCAGTTGTTATACGATGATGTTGGGCTAAGAGGTAAACTGCTCGAAGACCGTCTACTCGCTGTTCACCTTGGTCACGAGTATCCTTAAAGAACCACTGAATCTGGAAGTTGAGGGTACAATTCTTGTTCTTGAACCGAAACCCAAGTAACTGGGTGTCACACTAGACAGGAAGTTAACACTTCGCACACATATGTCGTAGGTGGCCCGCTGCGTCTCCGATAGACTAAATATTGTCAAGAAACTGGCGAGCATGTCCATTGGTGCAATAAATCACAGATAAATTACAGCCAGTTAGTACACGTCTATGGGTCCCGATCGTCACTAGAGACCCTTAATGTAGTAAAAAAAAACCAGCCTATCCTGCTGATCACAGGCAATTTTCGAACGGCGCCAACAGCAGCGGTCGAGATCATGGCAAACGTGCCACCACTAGGGCATCGTAGGGAGCGAGCCGTGATTACTGCTTACGAGCGGTATAAGTGGCAAGAGGAGACCTCTGTCCTAAAGGAGATGGTCGATGGCTGGGTAGAAGGGAAGCAGCTAACGATGACTGTCACGGAAAATTGAGAGACCAACCAACCGCCTAATTCTAAGGATTGCCTCCCGGCACAACTACCTGCATGCCGGAGGTTTGCACAACCCTAATTGACACCAAAAAACGGAAAGCTAAGGACCCCCAGACATTACACAATGTGGCTTTGGAGACGATGTGACCCTATCCGAGACACCTAAATGACCTTTACTGATGCTTCTGTAACCAGTAAGGACGGCCGAACAAGCTCCTCGTTTGGGATCCAAATAAGTTTCACACAAACCCGATTTATCGAAGATCTCGCAAGTCCATGTGGTTCACTCTGTGCGTACGAGGGAGAGATCGCAGCCATAACAGAGGTGTAGCAAACTGTGGGGAGCGTCAAGACTGTACTTTACCTACTACGAGCATTGTTATCCTGACTGATGCGCTATCTGTTCTCCAAGCCGTAACAGGGATGGGAGAATGGCCCGAGCGGTTGGAAGCTATGGTGTGGAGGCTATGCAAGATCTTATGTCTTGACGTTTACTTCTTGTATTATGTATGTATTGTTTGTTTTTGAGCTGTCTATGTTTCTAATTTGTTCTAATATCATTAATAATAACTTGTGTAAAATATTTTTCCAACCAGAGTTGATTTAGAGGTCCCCCCCCCCCCGCCCAAGAAATCACAAAACATGTAAAGAAAAAAAAAAGTTTATTCCAGCCTATATAAAAATGACATTAAAGTATTAAATTATTTATTACTGTTGCATTTAATTCAGTTTCACTTTGTTGCACGTTTGTAAGGTTTACGCACATTTGAGATGTTTTTGCGGTCCATTTCTACCACTTGAAGAATGTTTTGAAAATGTTCATCCGTTCGCGCTGCTTCAACAAAGTCAGATGCCAGTTTCACTCCTCTCTCGGCTCAATCGTTAACAACGTTAATAGCAGCAACATTTTCTGCACTGGCAAAGTAAGAAGCTGTTTGGCACCAATCATCAACAGGCAGTTGGAGGAATCCTGTGTCCAGTTGAAGTCTGTATATAGTAAACCACGAGTCAACTCCAGCCAAATCACACAACCGAGTTTTAGAATCAATTGATTGGAATCGTGGTTTTCCCCAACCATTTCCAAATCGATTCTGTGGAGTTTGGACGGCAACCACTAGTCGAAGCCTAAGCAGAGCATCTGCTAGAGCTCGCTTTTCCAACACAGGTACTTCATTGCTGAACAGAGCAAGTGGGATCATTTCAGCAGTAAGGTGCCACAGATGCCTATTCAGGGCACGGATTGCTGACTTGGATATGTCTCTGTTGACATCGTTGTAATCCAAAAGTCGCTTGTAGAGCTGTAGATCATTCCATGGTGCATTCACACTCTTTTTGCAAGTGAGCCACCACACGACATAAACATGTGTTACAAATGTAGCAAATGCACGAATCTTTGGCACTTGATCACGTGTGGTAATAGTACCTGGAGGCAATAATTGAATATGTTTCTCACACAGTGCAATCTTGAGGCAATATATCAGCTTTGCCATCCATCGTGCTTTGTGCAGGGCACCTGGTCTTTTAAAGTTAACCTCCTTATTTGTAGCATTCAGGTAAACATGGGACAGCTTAAGGAATACGTGGTAGTCGTCTCGCAAAAATTCGGTTTGTTTACTAGAGTTGGCATGTGCAATTACCGCATCTCTCATTATCGTCAGTCGCTCTTGAGCCTTCAGATCATGATCAGCTAACGTAAACGAACTACAAACGTGAGACCAATCATGTGCCACCAACTCCCAATTACTTCGCAGCTTGGTGAACAAAGTTATATCCGTGGATTTGGAAACTTCTATTTTCATGTCTGCAAACACATGCGAGAGGATATCTTCACCAATGTGATGGCGACAACCTGACCACAGAAGAGCACGTTGCAGCATATTTTGTATGGCAATGCAGGCAGCAGTCTGATGACCAGTGTTTGATCCTGTTGTGTCGAATGTCATATTAACGATACAATCATTACAATGCCACTCTGTCATTAGCTTCATGGTTAATTCTGCAATTATTTCACCAACGGGATTCTTTGTTGCCTTGGCATAATTTGGCACTCCTAGAAGTTTCAATTGCTTTGCATCACCGACAACTTTTATGCGTTCTTCAGTGACACGATGATTTTTTAGAGAAGGTGTCAGTTTGCCATCCCAGTGGAGAGTGCAGAGTTTGGGTGGTTCCCCGGAGTCGTGGATCTTTGTAGATATCTCACTTACAACTTTGCGACGTGAACGATCTGCAGTGACATAGGAAGAAGCCACCATTGATACATCACCCCCAGACTCGCTAATAAGGCCCTGTGTGAAAGCTGCCTGCTGTGTTGGTGTAATCTTTAATCTTGTCGCTAGTGACACAAGATTTGGTCGGCTTAAAACATCTGGAGGTACAAATACCAAAGCTCCTGTTGGCTTTCTTCGTTTTTGCAATGGCATTATATCATCCAAACAGTTATCAACAAACTCCATATTATCTTCAGATTTAGAAGTAGAATCATGGGGTTCGTCACTGCTACCCTCGCTGGAAGGCACTGATATCGTTGGACATGCTGCATTTTCTTCTCTTGCGCGTTTCTGACGTTGCAATGTTGCGACATCTCGTGAATGGCGTCGAGCGACTTTTTTTGCAAGTGTTTTGTCAAATGATCCAAAGTTGGAAGACCTGTCTCCTTTCATAGACCTCAAGAATGCTAGATCTTCTGCATTCTTGATAATAGTCTCGACATTTGGCGGCCACAGTTGAAAAATTGTTGCCAACATAGATTTCATTTGTTCCTGTTTACGTTTGGAGGCTGGTGTGTTTCGGCGACTTTTATCAATTGAACGAAGTTTATTGTATTCATCAAGAAGCTGAACAATCTTCTCACAAGCTCTCCTCTCTGTCACCATTGGAATGTTTGCTTTTTCGTATAAAGCAGTAACTTATTCAGCACAATTTTGGCAGTTGTAAATCGAGAAGGTGCATTAAGAGAACCTGGACGCTCACTGTGTGCTGCTACACTGCAGTGATACATCATGCACCTCAAAACTTGTAAACAAGTTGGTAGTCGAAGAATTCCAGTAATTATATCATCATCAGCACAGATTGCAGGGCCAATGCCAAACAATTCAGTTTTCAGAAGAGTTTGTGGTTTGTTTGTTCGCGAGGCAGGAGACGTAGTAATAACTGGATATGCAACTGTTGAAGTGATGCCAGGGTTAGCCAGCATTTCCTTAGAAGGTGTAAACATTTTATTGTTGTTTTTCATATCATTTCCATGTTCTGATTTTATAGGTCGTGTGTATCAGAAATTAAAATAATATAAATAAAGAAATTAAAATGCTTGCCTTGGTCATCAATATGCGGTAAGGAAAAGTGTTGTTTTTGCTAATAAAATGTGAATTTTAAATTTTATTTCTAGCACAACTGCTTATCAAAATCAATCATAGCTACCAAACATTATAAAACCAAAGACTATAAAACAATTTATATAGCGCTTCACTTTTTGTATGTAAGTCTGTAAGACTTTACATGAAGGATGGTTTTATCTAGTCTTCGCTTAATTATGCAAACTTTGTTGAAGTCCGGGGGACCTCTAAATATTGTCAAATATTTTTTATTTTTTTACACAATGATTTTTTTGATCAATGGAACAAATTTAAATAGCAGACAGATCAATTATTAAATTTTTTTTTGGTGATGCACCCTAATATATATATATATATATATATATATATATATATAGATAGATAGATAGATAGATAAGAAGGATATTCTTACTTTACACAATACTGTAGAGTGAATGATGTGCTATCTTGAGATATACAAAAATAATATCTTGTCTGTAAAATTACGTCCTTCCCTATTCAGTCTCAAATGACGTCTGTCTTTACTATCGTCTGCTAAATCTACTTCCCAAAGTGGCCAGTTAAATATGCTCAACTAAATGTCGAGGTCAAATATAATTATTACATGGACGTGCCCGGAAAATGACAGGGCCGACTTCCTTGCAAAGTTGATACATGGCCAAGTGCAGCCCGTGGGTGCAGAAAAAAGCCTTTATGAGACTGCGTGTGCCAAGATCAGGCTCTTTGAGCGAACTCGGATGTTCTCTAGTTGGGACAATGGGGTGACGGGCAGAAATGTCCGCAGTCAGATGGAGCGGCCGTCCAAAACTGACCCAAGGATCGAGCAGGCACTAATTGCTCAGTTTCGTTCTGGCCATTGTCCTATAGGTGCGTACTTTAAGAGGTTGAGGCCCAATGTCGATTCCCTTTGCCGCCACTGTAGAGAAGTTGAGGAAACCGTGGATCATTCATTTTTGGAGTGCCACGGGCTGGCGGACCACAGGGTGGACCAGTCGGGTAGCTCGCTTGCCATTGGCCTTTATGGCAGTCTTAAGATGTTACTGGGACACAGCGAGTTTGATCTCACGGGCTCTAAGAGACCAAGTCACAGCCCGCAGAGAAAGAGAGAGAGAGAGAGAGGGCGCTGAAAAAATGTCAGCCGCACAAGGATCTATGGCTCCGGCGCTTCACAAAAAAACCTTACAGATTGATATAACAAGATCACATAACACTGGTAAACAGTGAATTCGTTGCCAGTGATATTTGAATCATTTTATACAAAGTCAACGATGCTGATTTAGAATATGTAAGTGCTTTTGCTAGATTGGCTCTATTTTACGAGATACTTAAAATTAATTAAAAAATGTATGCACCGTATTTGGAATTTGTCAAGAATTGCATGAAGTATAATAGTATACTAACAAATAGTAGTGAAAATGTTAATAGTCACTCAGAAATTTGTTCAAAAATATGTGTAATAATGTTATAGAAGAAAACATTTTCATTTGAAAATTAATTATGTCTAATTAATTAATTAATTAATTTGTTAATTGTCTATGGTAATGCATTAGCAAATCGCTGTTTGCTCGACTTCCTTTTGTATGTGTCTTGGTGCAATTGCGTTGGAGGCTCCAACAGTAGTCAGCCATCATATGTATGTCCCATCTTCCTTGATATCTCTCCTCCATCACCCTCATATCCTGATGGAACCTCTCGCCTTGTTCCTCACTGAAGTCCCGAAGGTTACCTGGAAATTTGTCTAAATGACTGTGCAGGTAATGTACCTTGATGCTCATATTTGTTCCAATGTTTCTGAAGTTAGCGAGCATATTTTGCACCAGTTCTTCGTAATTCTCTGTTCTGTTATTACCTAAGAAGTTCCTGACAACTGAAACAAAATTGTTCCATAAAGAAGCTTCAATGTGATCCATGAAATTAGTAAAATTTTGATCATTGATGAGTTTTCGAATCTGAGGACCGTCAAAAATCCCAGGTTTCAGCTTCTCCATGCTCAGTCCGGGGAATGATCTGCAAATATACCTCAAGCAATTGCAAGATTTGTCCAAAACCTTAACAAATTGTTTCATTAAAACTCATTTGATATGAAGCGGTGGGAGAATTATCTTATTTTCTTTACCTACATTCATGGTTTCCCTTGCAGGCCATGCCACTCTTGTCCAATGATCTTGCCTTGCCCTGCTATCCCAAAGGCACATGAAGCATGGGTATTTTGTGTATCCTGACTGCTGTCCAAGCAAGAAGTTTACTATTTTTAGATCAACAAAAATTGACCACTGATGCTCATAATAACGGACTTTCTGCAATACTGTTTTGATATTCTCATACTCTTCTTTAAGTGTTGTTGAGTGAGCAATGGGAAGAGATGCATAACGGTTACCATTGTGTAACAGAACACATTTCAAGCTTCTGATGGAACAGTCCCATTTGGAACAGAAGTCCAGGGATGTCATTACAGTTAACAAGATCTTCCTCTTGGCTGAAATATGGAAGAAGAAACTCTTCTCTTTTCCGATAAAATGTTATTTTAACTTCTGTTTTGAGAAAATTTCTTTCATTGAGCCTGGACGCTAAAAACTCAGATGCTTGCTTGGACAGATTTAGGTCTCGTATTAGGTCATTTGGTTATTCTTGGCTGAATGGTTGAGGTGTTGAAGAACTTCCTTCATAATCGCTTCCACTGTTTTCACCTGCCAAAAACTCCAGATCTTGCCCTTCGTCGGAGTCTGATGGTAAAAGCTCTAATAATCCAGTAAACACTGGTATAGGAACTTCACTGCTATGTGGAATTGGTCTCCTTGCAGATTCAAGATCAGGATAATCCCACTTAGATTTCTTGTGGCGATTGAAGCCTTTAACATTCACAATACAAAAATAAAAATAACCAAAATGGTCTTTCGGCTCTCGCCATACCATTGGTACACCCAAACTTAGACTTTTCTTCTCACCATTTGTCCACTGCTGTAGGCTCTCCACACAGCTTTTTCAGACCTTATGGGGAGCCCAAGACTTGTCTTGGTTTCCCAGCTTCACACCGAAATAAGCCAAATATGCGTGCTGCACAAAGTGTGTCCAATATCTCAGAAACTAGAGCCAATTCAGCAAAAGCAACGGCAGTTTTGAAATCAGCACTCATGAATTGCTATAAATTCATTCAAACATGCTTGGCAACTCGCAAACAATTTTTTTTTGTTGGGCTGTGTAATCATTAAATTGTTCTTTTTATCAACAAGTCTATCAGGCCACTGCTGTGTAACGCTTGCACTGACCTGATTATGAATATTTTTAGATATGTGGTACCCTGAGGTCATGGTGGTCAACTTAGTGTTCATGATGGTGAGGCCGTTGAACAATCCTTTCCTGGTTCATAATATAACGGTTCATTTACGTCAGAGACATCGGCGGATTTTAAGACAACCTGTTCACTGGATCTCTAACTGAATCCCTTCGATGTATACACCGTTATTATGGATAAGCAAACTAGGTGATTGCCTAGGGTAGCGGTTCTTAATCGGTGGCTCACATACCCCAAGTGGTACGGTAAAGGTTATGCAGGGGTACGCAGCGACATATAATTTTCGTTTAAAACAACCAAACTGTAGAAATGTATAACTTCCATACGCACCACTGAACGACGACTAAATAGAACAGACATCCCAATAAAAACGTGTTTACGTCACAATGTTTCTCTGTTTGTTCACACTGCACCAGTGGATTATTGTTTTTAAAACTGTATTAGAGGCAAGTTCTATTCTTTGTATAAACGCATTCTTTCTGCTGGGCAACTAGGCTGATATTGATGTGAAGAATTACCTGCATGGTTCTTGTTAAGCGTGGTACCTAAACATAAGTTTAGAGGAGAATTAGGGAGCTGTATTAAACGTAGTTTGAGAAGCACTGGCTTAGTGGCATACTGCAAGTTGGAGATTGTAATGGTACTAATATTAATTTACTTATTATAAATACATGAAATTTTGTTTAAAAAGTGACAAAGGTTAAAAGTTAGATTTAATTGTGGTTTTCTGTAATTGGCCAACATATACATTATAATGTATTTGGTCACTTACAATATTTATAAGGAACACAGAGTGTTTATTTGTTTATTTATTGTTTATCCGTCATTTATGAAGAAATTACATTAATAATGGATTTTTAGTTGAGTTTGTACTCAATAGAATCTTGTGTCTAAGTAAAAACAACACAGGATCTCTGTAACTATTCTATAGTAGAATTATAGTTGATCAAACTCGCAAATGAAAGGCAAAGACTTTACGCAGGTTATATCATTAATCTTGTCTTTATGGATTTGTGTATAAATCTGACGGCAATCTTCGTTTTGTTGATAATTATCTGGCTGGTTTTGATCCCAGTTGAAATATTTTATCTTTTCTCCAGTGCGAGGAAAAATCCAACTACTTTCTGTTTGTTCATCAGTCCCAGCGATATATGCCTCGTTTATTTCATAATTTAAAAGCATCTGATACAATATGTTAAACTCCTCTACATCTTTCACCTCTACCAAGTAGCCACTCCAGACAATACAAAACTTTGTTGCCTCTGAATAGTTTCTGGCAAAGATTCTTGGAATTCGATATGTTTTATTCTTGTATGTAACCTCAGGGAAATACCAATCCGATAAATTAAATGTACGAGCAGGTAAATGTAAACCAATTTCTTTGTGTGTAATCTCTAAAACCTGACTTATATTGTTTATTTGTCCATTGGAGTCTACAATACTAAACATACATCTGTATGTGCCATTTTCACTCACGTTTAGATTTTGCCAATTTATTGTCAGTGTAGCTACACCACTACCACCACAGTAATCTACTGCTACCGCACTCTTCGTGAAAATGAAACATTTTGATTGGTCTTTGTCATCAGGGCTATCTATAAATAGAAAATTTTCAAAGCCTGAATTTATTTTCACCATTCTGGTAATATAAATTCCATTGATTTTGCTGATAGCAACTGATGTGTTGTAATATAAGGAACACTTTATGTTTATATTCTCTGCTAGACTTGTTGTTATTGTAGGTGGATCAGCTGTAAACTCCAACCAACCTGTTCAGATTGAAAAAATTATTATATATATAATTGTTTATTTAGAGAATTAAAATATTAAAATGAAAAGACAATCGCTTATATACAGCAAGTAATGGAGTGTATGCAAAATGTTGGGTTCGATCATAGGTGTCAACTAAAAGAATTTTTAACAGATTCAGTTGATAGTGCCTGAGCTTTATATGGGTACCTATCTTAAGTTGGGGAAATAAAGGTGGATGGCAATATTGCTAGAAATATCATCTAACAATCATGTTGCCGAGCCAGTAAAAAGTAAATTTTCCTTAGCACTTAACATTTTCCGACCCCAGCCCTGGTATATAGTTAAAAAGTATCCAATACTCTAAATATCTAATTACAACGAGTAAGCTAATAACCATGAATATCCGACCTTACTTTATCGGCATCAATGTTATCTTGATTTCTTTGAAGTGATTGGAATATCGAGACTAAGACATATCAGCGAAGAAGACATACTCTAATCTAATGGACATTTTTCTTATTTATTCACTAAAGATGATTTGCGCCTTTGTCAATATTACGATAAATTGTACTTAAAATTAAAATTGGGATTATTTAGAAACTAGTTTGATCTCAATAAATTAAAAACAAATTTATTTATATTTTACATTTACCGTAACAATGTCTAAGTTACAGACAATGTTTGCTAGCCGGTAAATGTCAGATATAGGCTAGCGGAACTGGCGACCTTCCAATGTTGAAGTGACGATCTGAATAACATCGTGTGACAGAAATAATTTGTGAACTTTTTGATGTGAAAAAAAAAAAAACAATAAAAGAAGAGAAATTTACTGCAAACTGATTCGCACTGGGTGTGGCCGACTGATTTAATTTGAAATTCACTCACACTGATCAAATTATCAGGCAAACTGCTATAAGAGTAGACGGAAGACCCAAAGTGCTCTAATGCGTATGACATTAAATGTAATCCTTTCTAACACAAGTATAATCACATTAGCAATAACCTTGATTTTTACTCTTCTACACGTAAAGATTCAATCTTGTTGCAACAAATGATGTCAGAGAAAGAATATTTCAATTATCAATGTAAAAATCAAACAAAATTTTTAAAAATACTGATAGGGTTGAGCCTAAATTATAAGGCAAGACTAGTTTGCAATATATTGCCGTCCACGCCAAAAAAATGTCCTTATAATGTCACCACTTTGATCCAACATTGTTGAAATCGACACTTTCAGTAATTAAAAAAACATTTAAACAGTAACCACCACACCGATCACACAAACATCCAAACATATTGTACTAAATAAAATGAAAACGAAAGATGATTTATCATTTGAAATATTTTTACTTAGCAACCTTAATCTAAATTTGATTTTAACACCATATGATAGTGAAAAGGTAATCAACAGATTTAATGATCTCAATTAGTGTCCAAAGAATAAATTGGAACTAAATTTGTTCAGATCAAATAAAAAGCAGTTGGCCACGCCCAGTGGTCAATATATTGGCCATAAATTTATTTTGATAGAATGTTTCCCCACACTCTATAAATTCTTAAGGTGGTCCATGGGCCATTTAAGGTTTCTGCTAGTTGTTTTTTCTATTTTTTTATTTTTTAAGCTACACTAGCCATTTTTGGCACATGCACACAACATACCAATTAATGAACAAAGAAATAAAAAAATGTATAAAAAATTTATTGAAAATGTATTATGTGACTTTTTTGAGTAAAAAAAATGTATTTTTAAGACATATTTTCAAAAATTTTCAAAGAACCAATTTTTAAAATCTATTGTAGATATCGTAAAATAACTTTGCACAAATGTTAATGAGTGTGTTTCAAACAAACGTCCAATTTTTTTTGTGGGGTAGGTGTGAAGGTTTTGATGTTTGTTGAAGGTTGTACTTTGATGTAGATAAATAGCATAAACTTGGAGGCGTACGATAGCGTGGTGAAGTCTGGTATGTTGACACAAATGTTCACAAACACTTCATAAATAAGAGTCTCAAAACTGCACGGCTGATTCATTGGCACATTTATTGAACAAAGACATAAAAGTAGAAAACATGTTAAATGATAAAGGCACATCTTCAAAGTCAAGTAAAACACGACGTGCTAGTCTGAGATCAAAAGAGTAACTGCCTCTATCTCCAAGGCTTGTATCTAAGCAACTCACAAATGACGTCTAACTAGAAGTAACTACGTCACATAACAACATAAAAATTCATACTCTCTAAAGTCACTTAAAAAGTGTGATTAACACACATGCACAAACCAAATCAAACAATGTATATTTAATTTAACCTTAACTCCTTGACAGTAGGTAAGAAAAAAATTATAAAAAAATTCTATTTAATATTTCAGTTGTTGTTTTTTTTAAAAAAAAAATTATTTTATTTAAAACAAGCAATTAAGCCTGTTCCATTCTGGACACAGGACGTGTTAGCGCATTTTCGTGTTATGTATCAGTACGTTTGTTAGCTTTCAGTAAATATTTGTAAATTTTGGAAATGTTTATAAATTCAATTGTGTAATGCATATATCTGTAAAAAAAAATTATAAAGACGTTTCTTTATATTTGAAAAAAAATTATTGTCTCTTAAATCTAACTACAAGTGGTTTGTGGTTACTGAAATAGGACTCATAATTGAAAACATTCTAAATTATAGTCATTTAATCGTCCGAAAACTCCGTCAATTGTTGCATAGCTCTGATACTTTCAATTAAACTCAGAACACAAGCTTACTATTTCATTTGATGAGTTTCTTAATAAATCTTGGTGAAACTACGTGCTGCAGTATTTCGCACCAAATGAACGGGCTATTGAACGTACAAGGTGTATATATAATATATAAGCCCCTTAGGAGCCCTGAAGCCCGGCCCTCAGAGGTCCTATCGCGAAATGAACTTTTGATGTACACATGGCAGGCCAAGACCTACAAAATGATATATACATCATGGGTCTAGAACTTATTGTTGCTGAGATATAGCGCTCCTTTATTAATATAGCTTATATAGTAAAAAACGGTACTAAGGCCCCTTTTACGGCCCTGAGAGGTCAGATCGCGAAATGGAAAAAGGTCATTTCTTGGCAGGCCAAGACCTACAAAATGATATATACATCATGGGTCTAGGACTTATGGTTGTTGAGATCTAGGGTGTACACGGACAGACGGACAGACAAAACGGGGACAATAGAGCATTTTTTTTAGAAAATGCTCTAAAAATGTAATTTATTTCCCCTAAGTTTGTTAAAAAAATTGAAAAATGTTTTAATATATCAATTGTTTATTAAAAGAATTCAAGGAATATTTTTAAACAAAAAAAAACACAATCGAGGGAGATAATAAAAGGGGGTACTCCTATTTAACTAGGATTTGTTTTAAGTGAATTGAATTTCATAACAAAATATGTTTAGTTAGGTAGATTTGTAGTACCTTAGTTTATAATCCAAATCAGAACTCGAAAGGTATTAAAAAAATGTATTTCGTGAAATGCATACATATACATATTTGTTTATTATAATTAAATAAATAATATTTAGATCAAGCTATTTAAAAACACATATCTTCAATTAATTTAACTGTACGTAGGGAAACAGACTTCACCAGACTACAGTTATTGTTCTAAACATTAGATACACCAAACTACAGTTATTTCTATAAACAGTAGATTCACCAGACTACAGTTATTGCTCTAAACAGTAGATTCACCAGACTACAGTTATTGCTCTAAACAGTAGATTCACCAGACTACAGTTATTGCTCTAAACAGTAGATTCACCAGACTACAGTTATTGCTCTAAACAGTAGATACACCAGACTACAGTTATTGCTCTAAACAGTAGATACACCAGACTACAGTTATTGCTTTAAACAATAGATTCACCAGATTACAGTTATTGCTCTAAACAGTTGATACACCAGACTACAGTTATTGCTCTAAACAGTAGATACACCAGACACAGTTATTGCTCTAAACAATAGATACACCAGACTACAGTTATTGCTCTAAACAGTAGATACACCAGACTACAGTTATTTCTCTAAACAATAGATACACCAGACTACAGTTATTGCTCTAAACAGTAGATACACCAGACACAGTTATTGCTCTAAACAGTAGATACACCAGACACAGTTATTGCTCTAAACAGTAGATTCACCAGACTACAGTTATCGCTCTAAACAGTAGATTCACCAGACTACAGTTATTACTCTAAACAGTAGATTCACTAGACTACAGTTATTGCTCTAAACAGTAGATACACCAGACTACAGTTATTGCTCTAAACAGTAGATTCACCAGACTACAGTTATTACTCTAAACAGTAGATACACCAGACTACAGTTATTGCTCTAAACAGTAGATTCACCAGACTACAGTTATTGCTCTAAACAATAGATTCACCAGATTACAGTTATTGCTCTAAACAGTAGATACACCAGACTACAGTTATTTCTCTAAACAGTAGATACACCAGACTACAGTTATTGCTCTAAACTCTAAACAATAGATACACCAGACACAGTTATTGCTATAAACAGTAGATTCACCAGACTACAGTTATTGCTCTAAACAGTAGATACACCAGACACAGTTATTGCTCTAAACAGTAGATACACCAGGCTACAGTTATTGCTCTAAACAGTAGATACACCAGACTACAGTTATTGCTCTAAACAGTAGATATACCAGACACAGTTATTGCTCTAAACAGTAGATACACCAGACACAGTTATTGCTCTAAACAGTAGATACACCAGACACAGTTATTGCTCTAAACAGTAGATACACCAGACACAGTTATTGCTCTAAACAGTAGATACACCAGACACAGTTATTGCTCTAAACAGTAGATACACCAGACACAGTTATTGCTCTAAACAGTAGATACACATGACACAGTTATTGCTCTAAACAGTAGATACACCTGACTACAGTTATTGCTCTAAACAATAGATACACCAGACTACAGTTATTTCTCTAAACAGTAGATACACCAGACTACAGTTATTTCTCTAAACAGTAGATACACCAGACTACAGTTATTGCTCTAAACAATAGATACACCAGACTACAGTTATTTCTCTAAACAGTAGATACACCAGACTACAGTTATTTCTCTAAACAGTAGATACACCAGACACAGTTATTGCTCTAAACAGTAGATACACCAGACTACAGTTATCGCTCTAAACAGTAGATACACCAGACTACAGTTATTGCTCTAAACAGTAGATACACCAGACTACAGTTATTGCTCTAAACAGTAGATTCACCAGACTACAGTTATTGCTCTAAACAGTAGATTCACCAGACTACATTTATTGCTCTAAACTCTAAACAGTAGATACACCAGACACAGTTATTGCTCTAAACAGTAGATACACCAGACTACAGTTATTGCTCTAAACAGTAGATACACCAGACTACAGTTATTGCTCTAAACAGTAGATTCACCAGACTACAGTTATTGCTCTAAACTCTAAACAGTAGATTCCAAAATAAAAAAAAAGCATCTCACCTAAACTTGTACAAACTGCAACCATCAACAAACATAGTTTACTCAGTGTTGACTGCATTCTAAACTGCACACACAGAGTCTGTCATAGATAAAATGAGAAATGAACTGTTTACTTTTGCAATACGAACTACAAGTGGCTCTCCACTTCAAGTGGTAATAAGAAATAGTCTATTTTTACGTAACTTTTATAATGTTTGGCAATGTTACATTTAATTGTATTGTATTGTATTTTTAATTTTTCGTATTATAATGGCTCGGATTGCTTCATTAACAAACTGCCCACCGCAGATCTGGCAAGCCACCAAAAGCGCCATTCATTTCTTTATTATTTTAAGCACGTTATATTTTAGCACCATATACTTTAGCACTTTATACTTAAGCACCTTATACTTAAGCACCCAATACTTTAGCACCTAATACTTAAGAAAGAAAAAAATACAGTGAGATATAAGATGTTTCACGTTAAAACATATGCATTGTGAAATATAATTATTTTTGTGATTTGGTCCGTAAGGTATTAGGACATGTTCGTTAAAAGGTGTATCGCAATAAATGATTGAAATAAAAAAAAATATATATGACGGCGCTGGGTAACAGTAATTCAAAAGTATGAATGCGCTTACTGTAAGATATCTATTCTGTGGTGTACTCCTTCATCTATAGTATCAAAGTCATAAAAAAAAGCCAAAAACAACAATAAATTGTTTCACGCCTTAAAAGTGTCATTGTTTATCTCCACCACTTATGATATAAAACATGAAGTTTATAACACGCCCATGGTGACACTTGGTGCTTTGGTTTTCATCCCATTTGGCGTTTGAGGCCTAGTGACTTTGTTCACATAAGTTCTCAGTGGTGCCAGAATTTGTCTTTGAAGTTGTAGCTATAGTTAGAATGCAGAAAAGGTGCAGCAGTTTTTAATGATCTAAACATTCCATCTTCTTTTAAGAAGGGGACGGATGGTCTCTGGTTTGATCTCCGGTGAGAACAAATGGCTTTACAGGTCATGGTTGAAGTCCACGCTATATGTGCCGTGGTACCGTCATGGCCCTTGCGTATTTGCTAAAGTGGTGATGAAAGAAGAGAACGATAAGAAAAACCGTTTATAGGATCTAAGCTATTTCATCTAACACTTACAGGGACTTTACAAACACCTTTTTTAGAAACCTCAATTAAAATATTTCCAGTATTACAAAGTATTACATGATAAGCAGCTAAAATGCATTTCTGCAGTTTTTAAACTAGACGAACCCAATTGAAAGAAACAGATATTAAGAAATCTTAACACTAAAAACAGGGAAGTGTAACAACAACAACAACACACGTTTGACGTTAAGTGTGTCATGAATAAAACACACAGTGAACTTATAGTGACTTGATAGTGAGATTATAGTGACTTGATAGTGAAATTATAGTGACTTTATAGTGAGCTTATAATAGTGACTTGGTAGTGAACTTATAGTGACTTGACAGTGAACGTATAGTGACTTGATAGTGAACTTATAGTGACTTGATAGTGAACTTATAGTGACTTGATAGTGAACTTACAGTGACTTGATAGTGAACTTATAGTGACTTGTGACTTGATAGTGAACTTATAGTGACTTGATAGTGAACTTATAGTGACTTGATAGTGAACTTACAGTGACTTGATAGTGAACTTATAGTGACTTGTCAGTGAACGTATAGTGACTTGATAGTGAACTTATAGTGACTTGATGGTGAACTTATAGTGACTTGATAGTGAGCTTGACTACATTCATTGACTACATGAATAGTTTATTTATATAACACACACAAAAATAACAAGTAGCCTGTTACGCTGCCTCTTCATAATAGACACTTAAAAGCACAATGTATGCAAGTCTATATTATACAACAAAACCAAGATGCCTTGAAATATGCAAGTAGCTTTGTTCGCTACATCAAAATGCTTAAAGGATTTCCTGCAAAATTTATGTTTGTTCTAATCAAAGACTCTGAAAGAATGTTCTAAAAAAGAACTTTGGTCTCACTCTGGGTTTTGAAGCGTGTCAAACACTGTGTGGAACAGAGAAGTGCACTTCTTAGACTCATCCCTTCAAGGACTGGGTGTATTCAGCCCGACTTCCACTTTAACGTCAGGGGCGCCCGAGCCCTCACTACCCAAGTGGTGTACATGTCACGCCTCTGCACTCTCCCACTCATGTCTAACACTTCCGTTCTGAATCTTAGCCGAAACCAGATAGTCTCTGAGCGTCGGGCGATCAGAACGTGTTGAAAAATGGGCGCATACATTAAAACGTCATCTGCGTTCCTACTTAGATCGTTACAGTTGGCAGGTGTGAAGAGAAATCATCTAAATGAAACTAGTCTGTATTGGGCCAATAATCTGTATTGGGCCACTAGACTGTATTGGGCCACTAGTAGACCTGCCAGCCGAATTTTTTTTTAAGTTTCGGCTGGCTGACATAATTTTTCGGCTGATAGCCGGCGTAGCCGAATTAGACCATAAATTGAGTAAATTGACATTTGCGGCTGATTTTCGGCTGATTTTCGGCAGATTACGAAATATTTGGCTAAAATTCGGCTGACGCCTAGACAATATTGAATTGATAAAACTTCAGCAATAAAACAATTGTACAATACTTGGGGAAAAGTTTTATTATTTCAAACAACAGAAATAAACAGTTGTATCATCATCATTTTTTCAAGTCAAGTATGATGCCTTCACTGACTTATCATCATTGTGTCTATGACTATCATTGATGGCGTTAGTGCTGCTCTCAGAGGCATCCATTATTGATGCACTGAGCTGATCATCTACAAGAAGCAATATACACTCTGAAGACATGCCTTCTTTCAGGGTCTTTATCATTTCTTTATCCTCTGCGAATGCTGCATCGTCTTCATAATTGCGGTCTTGAAATTCTTCATTTTATTGATTCTGTCGGTAGTATTAAGATGCAATATGTGTGCTGTAAAGCGCTGATAAAAGTCAACCTTCAAAAGCTTTGAAGTCTTTATCATAATTGCAGCACCATCATGGCAGCTAGTATTTTGTGATCAACAGAAAAGCTTTTTCAAGACAGAGCTGATATGATCAGCAAGGTCATGTGCAATAAGATTAAGTAATGCGACAGTTAATATAACGGGGAACGAAATACGGCGGCTAATGAGGCGCGCCGCATATTTTTCGGCGGATTTACGGCGGACGAAAATTCGGCGGCGTAGCCGGCGCGCGGCGCCGGCTGAGTGGTCTAACCACTAGTCTGTATTGGGCCACTAGACTGTATTGGGCCACTAGACTGTATTGGGCCACCAGTCTGTATTGGGTCACTAGACTGTATTGTGTTACTAGTCTGTATTGGGTCACTAGACTGTATTAGGTAACTAGTCTGTATTGGCCCACTAGTCTGTATTGGGTCACTAGACTGTATTGGGTCACTAGTCTTTATTGGGTCACTAGTCTGTATTGAGCCACTAGACTGTATTGGGTCACTAGACTGTATTGGGCCACTAGTCTGTATTGAGCCACTAGTGTGAATTAGACCACTAGTCTGTATTGGGCCACTATACTATATATAGGTACTAGTCTGTATTGGGCCACTTGACTGTATTGGGTCACTAGTCTGTATTGGGCCACTAGACTATATATAGGTACTAGTCTGTGTTGGGCCACTTGACTGTATTGGGCCACTAGTCTGTATTGGCCACTAGACTGTATTGGGCCACTAGTCTGTATTGAGCCACTAGTCTGTATTGGGATACTAATCTGTATTGAGCCACTAGACTTATTGGGCCATTCGTCTGTATTGGGCCATTAGTCAGTATTGGGCCACTAGTCTGTATTTGGCTACTAATCTGTATTGGGCCACTAAACTGTATTTGGCCAATTGTCTATATTGGGCTACAAGACTGAATTGGGCCACTAGTCTGTATATGGCTACTATTAATCTAGATTAAATGTCTTAATTTTTATCTTTACTTCTGATATTAATTCTTTTGAAAGAAGAAAAAAAACACTTTAAAAAACATACGGAAAAAAATACCTATGTGTTATAGTAAGAGTTGATATCTGGAAGTGTTAAAGTAAGAGTTGATATCTGGAAGTGTTATAGTAAGAGTGGATATCTGGAAGTGTTATAGTAAGAGTTGATATCTGGAAGTGTTATAGTAAGAGTTGATATCTGGAAGTGTTATAGTAAGAGTTGATATCTGGTAGTGTTATAGTAAGAGTTGATATCTGGTAGTGTTATAGTAAGAGTTGATATCTGGTAGTGTTATAGTAAGAGTTGATATCTGGAAGTGTTATAGTAAGAGTTGATATCTGGTAGTGTTATAGTAAGAGTTGATATCTGGTAGTGTTATAGTAAGAGTTGATATCTGGTAGTGTTATAGTAAGAGTTGATATCTGGTAGTGTTGTAGTAAGAGTTGATATCTGGAAGTGTTATAGTAAGAGTTGATATCTGGTAGTGTTATAGTAAGAGTTGATATCTGGAAGTGTTATAGTAAGAGTTGATATCTAGAAGTGTTATAGTAAGAGTTGATATCTGGTAGTATTTATGTTGGATACAAAATGTTGGTGTAAGACGTTGTATTTGTAAATAGCCTATCATAAATCTTTTTTTTATAACTTTGCGATAATGTACTGAAAAAATTTAAAACAGAAGAATATACCTCCTGAATCCATAAATTTACGGTATTAGTTCAGATAATCGATACACTTGTCAAGTGAATGTTTATATTTGTTTGGATATATTGGATAAGCCAGTGTGTGAATTATGTGAATTCATTTAATGTGCAACTTTAAAATATATCGTGCTACCGAAATAATACCGTCTTTTCACAATATATATATATTATATATATATATGAGTGTGTGGTATACAATCCATTTGTTACGTCGGTTTTGTTGAGAAATCTTTAAATAAAGCTATCAGCACAGCTGTGATTTTTTTATGTTATTGTATAATAGGTGATATTGAATTGAAAAAATATACATATAATTACTAAATGTCACAATAAAAATGAAAGACTACAAGTAACCTCCCGTAAGTTACAGAAAACAACCAACATGACATCTATATTTGGGGAATTAAGTTTAAACGTCAAGAACTTTCAATTCGAGGTCAGCCATCAGGTATGTCTGTGAATATTTTTTTTTATCTTTTTTTTTTATTATGAAAAGACATTTCACGTTTTTGATTAAACTATAAATTTATTTTATCTGTCTATTAACAATTACTTTATTTAACTGTGTTTTGAATACATTTATACAATGTTTGCGACGAATATTTAGCCAAATACGTCGTCACTATGTTTAAAATATAAAAATAAATGATAATAATGTATCAAGGGAGACAACATCTAATGAACATGTATGAGTTTAATATGGTAATAAACAAATGAAAATTATCGTTCAGTATTTACTAGTCAAGTGATGATTTTATTGTGTTTTTTTAATGATGTTAGTTTTATTTAATATATATATATATATAAAGTGACAATTTTAAAATACGTTCTTAATGATCAATAACTTTTTTTTGGGTGGAGTAGAGGGGAAGGGGTGGTACCCGAATGGCAGGCTAGGCGTTGTGCCTGTGTACCAGAGGTGTGCGGATCTTGAAATTTAGCGTCCGCGTCCGTCCGCGGATTTCTATCAATGATCCGCGTCCGCAGAATCTTACAACATTGGTCTGCGGACCAGTCCGCGCGTCCGCATAGCTGAAAGTTAGCTGTTTAAATGACTTGAAATTTTTTTTATGGTAACGCTAAAGAAGATCCGCGTCAGTCCGCGATTCCGCAACTTAACCATACAATGCGTCCGCTGTCAGTCCGCGTATTCGGAAAAGTCTGCGGATCTGCGTCCGCAAGCGGACGCGTCTGCTGTCCACTCATCTCTGCTGTGTACATAGATTGACATCCCCGAGAAAGGAGCAAATAGACCATGGTCGGCGTGATAGGGTCAAGCTCTCAACAAACAAAGATGACCCACACACTTCTTAATGATTTTTTTATATTTATGTGATTATTTTTACCTAAAAAACGCTAAGAATACGTGTACTTCACGTATCGCATACTTCACGTATCGCATACTTCACGTATCGCATACTTCATGTGTCGCATACTTAACGTATCGCATACTTCACGTATCGCATACTTCACGTATCGCATACTTCACGTATCGCATACTTCACGTATTGAATAAAGAGAAAGAAAACAACCAACGAGAAGATTAAGTCTATCTTTCTTACAAATGATTTTGGAAAATGTGTCACTTTTATTTTGCTAATCTGAAACATTTATTACGGGATTATACTGTTGTTTCTTGGCAACCGACTGGGAATCTTTCTGCCCCGATAAACTATCAAAGGAAATTCTGTTAATCTTTTAATAGAAATTCTTTCATAAGTAGGTCATTGAACATGGTTATAGCCCTGATCCTGACACATTTCTTTGGATGATGGCTGATAATGAAGTCTTCGAAGTCTGTCCAAATGATGTTTAAACATTTCTTTAATCCTGGCAGAAGAAATAATAACTGGCTTCACTGTTTCTCCGTTAATGTCTTTAGCTGCTCATTCTGAAAATCTTCAAGCTCAACTATAATGAGCTCTCCTCTGTGATCCTAAATTAGGTCATCATGACCCATATTTATATTGCGATCCAATGTTTAACTTGATCTCTCCCTGGCGTTAGTTTGTAGCCCGAGGCACCGTTCGTGACCCAAAACAAATATTCAAATTTCTTGGTTCGTAACCCACATTTTCCGTGACATGGGGGATAGGTAAACCGATGTTCCGGTGTATTTATCATTTATATGTAATTTATTTTACTGTTTAATGATTTATTTTTTAAATGCAGATAAATCATTAATACGTGCTAGCATATTGTCATTATTATCACATTTATATTTCAAGTTCTGTGCCATCGGCTTCAAACAGGATGAACAACATAGTATGAGTTATGTCAGCGATGAGTCACTACATTCAGTACAGTCAGTAGCTCAAGAGGATATACGTGTGGATGAGCTAAGAAAAATGTGGAAACTACCAGCACCAAAGGTATGTCCTTGACATAAGTAAATAAGTAAAAAAACCGCACTGGCAGACCTACATAAACAGTATTTTATACTTGTTGTACCCTTGATGTATATTATCACGAATATATCAATGTACGACTAGTTTACTAGGCGGGGATGTGCAGTATAGTGGATTGACTAGTATACTAGGTGGGGATGTGTGGTGTATCGGATTGTAAAATAACAAGAAATAAAAGAATAGATTTATTTAAAAATTGTATATTATATTTAGTTCTCTATTTTGAATATGATTTAACAGTATTGTCTTGGTCCGTTGTCTATTTTTCAGCTCTTTGTTTGGATCATTGGGGAAATCGATGAAAGTATTGGCCATAAAACATTATTTGATATCAAGGAATGTTTGGAAGATTTAGTAGAGTTTCTAGTACAGAAAGGTAACCCAGAGTAGCTCATTAGATTAAGAGTAAATGTAAAGTAGTCAGTAGCATATATTTTACTTGTAACATTTCATTTATTATTGATTTTCCTTTACACAGATTGCTGGTTGCTAATAGAAATTCCAAATTTCCAATACTTCAAATATTTAGAAAGTTTCTTAGAGAAAACAACAATCTCAGCTGGAGCTTGTATCCCGCCAGTGATTGGATTGTACACTGGATTAGAATCATTTGTCCTAGACAGGGTTTGATATAGAAAAAATTAACTTAACTTGTTCATTACTGTATTCACTAGACACATTTGTCATAGGCAGGGTATACAAACAAATTAACTTAACTTGTTCATTGCTGTATTCACTTACAATTTATAATTACACATTAACATTCTGCTACTCCTTCTTTATTTAATTATTTATTAAAATAAAATGTTTATTTGTTGACAGAAGGGAAAAATTAACAGTTCTGAAAATGATTTTCTTAACAACTTGAATGAAAACATTAACCACTACATACTCTCGTCTTGTAGCACCAGTTTAAATTATGAAAGTGAGTCACATGACACTTAGTTGTTAATAGATATTAATTATATCGAGTATAACATAAAGTGAATCAAGGAAAATACAATATTGTTATATAACCAAATATACCATGAAAATCTCTTTAGATTTTTTTGTGTAATTTGCTTTAAATGTGTAAAAAGTCAATCAATCAAAGAATGAATATTTTAAAAAGGAACTATTTTTAAGCAAGGTAAGAGCGATGAGTGCAATTTTAGTCTCGGTAGAATTAATTACTTGTATCACTTCTACATATTTTTTTGGTACTATATCTGAAATTTTATGTGTTCAAAGATTGTTTTGAATGTTTTCTGTTATGTAACGGAACTGTGCGGACACTCGACATTGTAGATAAATGTATTCAACAAAAGAAACCTTTAATTATACTCAGGGTAAAGTAATCTTTTATTTTTTGTACTGTTACCACATAAACATAAGTACATATAACCTGGCCACCATCATAAACACATATCTCGAGCTTTGTATGCTGGTATATTTCAGGGGTCAGGTGGTATAGCAGATGTTATTGGTGACTGCATTGAGCGAGGAAGAAAACACAGGTGAGGCAGTACTAAACTAACCAGTGTTCATATGTTGCTGTTATCATTGGTAGATATGTCGCGGTAGTACTTATGCTGTAGTTATAATTGGTAGCTGTGTACTATAGAGTGGGGGTGGTGGGGGTCCAAACACCCGTGGGTGGTCTCTAAGGGGAGATGGCTGCAAAATCTAGCGTTCAAGTCAGAATATTGAACAGAAAATACACAATAAAAAAATTACTGTGGATTGAATATCACATCTTTATATATATATATATATATATATATATATATATATATATGATTACTATTTAACGACTGTTAAAATAGAATTTAAAAGTAATATGTGGCATGTAGGACACGGTTGTGGTTGACAGGAACCAAGAAATTTCATCTCATCCTTACAGGGACTTCACATTACTCTCAGGTCGAGTGTCAAACGCTTTACCGCACGACCATCTGTCCCATGTCGTTGTACTGTACATAATCTTAGTTTTGGAAAATGAAACATCTGCCAATAAACTGATTTATCAAGAATTTATTTAAAAAGAAAACAAATAACTCGATGAAAACTTTATATTAAATATTCCCTAAGAGTTGTCTGACGTTGTTCTTAATAATTTAATTAAAGTTCTAGTATTTTTGTCCTCAAGTTATTGTGGCAAGTTTTTTACGCTGACACTGACTCCGGATAAGGTACAGATGCCGGCACAGACATCGGGCAAAAAGTGCCGACATCGCTGACACCGACATAGGTAGAAGTATAACTTTAGGAATTTACTTTCTATCTAAAGTACTAGTGATATGCAATATATCAAGAAGAAAAAACAACAACAAAATTTATGTAATGGAATCTATAGGCAACTAACTGAAACAACACTATTGATTCGCACACAAATTGAATAGGTACAAAACAATTTGAAGAACTTAGCAACTAATTCGAAGAATTTAAAAGAACTATTTCTCTCAAAGTCAAGATTCTTAAATGACTTAATTACGATTATGATCAATGGAAAGAAAGAAAGGCAAGAGAAGCAAGATATTGGCATTCGTTTTCAAACTTTATGTTCACTACTATATGCCACAAATGTTCACTACTATATGCTACACATGTTCACTTCTTAATACTACAAATGTTCACTTCTATAGGCTATAAATGTTCACTCCTATATTTACACATTCGATTAGACACACTGACAAAAACAAACAAAACCCTGATTTGTATTGCTTAAATCTAAAGACACTCTTCAGTCAGTGATTGTGTCTGCAATAACTCTACTTCCTTTTTAATCTAGCGTGTATCCCAAAGGTTCTCAGCCTATTTCACGACTGTATCTTAAATGTGTGGAAGAATGTCAGCGGGGAACTTTCCTGTCCCCTTTCTAGAATCGCGGGTGTAATCCTAATGTTTACACAGCTCAAGTTATAAACTTGTATTGATCCTTTGTGATTATCAGCTAACATTAAAAAAAGAGTCGTCCCATTGAGTTATTTCCTCTTTTGTTTTGATGGGAAGAGGGGGGGGGATATGTACATACTATTAAAGTGATGCCTATAAATACCGTAAATCATAGGAGACCATGATAGTATCGTTGATTTATCGTTTTTTTTATATAAAGGTTAAGGTTTTTATTGATAACAAAAATCGTGTAGCTGTAAACATCATTAAATAATAACAAATACAAAGTTGCACTTAATCGGATACTCATCTATCTATCTATCTATCTATCTATCTATCTATCTATCTATCTATCTATCTATCTATCTATCTATCTATCTATCTATCTATCTATCTATCTATCTATCTATCTATCTATCTATCTATCTATCTATCTATCTATCCATCCATCCATCCATCCATCCATCCATCCATCCATCCATCCATCCATCCATCCATCCATCCATCCATCTATCTAATCTCTATATATTTCAATCTCTGTCTCTCTCTGTAGTTATGTGTCTGCTTTTTTTTCCTTCTATACTATGTGAAGTATTTATGACGTCGTAACAAGTTATTTTAAAGAAACTTTACAGATGACCGACACACAAGAATCAATGTGAGTTGGCAATAAATATTTACTGAAATAACAATCTAGCAATTCTCACAGCTTATTGTGCAGTTTGAAATATATCATGAATTACTGTAAGACTTAGTATATTTCACATATTTGCTTTATTTCACACATTTATAGCATTGAAGAGAAGAGAAGTCTAATGAAAAGACTTGAACATTTACTCAAAGAGATCGATAAACCGTTTCAAGTCTTGTACATCAATGGGAAACTTCAGGATTCAAATATTGCGGAAGGAATTTTAACCGCAATCAAAGGTACAAAGGTCGAATGATTCTTCATTCATATCACTTAACTTTTATAATACTTGAGGGAAAATAAAACACTGCAGGATGATCATTATACATATAAAGACATACACAAATAAAAATATATTTTGATAGAATATATATATATATATATATTAGGGTGCATCACCAAAAAAAGTTTTTAATAATTGATCTGTCTGCTATTTAAATTTGTTCCATTGATCAAAAAAAGCATTGTGTAAAAAAATAAAAAATATTTGACAATATTTAGAGATCCCCCAGACTTCAACAAAGTTTGTATAATTAAGCGAAAACTAGATAAAACCATCCTTCATGTAAAGTCTTACAGACTTACATACAAAAAGTGAAGCGCTATATAAATTGTTTTATAGTCTTTGGTTTTATAATGTTTGGTAGCTATGATTGATTTTGATAAGCAGTTGTGCTAGAAATAAAATTTAAAGTTCACATTTTATTACCAAAAACAACACTTTTCCTTACAGCATATTGATGACCAAGGCACGCATTTTAATTTCTTTATTTATATTATTTTAATTTCTGATACACACGACCTATAAAATCAGAACATGGAAATGATATGAAAAACAACAATAAAATGTTTACACCTTCTAAGGAAATGCTGGCTGACCCTGGCATCACTTCAACAGTTGCATATCCAGTTATTTCTGCGTCTCCTGCCTCGCGAACAAAGAAACCACCAACTCTTCTGAAAACTGAATTGTTTGGCATTGGCCCTGCAATCTTTGTTTATGATGCTATAATTACTGGAATTCTTCGACTACCAACCTGTTTACAAGTTTTGAGGTGCATGATGTATCACTGCAATGTAGCAGCACACAGTAAGCGTCCAGGTTCTCATGGTGCACCTTCTCGATTTACAACTGCCAAAATTGTGCTGATTCAAGTTACTGCTTTCTACGAAAAAGCAAACATTCCTATGGTGACAGAGAGGAGAGCTTGTGAGAAGATTGTTCAGCTTCTTGATGAATACAATAAACTTCGTTCAATTGATAAAAGTCGCCGAAACACACCAGCCACCAAACGTAAACTGGAACAAATGAAATCTATGTTGGCAACAACTTTTCCACTGTGACTACCAAATGTCGAGACTATTATCAAGAATGCAGAAGATCTAGCATTATTGAGGTCTATGAAAGGTGTTGAGGATCCCAGACGGGCCCCCAGATGTTGAGGATCCCAGACGGGCCCCCAGATGTTGAGGACCACTTTGAGGGTATCCTTGGCTTGTTGCTAAGCGTATGAGGGCTGACTCAATGATGACTCGTATTTATATTTGTGTTTCTGCCACACACAGTCTCACCAACAATTAGACGTATAACAAGTGACGAATAATCAATTCCCACAAGCGTGTGTACAACACCAAGATATTTATTATACAAAGGCACCAGTCCGCAATAGGGATCTGGTTACTTGTCAAAAGCAAAGATAATTCAAACTGCAGCAAATAATCCAATATAAAATGAATGATGGGAACAAATGCGTTATCACTAGTTAATTCTCTCTCTCTCTGTCTCTCTCTCTCTCACTCAGAGACACAACAATCGACTCGTCACTCCTAAGACCCTCCGTCGAATCCCCGCGAATCTATATTTCATTCTTCATATCCCTTTCTCCCACGTGACCCTTAGCCAATCAAATATAATATAGGTTTCTTTCAAACTTTCAAATTAGGGGGTGGGGCCTAGATGAGGAGAGGGGGAGAAATACGCCGTATAGACAAAGACCTTAGTAACTGGACATCGAGCGGGTCGCTGTCCCTTTGAAGAAGCCGACCGAAGAATAGTAGTCCGGTGGTCAGAGAATATTCCCAGCGAGGAATGTAACGTGTTTCTGTTACCTCTCTGCCTCGTACGCCTTCCGCTGTCCACCTGGCTGATGACGTAATTACGGGGGTGGGGTAAAAAGGGGGAAAACTGGAGCACGGGAACGTATATTACTATACATGGTATGATATACACCTTAACGTTAGTAATATTATTAAGTTAAGGGTTGGAGTAAGGGGATAGTTTCGACATACTAGTCACAACCCGTGACAAAAGGAGACAGGTCTTCCAGCTATGGATAATTTGACAAAACACTTGCAAAAAAAAGAAGAAAATGCAGCATGTTCAACGATATCAGTGCCTTCCAGCGAGGGTAGCAGTGACGAACCCGATGATTCTACTTCTAAATCTGAAGATAATATGAAGTTTGTTGATAGCTGTTTGGATGATATAATGCCATTGCAAAAGCGAAGAAAGCCAACAGGAGCTTTGATATTTGTACCTCCAGATGTTTTAAGCCGATCAAATCTTGTGTCACTAGCGACAAGATTAAAGATTACACCAATACAGCATGCAGCTTTCACACAGGGCCTTATTAGCGAGTCTGGGGGTGATGTATCAATGGTGGCTTCTTCCTATGCCACTGCAGATCGTTCACGTCGCAAAGTTGTGAGTAATCTACAAAGATCCACGACTCCTGGGAACCACCCAAACTCTGCACTCTCCACTGGGATGGCAAACTGACACCTTCTCTAAAAAATCATCGTGTCACTGAAGAACGCATAAAAGTTGTTGTCGGTGATGCAAAGCAATTGAAACTTCTAGGAGTGCCAAATTATGCCAAGGCAACAAAGAAACCCGTTGGTGAAATAATTGCAGAATTAACCATGAAGCTAATTACAGAGTGGCATTGTAATGATTGTATCGTTAATATGACATTCGACACAACAGGATCAAACACTGGTCATCAGACTGCTGCCTGCATTGCCATACAAAATATGCTGCAACGTGCTCTTCTGTGGTCAGGTTGTCGCCATCACATTGGTGAAGTTATCCTCTCACATGTGTTTGCAGACATGAAAATAGAAGTTTCAAAATCCCCGGATATAACTTTGTTCACCAAGCTGCGAAGTAATTGGGAATTGGTGGCACATAATTGGTCTCATGTACGTCGTTTGTTTGCGTTAGCTGATCATGATCTGAAGGCTTAAGAGCGACTGACGATAATGAGAGATGCGGTAATTGCACATCCCAACTCTAGTAAACAAACCGAATTCTTGCGAGACGACTACCACGAATTCCTTAAGCTGTCCCTTGTTTACCTGAATGCTACAAATGAGGAGGTTAACTTTAAAAGACCAGGTGCTTTGAACAAAGCACGATGGATGGCAAAGCTGATATATTGCCTCAAGATTGCACTGTGTGAGAAACAAATTAAATTATTGCCACACGTGATCAAGTGCCAAAGATTCGTGCATTTGATACATTTGTAACACATGTTTATGTCGTGTGGTGGCTCACTTGCAAAAAGAGTGTGGATGCACCATGGAATGATCTACAGCTCTACAAGCGACTTTTGGATTTCAACGATGTCAACAGAGACATATCCAAGTCAGCAATCCGTGCCCTGAATAGGCATCTGTGGTACCTCACTGCTGAAATGATCCCACTTGCTCTGTTCAGCAATGAAGTACCTGTGTTGGAAAAGCGAGCTCTAGCAGATGCTCTGCTAAGGCTTCGACCAGTGGTTGCCCTCCAAACTCCACAGAATCGATTTGAAAATGGTTGGGGAAAACCACGATTCCAATCAATTGATTCTAAAACTCGGTTGTGTGATCTGGCCGGAGATGACTCGTGGTTTACTATATACAGACTTCAACTGGACACAGGATTCCTCCAACTGCCTGTTGATGATTGGTGCCAAACAGCTTCTTACATTGCCAGTGCAGAAAATGTTGCTGCTATTAACGTTGTTAACGATTGTGCCGAGAGAGGAGTGAAACTGGCATCTGACTTTGTTGAAGCAACGCTAACGGATGAACATTTTCAAAACATTCTTCAAGTGGTAGAAATGGACCGCGAAAACATCTCAAATGTGCGTAAACCTTACAAACGTGCAACAAAGTGAAACTGAATTAAATGCAACAGTAATAAATAGTTTAATACTTTAATGTAATTTTTATATAGGCTTGAATAAACTTTTTTTTTCTTTACATGTCATGTTTTGTGATTTCTTGGGAGGGGGGGACCTCTAAATCAACTCTGATTTGAAAAATATTTTACACAAGTTATTATTAATGATATTAGAACAAATTAGAAACATAGACAGCTCAAAAACAAACAATCAATTTTTTCCTCTATTGTGGTGATGCACCCTAATATATATATATATATATATATATATATATATATATATATATATATATATATAAATGAGAACATTACGTAGAAATGGAGTTGGTGTTTGGGGAAAACTGATATATTGTTCGTTGAACCAGGTGACAAAGTAAACAGTGAATACTATTGTGAACATGTTCTGAGAGAAGGTTTGTTGCCTGTAATTCAAGCGGGTCAAAACCAAACATTACAGCAAGACCAGAAACACGACCAACTTTATTCGTCAGGAGAATGTTAACTTTATTGAGCCAGACATGTTTCCACCGAACAGTCCCGATTTAAACCCAGTAGATTATGCCATATGGGGTGCTTTGCAAGAAAAAGTCTACCTTCGACGAAAATGTACCACAGTGGAGCAGCTGAAGTTGGCAATAATTGAAGAGTGGAGAAATCTGGGACAGCGATGTATTGACAGTAGCATAAAGGAGTGGCGTCTACGCTTAGAAAAAGTTTTTGATAAGCAAGGATGACACATTCAACATGATTTCTGATTGGCTAAATACTTTGCAAACAAAATTGCATAAAACAATACAATTAACTACATTATATTTTTAAATAATTCATATTTTATTTGATGTTCTCACTTTTTTTGGACAACCATATATACATATATATATATATATATATATATATATATATATATATATATATATTAATATACGCGAACTTCTTACAGATGCCATTGAGGGACTGACAACTGAACCTGATAAAAGCCTATTGATTGGCAATAAGAAATATTTAATGTTGTGTCTACATCTGAACCAGTTGAATATAGCAGCCGAGTTTGGGGCATTGTGGAAAGTTGTCAAAATGAAAGTAAACAGTTATTTCATCGTGCCACTCAATAATTTTTATAAGTGAATCTATTAGTCTTGTTAGCTTGTAAAACTTTTGTCTTATTTCTAAAGTTATTAATTCAATTTCCGATTCATTTTTTTAAAGCAATCGGAGTTAGTCATGAAAACAAAATTCAATTAATTAGATATAATGACTCTTGTTCCAGCTCCCATACTGCCAAGATATATTTAAAGAGGCTGTACAACTGGAGCGATATGATTTTGTTCAGTACATGATGTCTCAAGGATTGGAACTTAACACTGTGATCCAGGCAAATATCTTTAGCGTGGTAAGTATTGCTCCAGACAGATATCTTTAGCGTGGTAAGTATTGCTCCAGACAGATATCTTTAGCGTGGTAAGTATTGCTCCAGACAGATATCTTTAGCGTGGTAAGTATTGCTCCAGACAGATATCTTTAGCGTGGTAAGTATTGCTCCAGACATATATCTTTAGCGTGGTAAGTATTGCTCCAGACAGATATCTTTAGCGTGGTAAGTATTGCTCCAGACAGATATCTTTAGCGTGGTAAGTATTGCTCCAGACAGATATCTTTAGCGTGGTAAGTATTGCTCCAGACAGATATCTTTAGTAAGGTAAGTATTGCTCCAGACAGATATCTTTAGTGTGGTAAGTATTGCTCCAGACAGATATCTTTAGCGTGGTAAGTATTGCTCCAGACAGATATCTTTATCGTGGTAAGTATTGCTCCAGGCAGATATCTTTAGTGTGGTAAGTATTGCTCCGGACAGATATATTTAGCGTGGTAAGTATTGCTCCAGACAGATATCTTTAGTGTGGTAAGTATTGCTCCAGACATATATCTTTAGTGTGGTAAGTATTGCTCCAGACAGATATCTTTATCGTGGTAAGTATTGCTCCAGACAGATATCTTTAGTGTGGTAAGTATTGCTCCAGACATATATCTTTAGTGTGGTAAGTATTGCTCCAGACAGATATCTTTAGTGTGGTAAGTATTGCTCCAGACATATATCTTTAGTGTGGTAAGTATTGCTCCAGACAGATATCTTTAGTGTGGTAAGTTTGCTCCAGACAGATATCTTTAGTGTGGTAAGTATTGCTCCAGACATATATCTTTAGTGTGGTAAGTATTGCTCCAGACATATATCTTTAGTGTGGTAAGTATTGCTCCAGACAGATATCTTTAGTGTGGTAAGTATTGCTCCAGACATATATCTTTAGTGTGGTAAGTATTGCTCCAGACATATATCTTTAGCGTGGTAAGTATTGCTCCAGACAGATATCTTTAGTGTGGTAAGTATTGCTCCAGACAGATATCTTTAGCGTGGTAAGTATTGCTCCAGACATATATCTTTAGTGTGGTAAGTATTGCTCCAGACAGATATCTTTAGTGTGGTAAGTATTGCTCCAGACAGATATCTTTAGTGTGGTAAGTATTGCTCCAGACAGATATCTTTAGTGTGGTAAGTATTGCTCCAGACATATATCTTTAGTGTGGTAAGTATTGCTCCAGACAGATATCTTTAGCGTGGTAAGTATTGCTCCAGACATATATCTTTAGTGTGGTAAGTATTGCTCCAAACATATATCTTTAGTGTGGTAAGTATTGCTCCAAACATATATCTTTAGTTTGGTAAGTTGTCAGGGGCCCCTTGCGGGGTCCATGCGGTCGTTGTCTAAAGGCATGATCACCTACTGAGTTCTGGCCAGCATTTATATTTGTCCCAGCCACATGGTTACACAGAACGCACAACACAACGATACATTGAGCACAAACTCAAATGTAAATACGATGTAATGATTATTTCTTTACATTAAAAGAATGAACATCAGAGGGCCCTAAAAAGGGCCTAGCTTTACCAGATACTACAAAACAATATTATACATCAGCCTAATACACATATACAGAATGACCCTTACCTGGGTTGGATAGTTCTCACAAGAACTCAGTAGTGAGCCGGTCGAAACCAGCCTAGACTGATTTATCCAACCCGGGCCCACTCGTGTCGACCTCACTGTTCGACTAGCTAAGGCTGACTGACCGCCCGCCTCGACTGAAAACCCCAGCCTCGCAATCAACTCTCGCGAGGCGAGATTTCGCTGACCAATGGCCAGAGAGCCAGGTAGGTCACGCTCATCACTCGTGCCTTCACGCGTGATCAATAAAGGGACACTCCTCTCTCGCCCCTCTCTTGAATATAACAAGGCATGAATTACCTCTCCCTTTCCACTTTAACCCTTCCTTTGTCTATGTAAGGACATAGACAGACATAGATAATTAGACAGACACATTGTTAGATAGTTATATAGATAGACAATTAATTATTGTATTAATGTAGATGTTAGAGGGAATTCCCTGTAGTACGGTGACGCACCTAATGAACGGGTTATTGAACGGGGGAAAAGAAAAGGAAGAAAAACACACAGAGGGTTGACGAGGAAAGAGATAGAACATTGTTTTGGTTATTTTTGTTTTGTTTTAAGTTTGGAGAAGGAAGGAACGGAGGAGCTAGGAAGAAGTATTTATTGTATTAAAAGAACGGACAACTGGTATTTATCGTAGAGACATGATTTAATGGTTAATGTTCATTATTGAATAACTAGTTCTTATGATTATTCAATAAAGTGATTTCGAGTTAAAAACTGGAAGTGTTATGAACTTGTATAAGTTGTGCAGTTAAAGAAAGTAATTAGAAAAATAAATATATAAAAGAGACCACCGCATCCATACCCTGACAATTTGGTGTCAGAAGTGCAGGACAGATCTCATTTGTCCAGTGAACCCATGGTTTTAACTAGGTGTAAGCAGTGACAGTTCAATTAGAGAATAAACTATTGTCTACCGTGTCAGAAGTATTTACGAAATGGAAGAAATAATTGCCACAGGCAAACAATTGGGCCTCACTGATAAGGACTTATCAAAGTATATCGAGAAGCAGTGTGAAAGACAAGTACGAGAGAGGGAGAGATTATTCGAAGCAAACTAAAAGGAAAAAGAGAGACAAGAACGAGAAAAAGAGAGACAAGAACGAGAAAAAGAGAGACAACACCAGGCAGAACAACAGGAAAAGGCCAGAGCCCATGAGCTTGAAATGGAAAAGATAAGAGCCACAAATAAAAATGTTGTACAGCATCCTTCAACACCGGGCCCCTTCAACAAACCACCACCATTTGATGGTACAACAGACATAGAAAGTTTTTTACTACAATTCGAGTTAGTAATGTCTGTTCAGGAAACGGACACAACAAAATGGCCATCTCACCTTATTTCTCTAATCAAGGGCAAACATCTCTCTTTGATTCAAACCCTACAACCAGCAGAAATATCGAACTACGAGCTATTAAAGAAAGCGCTAACGAAGATTCTGGGCAAGTCTGAGGATACTTATCGGAGACTTTTTCACACCATTAAACCAGATTATGATTATGACCCCCGACAGTTTGTAGGTACGGTCAAATCGCATTTAGTAAACTGGCTACAGTTATCTGGCATTAATAAAGATGACCCTGAGGAAATAATGGAGCCGCTGGTAGTGGACAAGTTCTTGAGAACATCCAGTCCAGAATTGTTCCAGTTCCTGCAAGAAAGAAAGGTGAGAACAGAGGCAGCACTCATTAGGGAACTCTACACATTTCGTGATGCTCATCCCGATCTCCCAGTCAGCAGGACAGATTCACCACAATATACTGCTGCAATAGCGAGTCAACGCTATAGAAGGCTCAGAGGGACATAGACAGACATAGATAATTAGACAGACACATTGTTAGATAGTTATATAGATAGACAATTAATTATTGTATTAATGTAGATGTTAGAGGGAATTCCCTGTAGTACGGTGACGCACCTAATGAACGGGTTATTGAACGGGGGAAAAGAAAAGGAAGAAAAACACACAGAGGGTTGACGAGGAAAGAGATAGAACATTGTTTTGGTTATTTTTGTTTTGTTTTAAGTTTGAAGAAGGAAGGAACGGAGGAGCTAGGAAGAAGTATTTATTGTATTAAAAGAACGGACAACTGGTATTTATCGTAGAGACATGATTTAATGTTTAATGTTCATTATTGAATAACTAGTTCTTATGATTATTCAATAAAGTGATTTCGAGTTAAAAACTGGAGGTGTTATGAACTTGTATAAGTTGTGCAGTTAAAGAAAGTAATTAGAAAAATAAATATATAAAAGAGACCACCGCATCCATACCCTGACAGTCTACTTATAATCTTCTTGCGGGGTTGCCCGCAATACCAACACCTGGGAATACAAAGCCTTTGACTATCCTATTTAATATCTCCCCTGAGTCGATGGGGGGGGGGCAAGATAGACAGGATGGGCCTTGATTTCATTAAGACTTACTCACAGAATGTGACATAAGTATTGCTCCAGACAGATATCTTTAGCATGGTAACTAATGTAGCACGAAAGTAAACATTTTCTTATTAATGTTATTAATTTTTTAATAGTACAATTAAAAAAAAATCTATATCATGAAAATTATATTGAAAGTATTTAAATTACGAATGTTTTATTTCATTTTGATGATTCTATTAGTTTACAGGTAGGAGTCTGACAGATAAAGAAAGGAAAATAAAAGAGTGGATTAAGAAATTGTGTCAGCTCCCAACATATAATGAAAATATTGATCCAATGGCATTCTCAGGTTTATTACTTTACAATGTCAATAGATGATTTCTAGATGAACGGAATATGACAAAAACAAATGTGAGAACGGGAATCAACAATTTTAGTTTTTCTACCTGATGAAATCTTTCTTGACCACAGAATAAAGACATACTTTTCTAATGAAATTAATAATCTTAAATTAGTACTTTCCTGAAAAAAAAAAACTCAATGGTTTAAATGGAGAAAACTTTCATAAACGGTTGCTACTTTGTATCATTTGAGCATTATTGTATCATAAATATGAAGAATTTTGTATCAGATAGTTATCAGGATTCAATACGATTGCTTCCAACCATCTAAAATAGTTTTCTTATTATCTACCTTCCTCTAAAATAGAATGATAAATTCTAATTTCATGAATTGTTATATTTTTTGTAAATCTCTGCTGTCTTGTTAAAATAGCAAATTATTATTGAAGAAAATAATGTCCATACACACACACACACACACACATATATATATATATATATATACATACATATATATATATATATATATATATATATATATATATATATATATATTTTCAGAGGACAGACTAGAAAACATGTTTAAACAATCTGTTTTTTACAATCAGCACGAGCTGTCTAAGCTATTGTGGAGGAAATTAAAGGTTAGAAATAATTTAACGTAAATATCATTAGGTAATTGGAAATGCAACACATTTATCTACAAAAAATTCTACAGTTTATTTAGTTATTAAGAATCTTTGATTTAAATTCATCGATTTAATAAACCATGCAATGTGAACACACTTGAATGGCCGATACAGCGTTTGGAGAAAAAGGCAACCTTACCCCAGATGTTATGCTAGAGGTCACTCTGCAGAGAGTATAATTACCCCTACTCCACAATGATAACTAAAGCACGACATAAGATACCTATCACCGGGCCCGTAGCGTGCGGGGGAGTCGGGGGGGGGCAGGCCCCCTCTGCTTGTTTGCTCTACTTAGTAAAATGTATTACCTGACCCCCTGCTATTGGCCTGGCCCCTGCTGTAGAATTTTTACACTACGGGGCTGCCTACCACATATAAAAAAATTAGCTATGTAAATATAAAATTAATGTATTGACAATTAATCTAGAATAGTTTACTGTTTGGTAGAATTCAGATGTTTACACTATTTACACAAAATGTAAACTCTAGTCCCCAATAGCAGCAGCTCTATTCGCTTATGGGATGTTGAAGGCTATGGTCAAATGTGAGACAGACGATGATGAAATCATTGTTATAAAAGAACACATGTTGTAAGTTTGAAATTTTTTTTAGATTTCATGTGCATGCATCATCTTATATTTAATACCTCATCTCTTTATATATACAAACACATACACATATTTTAATTTTATATGAAATGTGACATTTGAATATACCTAGAATATGTTCTCAGAGAATACCAGAAATACGCAATAGAAACTGTAAATATTACTTATACCAAGACAAGAGAATCAACTTTAAAACTTCTGGGGCAACCGATGATAACATGGGGCAACACCACTTGTATTTTGTTGGCACTCAGAACTGGCAACAGAAAGTTTCTATCTCAGGCACCTTGTAGAAAATACAGACACACCGTGTGGACAACTGGGTCATCCTCACCCAGAAATGGGTCACAACAGAAAACAGGAAATAACGTAATACAGTCTAGCTTTATAGTTGATAGCAAATATATTACAGCATCATAGTAGAAAGTAATGTTTTTGTGACTTATGTAATGACTTGTGTAATGACAAATGTAATGACTTATGTCATGGCTTATGTAATGACTTATGTTTACATTCTCACTGATGGTCAAACGAGGCCACGACTTAGAGTGCCACAGTTAAATGGCCCTTCCTTTTCAAATTATTTTTTTAATGCTAAAGGGACTTAGATAGGTACCGTTTTCAAGGGTGCTCAAATATTTATTGAAGTCTCTCCCTTGGGGGACGGATGGTCGTGCGGTAAAGCGCTCGAGTGTCGACCTGAGGATACCTGGTTCAATCTCCGGTGAGGACCTAGGGAATATTTCAGGTCATGGCTTTAGTCCCCGATATGTCTTCCGTGGTGTTTCCATGACCATTGCACTATCGGCTATGGTGGGGATGAAAGAAGGGCACCATACAAACCATCCCATTAGTGGTTTATAGGATCTAAGAGATTTCATCTCATCCTTACAGGGACTTCACACACCTTGGATCACCGAATCCAATAACCTGAAACCGGTACGATGCAGCAAAAACTTAATATTAGAAGTTTTGGTAGAATCATTGATATAGATTTTACCCCATTGACGATTCCATAGATTTCGTCAATATTACATTAACAGAATGAGACCAAATTGTGGTTAGAAAAATATTTTAACCACAACTTTTAGTGTCGATGTCTATGGTGTACTGATACTGATAAAGTATGTACCACTAGCTGTCAGTCACTAGTTCAGGAGAAACATGAGGTGCTAGTAAGCTTGCTGTTAAATTTATAGCATGTCAGAAAACAACCATAATACAATCATAACTATTTTTAAAACAGGATGAATGGAAATTGTTCATTAGATGCTTCACGTTACGTTTTATGCGGTTAACTAAAAATATTAACAAAATATCCAGTAATGTTGCTTTAACAATTGCAATAATAGTTAAAAATATTTTTTTCCTTGCGTGGGTAAAATGTCAAAATCTAATAAGTCATCTTATGTAAAATTACATACATCGTGGAGTCATATAAAGAAATGTTTACTGAAGAAACGTTCGGAAAAAAAATCATACCTGGTGTACATCAGGGCTCGATTTACCGCCGGGGATGCTGGGGATATCCCCTGCACTGAGAATGTCATCCCCGGCTCTGCTTTAGCTAATATATCCCAGCTGGGGATGAAATCATAGACATTTATTCCCGGTTCTGCAGAATTTTTTTTTTCATCCCCGGCACTAGTTTTTTTCTTAAATCGAGCACTGGTGTACATACATAGATGACCGAATTGACACCATACCTGGTGTACATACATAGATGACCAAATTGACATCATACCTGGTGTACATACATAGATGACCGAATTGACACCATACCTGGTGTACATACATAGATGACCGAATTGACACCATACCTGGTGTACATACATAGATGACCGAATTGACACCATACCTGGTGTACATACATAGATGACCGAATTGACATCCTACCTGGTATACATACATAGATGACCGAATTGACATCCTACCTGGTATACATACATAGATGACCGAATTGACATCCTACCTGGTGTACATACATAGATGACGGAATGGACACCATACCTGGTATACATACATAGATGACCGAATTGACATCCTACCTGGTGTACATACATAGATGACCGAATTGACATCCTACCTGGTATACATACATAGATGACCGAATTGACATCCTACCTGGTATACATACATAGATGACCGAATTGACATTCTAACTGGTGTAATACATAGATGACCGAATTGACATCCTACCTGGTATACATACATAGATGACCGAATTGACATTCTAACTGGTGTAATACATAGATGACCGAATTGACATCCTACCTGATATACATACATATATGACCGAATTGACATATATGAGCACATGAATAAATTATACTTTAAAACGTTAATCAACTTTTTGTACGATATGATAAATAAAGCGGCTTCAAATGGAAACCATACAAATCAAAATGATTAAAAGAAGGATCGCTAGAAATGTTCATGAAATATCAGATATTAAACACACTTCAACACATCGTCCTGTATTTAATCGAGGGACACAATGACATTATTGCAGGACTATGACTGTTTTGTTTTCATTTAGCACAACACGATATGACTGAATCAGTAATCCATTTACAACAAAATCATTGTCTATTCACTTTTGAGGAAAAGATCAAAATTAAGAGATGAATGAGAAGAGACGTATTTAATAACTTTTAAAAAACAACTTATTTCAAACAACGCATTTTTGTAAACAAACGTGTTTCATTATTGTGACCAATTAAAATAAAAAAATATCAACAATCACGTTTTGAAGTTTTTGATGCTTTCTAAATGACTCTTTCAAATTTTGAATCATAAATATCTTGGCTATGCTAAATAGACCATTAAACCAAATTAAAACAAAATATTGAAGTAATTCTCGACATAACGCAAGTTGAATGTGTCAATAAATACACATCACTTAACTGTACCTCCGAATTTTCATAGCACTTGAAGTGTACCGCGGGTTGAAACATTTGCAGGCCACGACCCAAACTAAAAATAAACATCTCAAATTCAAGAATAAAATGTTGCAATACAAAGCAGTTTAAGAGTTTACAGCTAAATTTTTTTTATTTTTTTAATGTAGAGACTTACAACTCAACATTCCAATCTGTATTTCTTTTATTTACTTATACTGAACTGAACACTGATTAATTTGTATGGAATGTATAGCAATATTTCTTTAGATTTTTATTTAGTTTGCAATAAATAACAGAGTTGATATTTATATTTACAGGAGTGTAATATTTGTACAACAAAGGTCAAACAATTACATAAAGGAAAGTAAGTAGTTTTCTTGTGAATGTGAGAAGTAACAGCGTACATAAACTCTAACAGTGTACATAAACTCTAACAGTGTACATTAACTCTAACAGTGTACATAAACTCTAACAGTGTACATAAACTCTAACAGTGTACATTAACTCTAACAGTGTACATTAACTCTAACAGTGTACATTAACTCTAACAGTGTACATTAACTCTGCGAAATAATGCTTTTAACTTTAAATCATTTACATTATTTCTTTATTCAGGCCTTCACTGTGCTGGAGATGTCATCTTAAAAACTCTCTCTGTCCACAAAGGATAGCCATATGCAAATTTGTAAGTGATAATTTGAATTTTTAACGGCAGTACATTGTTGCAATAACCTTTTCATGAAAAGCTCTCAAGTATACATACATCTAACACACAAATCACAAAGTTATATTAGAGCTACTGAGAACCAAAATAGCTTGTTACAAGTAAACAAGGATAATAATCTTTATTTATATATATATATATATATATATATATATATATATATGGCATGTAAAAATCTGTTATATTATAAAACAAAGGTGTGAGAAGAATCTCTACAACCCTTGACAAACTGTTACCAATGAAGTACCTGTGTCCATCTTGTCCTTATTGTCAATACAAAAATCTCACAACTTGTTGGAGCAGAGTAAACATAAAATAAATGCTCCAAGTGACGGCCACACTCAGGCAAAGTTTCAAATCAGGGCCGTTACTGGGAGCACGAGGCAGAAAATAAAAGATTTTTTTGGAACCTAAACAAAAATGACCTGTCAGTGCAAAAATAGCGTCATATTTATTGGGAATTCCGGCACTGGTCTCAAGGCCGGAAACACTTTTCAATTGACTAGTTTGACTATCAGTTTACTGTAACCCTGATGTTGCGTTTACATCTGTATGAACTACCCCACTTATATTTTAGTTTCATGAAGTTAAAATATAGACGTGAATTAAAATTAATTTTATAAATCAATTTATTTGAAATGTGCAGCATGATAAGTCTGAAGTTGTTTATATTTTATCTAAAATAAAAGTTTTTTTTCCTAATTTTAACATTTGATGGTCGTCGCTTTTTCCACCAGATTTGTTGGATTATTTTCTTGTTGGTCTTTGCATCGTTTTTGCTTTTGGAGTTCAACCACAACAAGATTGACTACTTAGAGATAACTCTCTTGATATTTATTGTCACTTTCATCTTGGAAAACATTTCCCAGGTATTTATTTGAACAATTCAGTCTACACGAATATTTTATTTAAATTTAAACTTCTTATGCATTTAAATTTCAGGATGTATAAATATTCTTTTAAGACTTTGAAGCATTATCAGCCAAAATAAAACAAAGTATTCTTTACGGAATATCAACTGGACGGAACTGGTTGGAGATTTGATTTCTTTAACAATGAACACGGTAAAAAAAAACATCATGACAAAAAGTTTTACGAGTGGGAGTTGAACTTTAGTAGAATTTGAGTCGAACTTGAGTAGTCTAAACTACACTGCCATCCGTCCCTTACTATAAGGTCACCATGGTCTACACTGCCATCCGTCCCTTACTATAAGGTCACCATGGTCTACACTGCCATCCGTCCCTTACTATAAGGTCACCATAGTCTACACTGCCATCCACCCCTTACTATCAGGTCACCATGGTCTACACTGCCATCCGTCCCTTACTATCAGGTCACCATGGTCTACACTGCCATCCGTCCCTTACTATCAGGTCACCATGGTCTACACTGCCATCCGTCCCTTACTAAATTCATAAACTGGATATAATATAAGCTGTTATTTGAATACTATTTGTATATGAAACAAGTGGATAGAAAATGTATATAAATATATTTTTAAACTCACTTGATAAACTGATACACAACACGTATATTTTAAACTTACTTGATAAACTGATACACAACACGTATATTTTAAACTCACTTGATAAACTGATACACAACACGCATATTTTAAACTCACATAATACACACTGATACACACAGCACGTATATTTTAAACTCACATGATAAACTGCTACACAACACGTATATTTTAAACTCACATGATAAGCCGATACACAACCAGTGTTGATTCAGTTAACTGTAACTGTTACTGAAATGGCTCTAATAACTGAAAAAAGTGATTTCAGTTTACTACTAACTGAAACTGTAATTGAAAAAACATTTTAACTGTAACTGTAATACTAATAGGAAAAAAATAATAGTAATAATAATACTAACTGAAAAATGCGCTATAAAATAAAATTATAGAAATGCGCTACAATATTACATGTATTAGGGAGCGACTGATAATCGGATCGGTATCGGATTTTGTAGGGAGCGACCGATAGTCGGACCGATATTGGCACTATGGGTTAACTATCGGACCGGCCGTTTTTTGGCTGCCGATACATTTTTTTTTTCACAACAGAGTTGCATAAAAAAAATCAGTAAATAACCAAATTCTATAACCAGATCAGACAAGATTTAAAAAAAAAGGAAAAAAAAAACCGTACACAAAAATTGTCACGTCTACATGAATTGCATCAGCGATATGACCTTGAAACAATAGGATTGGCATTTCTTATTTCTACTGTATGACCTTGAATGATACAATTAGTGAACATATGTGTGTATTTTTTTTTGGGATGGGAAGTTGGGCGGGCGGGGGTATTACGGTAGTGGAGGGTAAACAAGACTTACGTGTGGGCGAAGTGTTACAAAATATGACAGGGAAAGGGGGGAACAAGGGTTGACATACGTCATATGATTGGAAACTAATGCACGAGAAAAGCACGTGTTTGGCAAGAGAAACAGACTGACAAAAAATCTAGAGATGCGTACTTTTATGAAAGTGAGCAAAAAATTTTATTAGATAACCCAACACTGTTGTTTTGTAAAAATATTTGGTTCATATACCGGTATTTTTCATGTTTTGATGCATACGTCTTTACTAGTGATAACTGATATAGTAACTGAAAAAATTACTAACTGTAATAGTAACTGTAAAAACAATTTAATAATTACTCTAACTGTAATAGTAACTGAAAAATATTTGAAAGGCTAACTGTAACTCTTACTGTAACTGAAAAATGGTAACTGAATCAACACTGTACACAACACATATATTTTAAACTCACATGATAAGCCGATACACAACACGTATATTTTAAACTCACATGATAAATTGCTACACAACACGTATATTCTAAACTCACTTGATAAACTGATACACAACACGTATATTTCTATTTCAGATCGCTACAAACCCAATAAATAATTTTCCTTTTCAACAAAATCTTTTTGACTCCATTGAAATACTCTCAGCAGCTCTTTTTATTTTGGCTTGGCTGGCCAGACTAAATGGTTTGGTCAGGGCTGACCATACATTCTGGACACCCATTGCTCGTGTGTTATTCAGTATTGACTTTTGTATATTCTGTATGTGTCCATTGGAACTTTGTTATGTCAGTGAATTTCTTGGTCCTCTCATTATCATGGTCGGAAGAATGGTAAGTAAAATACGAACATAAAAGTTTCCTTAAAGCAACAATCTGCATACATTAAAATGACAAATTCCTTAATTGATTAACTTCTCTCTTAGTTAAAAAGTACTTTCAAAAATATACATGGATTCATTTTATTAAACGGACATATGTGTAATGTATTTTTCCAGGGGTGGGGTGTCGGTTTTATAAAGGCTGCCGACACCTACACCCCGGCTTGGGGGAAGGGAAATAACTGTGTATTTATTTTCCCTGTATATATCTCATACTATATATAAAGATGCAAGTCTAATTGTATATTTATACTTTTTTTGCTATCGATATTTTTAAAAATAATGTATACTTTCAATAAACAATATATAATTTTTCTTGTTAAAGATATTGTGCTATAGTGAAGTATATTTCTTTAATATATATTTACTTTTTTTACTGATTCCTTATAAAATCAATGTATACTTATAATCAAAAGAGGAAAAAATGTTTCATTAAGCATTTATTGAATGCAGTACTTGGTGAAAAATAAAGAAAATATACACACTTTTGGGTCAGTATAATAACTTTTTCGGCGCATATGCAAAACGTATTTATCACCAACCACATCCCATTTTTAATTGCGAGAATGACAGAGAATAACAGAGTGAACATAGCCAGTAGCCTTCCTATCTGCTTTTAGTCACAATTCTCTTAATGTTTACAAGTCATTGAACTTTTGAGAGTCTCACTTTGGAAAATAATGCATTTGTTGATTAACAGATTTACCAAGTATTTATTTAAAAAGAAAAGAACAACTTGATGAATACTTTAAATTAGAGATTGGCTAAGAACTATCTGACGGTGTTCTGGATTATTTAATTAAATTGCAATTTTTTTTTCTCACGTAATTGGGGCAAGTTTTTGCGCCGGCACCGACACCGGACGAAGTGCAAATGCCGACACCGACACTGACTCCGGGCAAAGTACATACGCCTACACCGACACCGGCTCCCCAGCCCTGTATTTTTCTATGTATCTATATGTATTCATTAGCAATACTTTTACTGTTATAAAATAACAAACAATTACCCCCAACATCTTAATAATATAGTATGCAGTCTTTTATTAGTATTTTTAATACAATACTCATAGGTTAAAAAAGTATATTTTTGACAACCATCGATTTATATATTAATATATGTATTGTTAAATAATATTGATAATCACATTTTTTCTTTCCTTTATTCACAGTTGAAACTTCTTATGAAATTTCTGCTATTAGTCTTTGTACTTTGTTTCGCTTATGCTATATCATCTGAATCAGTGCTAAGATGTAATGAGGATTTCAATTGGACACCACCGTTTTATTTTTTTCGAAGAACTATTTGGGCGATGTTTGGAGAGTTTTTAATGGATGAATTTAAAAAGGGTAAAATATTGAACAGAATTTTTATAAACTAAAAAAAAGTTTAGAAAAATAACTTAAAAATAATCATCAGTAATGGTATAATTGGTAAATTTTATATGTAGACATATAGTGTGTTTAGTTATACTACTGTTAACAAAATATATCCCTTAACTTGAAAATATATACATATAGATAAGAATTATTGTATGTATTGATATACTGTCAAAAGTCATATTGTAAAGACATCTTTAATATTGCAGACAACATCAACTCAGATCAACCAGAGTGTATTTCTGAGCTTGGTAGCTACTTTGCATCACCGTTACTGGCAATATTTTTCATAATTGTAAACATTCTTATGTTTAATCTTCTAATAGCTCTCTTTAAGTAAGCATTCATTTATTCTTTGATCAATACTTATTATTACTTATTATGTACAGCTATATTTTGTATGCGGGAAGGGGCAGGAGAGGTACAGTCGCTCAGCTGTCCACGTAAGGTTACGGTTCTAGTCAACATTGAAAGCCTGGAATTAGTTTGTTTAGGTTCCAAAAAAATCTTTTATTTTCTGCCTCGTGCTCCCAGTGTGTGAAGTCCCTGTAAGGATGAGATGAAATCTCTTAGATCTATAAACCACTAATGGGACAGTTTTTATGGTGCCCTTCGTTCATCCCCACCATAGCCGATAGGGCATTGGACATGGAGACACCACGGAAGACATAACGGGGTCTTAAACCATGGCCTGAAAAATGTCCTAGGTCCTTACTGGAGATAAAACCAGCTACCTTTACCTCGAGTGCTTTACCAGGTAAAAGTTCCCATCTGCCCATCCTAAATGAAGAGCTCACATTGTTTGGGCTAGAAAAGGTGGCTGGACAATTAACTACCGTAACCATAAAGCTACATATTTATCGGGTAAAAGGCATTTCACAAATTGTCCCGTACATCGGTTTATAAGATGTAAGAGATAAACATCATATATCCATGTGATAATATATTTAAGTAGATTATTTCTACATGTTCTCCAGCGCAATCTATCTAGTTTTCTTTAATACTTATCAGTGGTAATGAATATGATTTTATTGGAGAAAAATAGCAATTACTTCTCATTGGTAGAACGCACAGATTATATATTATACAGATATCGCATCGCTATATAAATAGTCCTCAGTTTTGTGTTAAAAACTCTCTCGCCATTGTTGTTATTCGCTTTTGTTTCCAATGACGCTTTCCATTCATAAAAACACACAGACCTATTTAACCTATTTTGTTTTTTCAAGACAGTTAGCTTTATAAATAAAAAAAAGCGATAATATATTATTTAATTCATGAGTTCTTGTTTTTTAGGAGCTTTATAAACTTTTACATTATAAATAAACATATATAGATATATTAGATGTAGGGCTTCATTCAATAATAAACCTTTCTATTCTATGAATGGACTGATGAGTGTAAATATTATTAATGACGGCGATGAAAACAAAAGTCAGGCTTGTGCAGCCTCTATAATATCTAATTTGTGTTAGAATCAACGTTAGCATTGTATATTTCAAATCAACAGTTCAAAAATAAAAGCTGTGGAGGAAAGATCCAGAGAATTTTGGCATCACCAATTTATGCTGTTGAGTATGAAATACTGTAAGACTGTATTTCTTCCACCGCCATTTACTGTCTTATTCCCTTTGTTAATATACTGTAATGCTGGAGGAGAAAAAGGCATATTCAGTAAGCAATGTTTTCATATCTATTGTTTTATGTAAACTGTTCAAATACATCAATATTATTTATTGGGTTAGATCTATTGTTTTATGTAAACTATTTAAATACATTTAAATATTATTTATTGGGTTAGATCTATTTAAAAGAAGTAAATCAAAATTAACTTCATATCAATTATTTACAAAAAATAAGATTGTATTTTATATGTCAGCTTATTATTTCCAAACAGATCAGAAAGAAATTTTACCAGCAGAACTTACAAATCTACAAAGACTTGAAGCATCAGGAAGGTTTAAGTTCATTCAGGAAACAGAAGATCGGCACATGTAAAGAATTTTTTATGCTTTTGGTGTAAATGAGCAATTATTGATAAGTTTGCCCACTTTTCTAACACTAATATTCACTGAAAGTGACTTAGATATGTTACTTTTTAATCTACAGCTCCGTGGTTTGTAATGGCATCATTAAATGTCCCCACAAAGGTAAACAGACAAATTTACAGTGTTGTTGTCTTTTACAGTTACATTTGTCCCGAATATAAAAATTAATTATTTTATTCACTCCAAAATGTGACTAATACTGAAGGTCATGCATTTTAAAGCTTATTTAAATACTTAGAATTAAAAAGTGTGATCTTGATATTTTTCAGAAGAGACGAAACTACTGAGAACAGTTACTCAACAAACAGGTCACACGTTTTATGCACAATATTTATTTTTCTGTGCACCACTTTTTTTTTTAAATTCCAGGACAGAAAAAAATATATTTAGGAGATTTACACACATTTCATTTATCATCCTCTGATAATATTATTTTGAAAAAACATATCGCTTTCCAAGGATAATTCATATATTGTACTTCTTTTTTAATTGCACGTTGTTACATTAAACTTATTTGATTCAAACTTGAGAGCACAATGTTTAATAGGAATTCACACGTACTTAAAATTACTTGCATCATTTCTATGAATGATAAATTTAGATTTAACAATTTCTTTTAATCAGAACAAGATGAAGTTACAGTGAGCAAAAAACCCAAATCTCCACAACACTCTGAGAAAAAAGGTTTGCTACATATTGTTAATTAAAAAAAAAACAACTGCTTAACACACTCGCCTTTTAATAAACAATTAATTAAGACTAAATTAATTATAATTATTTTTTGTATGAAAAAAATATGCCAGCGGTCTTGAGATTTGAAGTTACGAGCCAGAAGTCAATATAAGACGTCTATTACTGTCGAAGTCACTTTGCATTTTTTCTTAAAGTGAAAGTCGATTTATGACGTCTCTTATAGCCGAAGTCAAGATAGGTAATCTATTATAGGCCTATTTGAGTCTATATCAGACACCTCTTATAGGCCTATTTGAAGTCAAGACAGGTCATCTCTTATATGCCTATTTGAAGTTCATATCAGACACCTCTTATAGTCGAAGTAAACATAATGTGAATTATAATTTTATGATCAGAATAAACAGCTAAATAGGATAAAGCTCATCGTAAGCTAATTAATATAACACTGGTTATTTTAATGACATCACTTTAATTTATTTGTAAACAATTGTAGTTAATCTTTTTGATCTGTTGGAAAAAAACATGAACATTAAACTAATTGGGAAACTTTGACTTTCAGATGTAGGCCTATTTGTTAGACCGTCACATATCATTTCTGATAATAGACCATCAAGTACAACTAATGCTGTCACACCTTCCAGTAACATTAATGCTAAAAAATCTTATGTAACTCAGACTCAAGATATTTCTACAAATATTTCTGCCGTGTCCGACAGTGGAGATCTATTTAATACAGATTATTATTATTGACTTTACAATCTTTATTTAAATTTTAATATCTAGTTGTTTCAACATTAATTGTGTACTGATTTGTACAGGTTTAAAATCTTTTTTGCCAATGTATTTAAATTTCTTATTTATAAGAAATGTCGAAGCAAAGAAAGAGTTTGTACATTTTTGACAAGCTTAAAGAATAATACATTTAAATGATGAATGAAGTTGGCTGTAATTTCTAATGCTATTTTAAATACTATCATCATCATTAATAGCTCCAGCAATACGAGTTTTAAAAAATGTAATTAGCCTACTTTAGCTGCATAATACCATACTGGGGACTTGTAGCAGATTTAATTTACGGTAAAGTTAAATTTTTTGTAGCTTAAATAAAAATTTCTTAATCAACTTTTTAGGATAATGTGGTCACTATTTCTAAAAAAATGCTTTAAGCAAGTTTAGTATTCTGGCAGGGCTACATTGAACCCGCGACAAGGAAGGGCAATGTAATACTTGTCTGGGTTGCGGGCTTAAAAGTATGGTAAGAAAGGCCTCTTATTTTTTAGAATTATTAGAGCCCCCGTTAACGTATATGCCAATGGTTTCTAACTATTCTGGACAGTACATAAACTTAAGAGCATTTATAGAATAATTTATTAGCTTTTCTAAAGCTTTCATTTCGTATGCTCTCTAAAAGAGAATAAACATAATTCATAGAAAAATTTTTTTTGCTATTTTATTAGTTTATGTTTTTCTTCTGTAATTAATTATTGTTACAATGTTTAGTAAAACGAATTATTAATAAATAACTGATCACAACATGTTTATCATCAAATACATTAACATCTGACCTGCCATAATATTTACATTTATTTCTGACGAGTTCATGTCTTATTTCTTATTCACTAATGTTTATATTTTATCCAGTTTACTAATTCTTCCAATTAAATTTCAATATTACAATAATCTTCCAAACGTACCAATTGTTGGATGATATAAACTTAACTTTCATTAGAATATACTAAATTTTAAAGTGATGCTAATAGTTGAAGAAATTTGAATAAATAAAAAAAAAATATTTGTCCATTTATAAATCAATGGCTTTAAGTCTTTTTTCCTTCATTTTTTAAAATTATGAGACACACTTAGTAATGAATTTAGTAAAGACAAACTAAGTGTTGAATTTAGTAAAGACACACTTAGTAATGAATTTAGTAAAGACAAACTAAGTGTTGAATTTAGTAAAGACACACTTAGTAATGAATTTAGTAAAGACAAACTAAGTGTTGAATTTAGTAAAGACACACTTAGTAATGAATTTAGTAAAGTTCCTTTAAGCTCCAAAGGGCTCATCGGGGCAGACAGAGTGTATAATTCCTCTATAACCTCGGCATATAAAGGGATTGTATGGTTAGCACAACATCCAGCAGTCTTTACTCCCCCAATTTAAAGCCAGGTACCCGTTTAAAGCTGGGTGGACTTGGGGACTTTCACCAGGACCTGAAAAACTCAAGGTTCTCACTGAGGTTCGTATCCGGGACCCCTCTGGTCAAAAGTCAGGCGCTCTACGCCGCACGACCACCCGAACAACTAGTCATGAATAGATAGAAATTTTAATTTGTTTTGACAAATTAAAATGACCTAATGGCGCGCACGCTTTTACGATTGATTCATCAGCATTGCTATAAATACTTGTATTAAATACACTGGTCTACCTTTGAGAATTTTTTTTTCTGAGATTTGACTTTTTAAACATGTTTCCAGATCATTTTTTCCCGCTGATTTCAAATATGTAATTGTTTTTTTTTCAGTCAGGTCAAGTTTTTACTCGATATCAAATTAAAAATTACTGTTGTAATGTAAATTGAAGGATACATGTAGAAAAAAAAATTAAAGTTATTGTGGTAGAAATGTTTTTTTCAAAGGATTTCGTCGGTGATCTGCAACTGGATCATCTCTTTTGAGCAGTTATCAGCAACCATATTTACATCCCAGGTCCCTGGTATAGCTCTTCCATCCCACGAATGTCTTAATGGAAACGCTTCCCCGTGTTCTTCACTCATCACCGCAGTTGTCTGGGAAATAGTCTAAATCTGAGCTGAGGAAATGCATTTTCACAGACATGCGTTCTCCAAGAGCTTCGAATCTTTTTCCCGGTTACGATACCAGAAGAATGTTGTTGCTGGAGCTAATAAATGATTTTCTTTGAGCCGTGATTCCAATACCTGAGAAGATTCTTTCCATAAGCATAAGTCTCTTGTCAAATCATTTAGTTTAGCTTGATTAAGAGTTTAGGGTTGAGTTGATTCAGCAAAAGGTTCATATATTACAGATTCGTCCAAGATATCCATGTATTCACTTGACTCAGTTGATGAATCGAGATTGTCATGTAGTTTTGGAATTGAAATTTCTGGTCCATGAGGTATTGGCCTTATTGCAGATGTAAAAATGGGATACTTTACATGATGTTTTTTTTTTCTGTTTATACCATCTAGATTGTCACTCACTCACGTCTCTCTTTTTTTTTTTAATACGTCAAGTTGATCATCATAAAACATAAAATGAAGAACTGTTTGGAAAAGGGCCTTTAAAATATTATGAATAAATTAAGATTTATCAATGTTAAGGTGTTGTGTGCGCAAATTATGTATAGTTGCATGTTAGGTTCAAAGTTTAATCATCGAGAGTTGTTTTTTTGTTAAGATTGTGCACCTATAATGAGGATTATTTTCTTTGGGATGAACTATATAACATATTAACTCTATTTGATGAACTATTAAGTGCCCCTATTCTCAAATTTATTTAGGCTACAATAATATGTTTATGTCCCTTGGTGCCACTTCGAGTACATAGATGCGCTATTGTTTTTATATAGACTGATTGTTAACGCGCTCAAATATATATACATATATCACCATTTTCAACTCCAACTGCGTGCCTACTCACCGATCCGGTTACCGGGCCTTTGTTTCGTAGTTCAGCATTAAAATATCAAACAAAACTTTTATCATTGTACATAACTATAAGAGTCAAGTTAATACAATTAAAAGTTTGTTTGTTTTCATGATTTACGATTTTCATGTAAGTAACTTTCTCGAACAAGTTCCAAAATGCAATCTCTCATCATATTTTCATTGTATTGATGTTCAAACTGCAGTAGGCCTATATCTTGATGATAGTGTTCTCTTTGTTCCACATTCTTCATATACTTGTCGAGGTAGATATATATACCAAATGAACCTTACTGGACACCTGGCACTCCATTTCATGGTACTTGAGTACAAGAGTTACGACCAGTTTGCCTAACTACAAAGAAAACCTTGTACCACTTCAAGAAAGCTGTGCCAAACCACTTTCTCTTTCTTTGAGAGTAACTGAGAAAATTGCAAAGACTTCATCTCATTTATCTGAGGAATGACAAAATTGCCAGTTTTACGATCCTGACGTCAGATAGTTTTGGAAAGATATATAGGTTGATACAAATCTATCAATAAATGAATAATCTATACATCCAGGTGAGCATCCACGCTTATATTATTTAGTCATGATAATTCAATATTCTAAAATGATTTTTTTTGTACATATTTTTATTCTTACGCGGGTTGACGAATGCGGCCTATTTAAATTATGGGAAAAAAAATAAAAGTGTAAAATTTTTCAAGATACATTTATTTTCACTAAATGTTAATTGAAAGTTCTCTCAATCTGATAATGATATCTTTTTGTAATGATATATTTTGTAATGATATATTTTGTAATTATATCTTTTTGTAATGTTTTTCTGTGTTTTATTTCCATAAATGTTATATCATTTCCTTAACTGTCGACATAGACATTTAAAAATGTTGATCTCATTAAATTCATTAATGCGATTAGTTTGTTTGCCGCTAAGTAAGATTTTTTAAATAATACTATTCTTAGCTCTGTACACAGATTAGATATTATTTGTGGTTCTGTACACAGATTAGATATTATTTGTGGTTCTGTGCACAGTTTAGATATTTGTGGTTCTGTACACAGATTAGATATTATTTATGGTTCTGTACGCAGATTAGATATTATTTATGGTTCTGTACACAGATTAGATATTATTTGTGGTTCTGTACACAGATTAGATATTATTTATGGTTCTGTACACAGATTAGATATTATTTATGGTTCTGTACACCGATTAGATATTATTTGTGGTTCTGTACACAGTTTAGATATTTGTGGTTCTGTACACAGTTTAGATATTTGTGGTTGTGTACACAGATTAGATATTTGTGGCTCTGTACACAGAATAGATATTTGTGGTTCTGTACACAGTTTGATATTTGAGGTTCTTTACACAGATTAGATATTTGTGGTTCTGTACACATTTTAGATATTTATGGTTCTGTACACATTTTAGATATTTGTGGTTCTGTACACAGATTAGATATTTATGGTTTTTTACACAGATTAGATATTTGTGGTTCTGTACACATTTTAGATATTTGTGGTTCTGTACACAGATTAGATATTTATGGTTCTGTACACAGATTAGATATTTGTGGTTCTGTACACAGATTAGATATTTGTGGTTCTGTACACAGATTAGATATTTATGGTTCTGTACACATTTTAGATATTTTTGGTTCTGTACACAGATTAGATATTATTTGTGGTTCTGTACACAGATTAGATATTATTTGTGGTTCTGTACACAGATTAGATATTATTTATGGTTCTGTACACCGATTAGATATTATTTGTGGTTCTGTACACAGTTTAGATATTTGTGGTTCTGTGCACAGTTTAGATATTTGTGGTTGTGTACACAGATTAGATATTTGTGGCTCTGTACACAGATTAGATATTTGTGGTTCTGTACACAGTTTGATATTTGTGGTTCTTTACACAGATTAGATATTTGTGGTTCTGTACACATTTTAGATATTTATGGTTCTGTACACATTTTAGATATTTGTGGTTCTGTACACAGATTAGATATTTATGGTTCTTTACACAGATTAGATATTTGTGGTTCTGTACACATTTTAGATATTTGTGGTTCTGTACACAGATTAGATATTTATGGTTCTGTACACAGATTAGATATTTGTGGTTCTGTACACAGATTAGATATTTGTGGTTCTGTACACATTTTAGATATTTGTGGTTCTGTACACAGATTAGATATTATTTGTGGTTCTGTACACAGATTAGATATTATTTGTGGTTCTGTACACAGATTAGATATTATTTATGGTTCTGTACACCGATTAGATATTATTTGTGGTTCTGTACACATTTTAGATATTTGTGGTTCTGTACACAGTTTAGATATTTGTGGTTCTGTACACAGATTAGATATTATTTGTGGTTCTGTACACAGATTAGATATTATTTATGGTTCTGTACACCGATTAGATATTATTTGTGGTTCTGTACACAGTTTAGATATTTGTGGTTCTGTACACAGTTTAGATATTTGTGGTTGTGTACACAGATTAGATATTTGTGGCTCTGTACACAGATTAGATATTTGTGGTTCTGTACACAGTTTGATATTTGTGGTTCTTTACACAGATTAGATATTTGTGGTTCTGTACACATTTTAGATATTTATGGTTATGTACACATTTTAGATATTTGTGGTTCTGTACACAGATTAGATATTTATGGTTCTTTACACAGATTAGATATTTGTGGTTCTGTACACATTTTAGATATTTGTGGTTCTGTACACAGATTAGATATTTATGGTTCTGTACACAGATTAGATATTTGTGGTTCTGTACACAGATTAGATATTTGTGGTTCTGTACACATTTTAGATATTTGTGGTTCTGTACACAGATTAGATATTATTTGTGGTTCTGTACACAGATTAGATATTATTTGTGGTTCTGTACACAGATTAGATATTATTTATGGTTCTGATATACCTTTATTTTTTTTTTGCACTTTTTTAAGAGACTCATTTTAAAACAATATCAATTTAGACAGTTTTACTCCGTAGGTTTTTGTTTTAAAATTTGATACATGAATAATAAATCTAACAATCAAATGATAAATATATATATGATTATTTATTTGTATATATGAGTATTAATTAGTATTAGGTACCCCAAACTGACGAAAAACAGCGATTTTCGTACATGAAAATCATTATATGCCTATTTTCAACTTAAGATTGTATAATGAAATGCCAGCATTATTCTATCATAAAATATATAATTTAAAAGCTTATTTTAAGCACCTTCATTATATGATTGTTTTGTTTTGATTTTAGATATTTTAATGAACGAAATCTGTTATTGAATGTACCCATTATCTCTGTTTTTTTTGTTGCGACCGACGCGTAAATTTCCTACCCCACCCCTATGATAGCGCCAATAATTAGGTACCACAAACTGATTTTTTAAAATGGGTTTATAGCTTTTTTCAACATGAATATTGCAAGAACTCGAGAATCTAAGATGGTGGACATCAAATTTATTACTATAGCTCAAATAGTTTAAGAGATATAATTTTTTGAAAATGTGACTTTTTCATTTTTTCACAACACCTTCAAAAGTGCCATTTTTGCAAAGCGTTATCTGCAAAAGTATTTCCTGTACACCAAATCATTTACATTCAATACAAACACAAATATACATAGAATAAACTCAATTTTTTTCAAAGGTGTAAAATTATAATATCATTAAAATATATAGCACTGAAAATGGGTTTTCATCATTTTTTAGAAAAAATAAAAAGGGAGATAAATTTTCAAAATTCGTGACATTTCAAAAAATCTTAATAAAATTTGTAATCAACACACATAAAAACTAATTGCATCAATCTGTAGGGTAACTTAAGTTCTATACATTCAATTAGTCATAATATCTTAAGATTATTTATGATTAATATAATAAAGGTTAGAAATAGGTGGGGTAATAAAAAACTAAAAAAATTGTCATTTTCAAAAATTCACAAAAAAAGAACTGTTATGTATATATTCAACATTTATATATGAAAATGTAGGATATACATAGTTCTTAACTATAAAATAGTCGTTAGACCAATTACTTTTATATATACAGTACAGGGATGGATAAATCCATGCATGTAAAAAATCAATAAAAATACTTTTCATTAGGGAAAAATCCACTATTAAGTATTATTTGAAAAGTTATATTAGTAACAATAGTAACCGTAACATTAGATGCATACATTTCAATTATATTCTAATTATTTCATAAGTCATGGAAAGCTAACAAATAATTTACGCATTTTACCACTACAGGAGCTCACCTAAATAAGTGCAACTTTCGAAATTTAAGTAATTTTAATTTTAAGTTAATGTAAGCATATACCATTTGAATGAGTTATTAATGTACCATTTAATTGATCAGCAGGACCGGATTTAGACGTCATAAGGCCCTAATCTATTTGGGATATAGAAATGTTCCCTTAGCCCTACTGGGCCATCGGGGCAGATGAAGTTTAGTATTCTTCTGTTTCTATAACCTCGGCATATGAAGGGATTGTGTGTTAGCACAACGCCCAGCCACCTTTAATTCCCCAACTTAAGTCAGGTACACATTTAAAGCCGGGTGGACTTGTGGGACGACTTTGCACCAGATAACATGTCGACAGTCGAGTATCTACACCACTCGGCCATCCATCATTTGGGATATGGGGCCCTTTATAATTCCAGAAATTAAATGGCAGTGTCAAATATTTAAATAAATGTGACAATTGCTCACTCTAACAATTTTTGGGGGCCTCCTAAAAAAGTGGGAGTGCTAAGCTATAGCTTGTGTAGCTTATATATAAATCCTGCACTGTTGATCAGCATCATTCCCTTCTTTTTTTTATTTCATCTTTCAATACCTCTCATAGTAATAAAGGTTTATTTCTGGAGCTTTTCAAAACACATCTGTTTTGTTTCAATTCATGCTTACTTAGAGATAAAGTACTGTTTTGTTGATCATTTTAACTCTAATTTCTTCTTGATATAGTACTACTATTTCATCAAGGACATTTTTTTCCAATTATTGACCCTACCCAGGCCCGTAGCCAGGTCAAAGTAAGCAGAGAGGCACCAATACCCAGCAAGGGGGCACCTTTACTTTTTCTATATTTTTTCCTCTTTTTCTTCTTTTTAAGCGGGGGGAGGCACTCACACCTAGCCGGGGGGGGGCACGGCCCCACAGTACCCCCCACCCCTGGCTACAGGGCTGACCCTACCATTAAAAGTTTTATTTGTTTTAAATGTTTATTATGTTTTCATCTATTTCTCAGTTATTATTTGTTTATCAAGAGTTTGAATGCCTGTTGTTTACTTAATATAATAAATAAAAAAATTAATGAAAAGTTCATTAGTTAATCTCTGTAGTTTTGAAAGAACAGACTCCTTCAGGAGACTGTGTATATTTCTCTTATTCACTCTAAAAGTTGCAAGGCTTTAAAATATATAACCCACATTCAACATTGGTCCAAATAAGTTACCTAATATACTGCTGATATGGTATTTAAACACATAAAAGTCTTTTCTATGTGTTACTTAACTTGATTACCAGTTCTTTTATTTTTTGGATTTGTGAGAACCATGTTTAATTAAAGCTAAAAGATGTTCAAACGTCAATAATACTCAAACTGAACTAATATTAATAATAAGATACTTAATAATAATACAAACGCATGAGTGGCTAAGAAATATTTTAATTAAAAAAATACAGGCGTAACAGTTACATGAGTCCATGACTTGCCATTTTCGTCTTTCAAAACCAGAGTTGAAGAAGTCATGTATTACTAGTCTAGTAGACAAGGCAATAAAGGTATCCCTCCAACTAGCACGGAAACCTTCTATAAAGTATTGAGTTGTACACCGTCTGATAAGGATAATTATGACATTTAAAAATGGTTCTGACTTAAATAATAGTGAATTTAAGCATATACTAAACATACACAGTTATATTACAACAATAATTGAAAAAATATCCATTCAATAAGAGTTATGTTAATTCCGTCGGCCTACAATCTACTATATGTTTACATTGACAACCAATTATCGACCACGTGACCTGTTATATTTGTTTAAATTTGAGACAATAAAACTATCTAACAACGGTAAAAAATATATACTAGTCAATTGTGAATATGTTATCTCTTAGAAAATATTATTATCTCTCTAAAAAATAGCCAGAAAAAAATAGAAGTGTCCGCAAACATGAGGGGTATGGTTCAATGTACAAAAGCATCAAAATGGCCTCGAGGTTTATCATATTAAAGTTATTATAACTACAACAATAAACATTTCCAAAGAAATATAAAGCTCAATGGTTAAAGGAACAAATAATGTAACTATTTATCTACAAGTTTTTATCGTTTTTACTTACCAACTAGGTGTTTAAGTCCCAATAAAGTTCAATTCATTTTGACTGGTGTAGCGTTGCTAACTTGATTGTCGGCCATTTTCACGGTCGTGCAAGAATGGGTGAAAAATGTGTGTTATATGCTATTTCTTAGCGCTCTGCGCTTTTAGACCATGCTTACAAATTAAGTTTTATTATAACATTTTAAAAGCAAAATGGACGGGCTTTCTAATGATACTAAAGAAAAACCTACAAAATTAAAAAATCACAAAATAATTTACTTTTTATTATGATTTTTTTATATTAAAAATATTGTTAAATATAATTTAATTAAATGTTTAGTATGGTTGTAAAAGGCATTCATTTTCGCACACGTTGATATATTTGACATTACTATAGGACGAATGGCCCAGAATCGCACGGAGATTGAAATTAGGATAGTCAAATTAGATCGCACGTCGGCCGGTAAAAAGTGACTTCGGTGATGGTTTTCATTTTAAAAATGTAACCTTTTGTTCTAAATCTACGTAATTAACATTTACATATTATTGTAGGGCTTACAAAATAGTTTAAAATGATATAATTGTTTATGAGATTTGATCAGTTTTAAGTAGAGAAATCATTAAGTTAAAACTATCCAAATATTGACTACAGTGACGCAAAACCACGATTTTGAGCCAGTTTGTGGTACCTACAATAATCCAGTTAGATAAATATTTATATTATTTTATTCAGAAATAACAGCTCTTTGTAAATATGTCTTTAAATTTATGAATAATAGAAAATATATTTGTTTATTTTAAGTTTTAAAACGTATTTTAAATATTTTTTGTAGAAATCTTTAATTTGGATAAAATTTAAATCAATCATTAGAAATCTGGTCTTTTCCTCTATAAAAACGTTATAAATGCAATTGCGCCCGACTATTGGCGCAAATTCGCCGCGCCCTTTTAAACGCCCTATAATTATACATTTTTTCCCCGGCGCGATGGCCGAAGCGACGGATTTTCAGTCTCTGACTACTCATAGTGCTTTAGAAAAAAATATTTTTAGGGCTTAATCGAATATCAGAGGTAAGAATAATCATCGCAAAATAAAGTAATATAGCATACCTATCAATATATTGCAAAAAAAATATGATTCTGTGTAATAATAAACTAGCTATAAATTATTTTTAGGATGATTATATTTACTGTGATTAGCGAGTAAATCTCTCGAAGTATGAAAACACCCCCTACATACTTTGAACAATTACCCAATTTTTTCTCGAGAATGAAAAACGTTAATGTTTATTTTTTCAAATCTATAAAATGTTAAAATATTTATAAAAATATAAAAAAATGAGGAAAAACTATTTTATTAAAGTAATTTCGATTTTTCAAAAATGGTCGAGAAATCGAAAGTTGAATTCTCTCGCCGGAAAAAAACAATGAAGACTAACTTTGCTGTATGCAGAGGATGTGGGTTTGTGGTCTGTGATTGATGGTTATTGATCTGCACACTAAGCCAGATCTATCCTGTCGGGGTGTGAGCTTTGGTCCCGTTGTGGTAGCGTGCTACTAATTCTTCACTCAACATTCACTTCAATGAATAAACAACCAAGTGGATCGCTGAATCATTATTTAATCTGGACGAAGACTTTAAATATAAAATATACAAACTGTTCTTCACATCAAATACTAAGTGATCTTGATAATCAACGAATTCTAAACAAAGGCACGTCTTCTAAGTTCTAGAGTAAGAATCTAACTAGTACTAAGAGCAGATGTACGTCCTGCTACATCAAAGGCAAAACAATTTACTGACGATTCAAGACTAATTGGTATCCAAGTAAAATGATAAGTGACTTTTCACTACGTCACATAACTACATTAAAATTTATACTCTCTAGTCAATTAAAAAGTGTGCTTATTCACACATGCACAAATAAAATAATGTTATAATTAACTCCTTCACACTGTATTTGAACTAAAATTATATTAATGAATGAACTATTAAATTCGATTTACTGTTCATAATAATAAAATCCAAATGGGAATGTTTAATTGTAATATATACTACATATTAATATGTTTAAATATAGGTTAATATAATAGTTATAGGCCTAATGCATAACAATATAAAAAAAAGTTTTCTGTTTGACTACACTACAGATTTAGTATAGCCTAGTAAATATAGATCTACAAAAATATAGGCTAGTAGTATAATAGTCTAACAAGTATGCTATAAATACAACCCTATATTTTGCTTATTTGTGTATTCATATTTTTTTAATATGTCTTTTTTTTTTTTATTTTAGATGATGAACAATATTTTAGTGTTCTTATTTAAAGCAATAATATTTCTTACTTTAAAAATGCATAGTTCCACAAACTAATAGTAGACCCTAATCCATTTGTCAAGAACTGTAGGAGACATGTATCTGGTGGAAAGGGCAGGGGATCACTTTGTCAAACTATCACAGTCAATGCAAGATGTGCTGTTTCTCAGTGAAATTGTTGAATGCAATTCAAATATATCAGTCAGTATTGTGTACTACACATATGGCAATACAGGACAAAATATACTGCCCTCCAGTTAATTTTGCTACATATCTAATGAAAAAGCTATAAATAAAATGATAATAGATTTTTTGTTGTTGTATGTAAAGAATTATGATACAATTATCACATAACTTTTCCAAATAACTTCAACATTGGTTATGTACACAAACAACTGTTGATGTTATGTAAAAGTTCAAAAAGCTACCAAAATGAAAGCACAGATAGCATTATTGCAATGCATATACTGATTTTTTAAATGTCAATTTAATAATTCATCTAATTCTTAAATAGCATCCTTATTGGCCCCAGCAAAAAAAAATACCAATTAATAATTCAGAGATTTCTGTATCATTTCTCTGAATAAATCATACTTAAAGTTAAAAAAAAATAAATAAATTTCAATTAAGACATATGTATATGTTACAAATGATAAAGATTTTGAACTATAGAATACTTGAGACAATATCCACAAAGAAGTAAAGAACAGTAATTTTGTTAATTTGCTATACATGTGCTGGTAAAATTATTTTAATATTATATATAATGTAGTACTTGTTTATAATTGTTCTTCAACTAGTGTTATTAAAATTGTGTTGAGCACTCAAAGGACCTATTTACCGTTAATTTGTTGTGTGGAAAAAGATGATAAAATCATGCTGTATTATAAATTTATTACTTAGAGTGAAAGAAGATGTAAATTGTAGAAACATTTTTAGCTTTAGATGACATTCATATTAATTGTCAAAATTGTGCTTACGGCATTTATTTAAAAATGAGTGGATATATTTCTTTAAGTTTTTTCAAAAATAAAATCGTTTGATCATGTTAAATAGTTCAGTTATTATAGACAATTGAATGTGCTTCACTTTGATATTATGTTATTGATTTTAAAGATAAATTTGAATTTTTTATGATTTTTTTAGTATGGTGCATTTTTTGCTTTTTTTTGTACACATGATGAGTATTCAAGCTTGTCTAACCCATTGTTTTTTTAATTTTTAGTATAATGTTTAAATAGTTTCATTGTTCACACTTTATTCTTTTAAAATGAAACCAAACTCATTTTTATGGGTTTGCTATTTTTAAAATATAAGTATTTAAAAAATGTCAATTTTCATTTTTTTACCTCCCTTTTAAATTTTACAAAAAGCTGTGTTGTCCCATATTTGACCCCATAAAACATAGCTTTCCAATGTCTAAAAGTTCTTGAAAAAAATTGAGTATGTTAATTATATACTATTGTCTGATTTCCTTAAATATGGTCGTTCTGGGAGCAAAATCTTTTGGAATATTTACCCCCAAAGTGGGCTTTTTAGCATGTTGAAAATTATCTTAAAATTTGACAAGTTAAAAAAATTCATAACTTCCTTAAATTTTGACATATATAGACAAATTTGGTATCAATGATCTAAGAATGACCCATATTTTGTAGCCAAAGTGTAAAAAACTTAATTATTTGTAAAGGAAAAATCATTTTGGGGTACCTATTAGTATATATGAGTATTTATGAGTACTCAATTCAATGAACTATTTTCTTCCTTTGCAAAGAATCAATGAGGCACACAATGAGACACACAATGAGACATACAATGAGACACACAATGAGACACACAATGAGATACACAATGAAACACACAATGAGAGACACAATGAAACACACAATGAGAGACACACAATGAGGCACACAATAAGACACACAATGAGACACACAATGAGACACACAATGAGAGACACAATGAGACACACAATGAGACACACGATGAGACACACAATGAGACACACATGAGACACACAATGAGACACACGATGAGACACACAATGAGACACACAATGAGACACACAATGAGACACACAATGAGACACACAATGAGACACACAATGAGACACACAATGAGACACACAATGAGACACAATGAGACACACAATGAGACACACAATGAGACACACAATGAGACACACAATGAGATACACAATGAAACACACAATGAGAGACACACAATGAGGCACACAATAAGACACACAATGAGACACACAATGAGACACACAATGAGAGACACAATGAGACACACAATGAGACACACGATGAGACACACAATGAGACACGCGATGAGACACGCGATGAGACACACACTGAGACACACAATGAGACACACAATGAGACACACAATGAGACACACGATGAGACACACAATAAGATACACAATGAAACACACAATGAGAGACACACAATGAGGCACACAATAAGACACACAATGAGACACACAATGAGACACACAATGAGAGACACAATGAGACACACAATGAGACACACGATGAGACACACAATGAGACACACGATGAGACACACGATGAGACACACAATGAGACACACAATGAAGGACACAATGAGACACACAATGAGACACACGATGAGACACACAATGAGACACACGATGAGACACACGATGAGACACACAATGAGGGACACAATGAAGGACACAATGAGACACACAATGAGACACACGATGAGACACACAATGAGACACACAATGAGACACACGATGAGACACACAATGAGGGACACAATGAGGGACACAATGCGACACACAATGAGACACACGATGAGACACACGATGAGACACACGATGAGACACACAATGAGAGACACACAATGAGACACACAATGAGACACACGATGAGGCACACAATGAGACACACATGAGACACACAATGAGACACACAATGAGAGACACAATGAGACACACAATGAGACACACGATGAGGAACACAATGAGACACACATGAGACACACAATGAGACACACGATGAGACACACAATGAGACACACGATGAGACACACGATGAGACACACAATGAGACACACAATGAAGGACACAATGAGACACACAATGAGACACACGATGAGACACACAATGAGACACACGATGAGACACACGATGAGACACACAATGAGGGACACAATGAAGGACACAATGAGACACACAATGAGACACACGATGAGACACACAATGAGACACACAATGAGACACACGATGAGACACACAATGAGGGACACAATGAGGGACACAATGCGACACACAATGAGACACACGATGAGACACACGATGAGACACACGATGAGACACACAATGAGAGACACACAATGAGACACACAATGAGACACACGATGAGGCACACAATGAGACACACATGAGACACACAATGAGACACACAATGAGAGACACAATGAGACACACAATGAGACACACGATGAGGAACACAATGAGACACACATGAGACACACAATGAGACACACGATGAGACACACAATGAGACACACGATGAGACACACGATGAGACACACGATGAGGAACACAATGAGGGACACAATGACACACACAATGAGACACACAATGAGACACACAATGAGAGACACACAATGAGACACACAATGAGACACACATGAGACACACAATGAGACACACGATGAGACACACGATGAGGCACACAATGAGACACACAATGAGACACACAATGAGAGACACACAATGAGGCACACAATGAGACACAATGAGACACACAATGAGACACACAATGACTCACAGAATGAGACACACAAGAAAACACACATTTGAATTCATCTGGACCAAAGTGTAAAATCGAAGGATAAAATTTCAACAGTCTAAGACTCTAAGTCAGCTTACTTGACTTGTTGAATTTATTGTTGCCTTCCAGACTAAATCTTAGATAGTGGCGTGAATTATATACGTCAATGAGAAAAGAATTAACAACTATATGAAATAAATAATTAATGATGCTGTACTTAAATGTAGCAATGCCACAATGTATACTCGTATATTCGTTGTATATTTAAATTCCGGTTAACCAGATAATACGTTTCTTATGCTATACATATTGAATCTTTAACTTTGAAAAAAATATTCAGCCTAGTAATAAAAATGATATCAATCTTATTAAGAACAGTTTCATTTTAAAATTTGTTTCAGATATTTGGAACGAAAACATTAATTAAAAAAAAAATAATAAATAACACAATCTCTTAGAAATAAAAACACATCCCTCGTTTTGCACTAAGTCTTTGTTTGAAATGCTACTTTTTTTTACTGATGACGAAACTAAACGGAAGTCCATTAAATAATTAAAGACCAGATGAATACTCTACAAATGTTACGGATGGTCGTGTGGTAAAGCGCTTGACTAACGATCTTAAGGTACCTGGTTCGATCTCCGATAAGGACCAAGGAGAATTTTCAGGTCTTGGCTTAAGTCTCCACTTTGCCTTACATTGTGCTTCCACGCAGAGGCGTTGCTAGGGATTTGGGGGCCCGGGGGGCTTGACCTTTTTGGGGGCCCCTATAATTTGACATTCGACATCATGAATTAATGTACTTAATAAATATATGTCTAAATTTAAATGTGGTACAGTATATCAATAAAATTAACAAAAAATAATATTCAAAACTCTTTTAATGAATAATTCCGTTGAATATTGTTGACATGCAAAAGTGACAACTTTCTGTGCAGCAAAGGCATCTATAACATCATCTAGATCAATGCTGTCTATTATTTTTGACTGACATTAACGCCATGCTGCTAAGTCTTTCTTGAGTTATTGTGCTCCTGAGATAGTTTTTTATTAACTTGAGTTTTGAGAATGACCTCTCACATGATGCAATAGAAGTGGCCTGAGTTAGCAGTATCCGGTTAAGGTGCCAAACGCAGACGCTCATCAGACACCATAAAAGGTGTTGGTTGATTTAGACAGCAGGACGGTGGCCATGGAAGTCGGAATCCGCTAAGGAGTGTGTAACAACTCACCTGCCGAATCAACCAGCCCTGAAAATGGATGGCGCTAGAGCGTCGGAACCCTCCCCGTGCATGTTGCCAATGGTGAACTTTACTTGCCAATGGTCTTAGTGCATGTGGGCTGGAGACGCCAGTGCCTTAATGTCTTGGCTGGGATGTGTTGCTTTCGGCAACTTTCCCCAGGTGGAGCCTTAGTGTCAGGCCTCCCCACGCATGCCGCCGGTTGTGAACTTTACTTGCTCCGGCTATAAGGCGTGGGGCTGGAGACGCTAAGTCCAGTGTGTCTTGGCTGGGATGTGTTGCCCTCGACAACTTTCCCCAGGTGGCCCTTAAAACCCAGAACCTCCTAGCGGTCCGGGCGGACAACGGTAGCCTTTGCTCTGGGCAAACGGCTAATCTGGGAGCACGAAAGTGCACAACTGCGAAAAGCGTACCACGACTGTGCGTGGCCGGCACCCCCGGCTTCCCAGTACAGGAACGCGAGGACTCTTGAGATGCGGATTCGTGACCCTCTGCTCTTGGAGGGCCCTGAGCCGTTTCGGACCATAACATGGCACTGATAGTGATGGATACGTAAGAACGAGATCCGTACGGCGCGGAACCCTCGACTACTAGTCTCGAAAAACCCAAACCCTGGGAACGGGTAAGGGCTTGCAAAACGAAAATTGGCGGCATCGTCTCTGACGTGGGTCAATCGCATCGGACCTTTACAGTACGCGTGGCTGGTCGGGGCTGTTCGTCTGGAGGATTCCTGAGACCCACACCCGGCCGGTACTATGGGGGCTGAGGTCATGTCTGGCAGAAGACAATAAAGACTGTCAAACCTGACCGAAAACTGGTGAACTAAATAGAAAGTAACATTGGGCTTCCTTGCTCTGGGAGGCTCCCTGCTCTGGGAACAATGGGAAATCTAAAAGTGTCTCTTAGGTAATGCCGCTACCTACGCCACCAGCCCACCCCGCTCTGGAGGGCACCTGAACGCTCTTAGGTGAATGGTGGTGGGATGCCCGCAAGGGAACTGCTAAACGCTCCCCCGCTGCAGGACGAGCGCGGGAAGTGAACCCTGGTGTACTCGATACTGTGACCGAACGCTGGTATTGCACGGAGCCAGCCCCTCGATGGCAGATCGGGGTTTCGAAGAAAAAGGTACGCCAACCCACTCTCATTCCGAGAGATCAGACATGTCCGGCGGTAGGCACGCCCCGGCACTGGTTTAACCTGGGTTGAGGCAAGGGAGGCAACTGAGCTGCTCTGCTTACTTGTCAGACCACCCAACCCGCCCCCCCTGGGGCACCCGAAATAGCAAATGGATAAGGTCGTTAAAAGGAATAAAGCGGGTCTGGGCAGCACCCAAACATGCCTCGATAGATGGTTAGGGGGCGGTAGGGCCACTATCGGAAAAAGTTCGACTACTTGCCCCGGTGCCACGACTTCAGCTGAAAGGTCTGGCATCGCAAAAATGGTTACTTTCGGCCCAGCACGAGAACCACTAAGGCGGATCGAAGGCACTGAGTGTCCACCGCCTGGTTTACCGGAAAAGCGAACAGATGGGAGTCGCGTCCCATCACAGGTTAAGGCCAAGCTAGGTCAGGCTAGGCCCCTGGGAACGGTTGATTGCTCTGTCAACTCGACCCAGGCACGAGTGACCGCTGAACGGCGCTACGAGGGAATTCGCACACCCTCACAAGAGGCTGAGGCAGGTCGAGCCCAGTCCCTGACTAGTGTTGATTGCTCTGTCAACACGAAATCAGAACGTACGACCACGCGGAGACGAGGGGGAGGCAGACCCCCAAAAGTGGCTGTGGCAGGTCGAGCCCAGTCCTCGGGTAACGCTGGCTGCTCTTCCAGCGGAAAACCGAAGGTGACGACCAGCAGGGTACCAAGAACGGGGCTGGAAAGATGGCTGGCTCCGCCGCTGGTACCTGGCTTGGGAATGAGATGCAGGGCGGAAGGTTGTCGGCCTCTACCCCTGGGGAACCCTACCAAGGGCAACCCAGTCACTGTGCGTACCCCCGAGGTACACCCCGACAGCACGGAAATCGACCCTGGCAGGGTAACAGAGAGGGGAGACAGCTGTACCCCTTCAATGGTACCTTGCGCGACGAAAGAGACTGGGAACTGTCAAGCCCAGCCCTCGGCGATAAACGCTGATTGCTCTGTCAGCGGGAAGCCGAAAGTCATGGACCGCAGGTCACTGTTAACGGGTGTAGCCGAAAGCTCCCCGCCTGAGGTGGCCGGCGGTGTAGCCGAAAGCTTCCCGCCTATGGTGCCCGGCGAGACAAAAGAGACTGGGAACTGTCAAGCCCAGCCCTCGGTGATAAACGCTGATTGCTCTGTCAGCGGGAAGCCGAAAGTTGAGGAGAGCAGGTCACTGTTTCCGGGTGTAGCCGAAAGCTCCCCGCCTGAGGTGGCCGGCACCACAACTGACAAGCGAAGACTTGGGAAACGCTCTGGTAAGGCTCAATTCAGGATTGTCCACCTGAATGTCCGGGGTCTCATCCCCAAGAGCCTAGAAGTCGCAAAGCTTTTGAACGAGAATGACGTGGATGTTGCAATGTTACAAGAGTGCATCCTTGGACTTAGGACAGTCCACATCACTGGCTATTCGTGCTTCCGTTGTGGGTGTAAGAACTGCAGGGGATTGGTGACCCTGGTCAGAAATACGCTAAATGCTCAGCCGAGCAGCGCCCACGGCTCGCGCGGAAGAACGGATACGCTTGCGGTGGATGTTTATAAGGATGGGAGGAAGTACCATTGTGTTAACGTGTACAATCCCCCCAAGACGGAGCTCAGTCTAATAACAGCTGAGGATACTCTGCTTGGCACCTTCGTATGTGGTGATTTCAACGCCATGTCTCCGGCATGGGGCTATGAGCGCACCGACGCGGCTGGCCAGAGGATTGAGGAGATTTGTAATATTACAAATTTAGTTAGGTTGCAGGACCACGAGTCTGAGCCCACCTTGCTGCACGGTGCGAGTGGGAGCGAAACGAGACCCGACTTAACACTCGTCTCGGCTGACCTGGCCTGTAACACCTCTTTCCGCGTGCTAGATTGCATCGGTAGTGATCATAAACCCGTTCTCGTCTCAGTGGATATTCCTCCACCCGAGAGAAACCCAGGAGCTAAGCACAGGTGCTGGGTCTATTCAAAAGCAAATTGGGACGCCTTCAAGGCAGCAGCTGACGCTGCCTTGGAGAGGGTAAATACCGAGTGTGGAACAGTCGACGTTGTATACAAGGAGATCACTGAAGCGATCTTAGGTGCCGCACGTAGGACGATCCCGAAGAGCCTACCGAAACGTAAGTTCAGACCATTTTGGACTACAGCCCTTGCAAGGTTAGTTCGGCAAAGACAAGCCGCTCGAAAGAAAGCTTGTCGATTGAAAACGGCTGAGGCGCGCCGTGAGTACAATAAACTAACTGAGCAAGTAAAAAGGGCGTCTGCTGAGGCCAAAAAGCAGAAATGGACTGATACATGCGGGAAGTTGGATCTAAGGGAGAGCCAAAAGACATGGAAATTGCTGAAAGACTTGACCCAGGCTGGGGCAATTAGAACTGGTGCCCCGTTGCAAACGGACTCAGGCCTGACGGCTAGCGATAGCAAGAAGGCCGAAGTGCTTAACAAGCACTTTGCAGAGGTCAGCAAGTCGAGTAAGAAGAGTACATTGTCCAAGGCACTGGATAAAGTCCGACGGGTCAAAGAGAAGGCTGAGTTTGGCACGGAAAATCGAGACACGTTCAGAGCTCCATTCTCTGTCAATGAATTGGCATACGCAGTCAGGAAGTGTCGCATGAGAAAGGCCCCAGGTAGTGACTTGATCAGTAATGAGATGATCACACACCTCGGGGCAGCGGGACAAGCAAAGCTTCTCCAGTTTGTCAATCGCACGTGGTTGACAGGAGAACTCCCTCAGAGGTGGAGGGAGGCTGTCATAGTGCCGGTACTTAAAAAAGGGAAAAAGACTGACCAAGCAGAAAGCTACCGTCCTATTTCCCTCACTTCATGTGTTGGGAAAGTAGCTGAACGCATGGTCAACCGAAGGTTGATGTGGTTCCTAGAGGAAAAAGGGCTCATTACCCCAAAGCAAGGAGGCTTTCGGCGGGGTAAGAGTGCGATGGACATGGTCACGCTCCTCGTCCAAGAAATAGCCGACGGCTTTCAGAGAGCTGAGTCAACGGCGGTAGTTTTCCTAGATCTCAAGCAGGCTTACGATCGAGTCTGGCGTCCAGGACTATTGTTGAAGCTACAGCGGTCGGGTGTCACCGCTGAGATGTACATTTGGTTACGCAGTTTCCTCAGTAATCGTACTATCACGACACGCGTTGGGAGCAGCGTGTCGAGGAAACGGACCCTCGAACAGGGTCTCCCACAGGGCTCTGCCCTCAGCTGTACATTGTTCCTAGCTTTCATCAATGACCTGCCTGAGTTTCTGGGATGTAAAAGCCTACTGTATGCCGACGATTTAGCAATCTGGAAGACCGGAAAGAGTGCCTCAGTCCTTGAGAGTGCACTCCAGAAGGACCTGACTACGGTCGGCTGTTATACTAGGATGTGGGGGCTAGAGATTAACGTCTCGAAGACCGTCTACTCGCTGTTTACCATGGGCACGAGTATCCTTAAGGAGCCATTTAGACTGGAGGTAGAGGGTGAGGTTCTTGCTCTGGAACCTAAGCCCAAGTACCTGGGAGTAACACTTGACAGAAAGCTTACTCTCTGCACACATCTGTCAGAGGTTGCCTGCTGCGCCTCTGACCGACTGAACATTGTCAAGAAGTTGGCGAGCACGTCCTGGGGGGCTCGAGCAGATGTCCTGAGGTCACTGTACATGGGTGCAGTAAGGTCTCAGATAGATTATAGCCAGGTGGTGCAGGTCTATGGGTCTAAGTCCTCTTTAGAGGCCCTAGATGTTGTACAAAACCAGGCTCTCCGGCTGATCACAGGCACTTTTCGAACGGCACCCACAGCTGCGGTGGAAATCATGGCAAATGTGCCACCTCTGGGTATCCGCAGAGAGCAGGCCGTTATAACCGCGTATGAGCGGTTTAAGCGGCAGGAGGAGACCTCTGTCCTAAGGGAGATGGTCGATGGCTGGGTGGAAAGGAAGCGGCTCTCGATGCAGTCTTTTATGCACCACGCAGTGAGACTTGCCTCCGAGATCAAGCTGCCGACTGACCGCCTAATGCTGGAGACTGTCTCAAGGCTCCCTCCTGGCGAGGCTCTCTACATGCCTGAGGTACGCACGACCCTGGTCGAAACCAATGCTGGGGACGCAAAGGATCACCGAACCATCACGGATGTAGCTTTGGAGATGATTGGAAACTATTCGGGGAACGCTATACTGGCCTATACTGATGCTTCTGTAACCAGTAGAGACGGTCGGACAAGCGCCTCGTTTGGGGTCCTCATCACTCTCCCACAAACTGGCTTTGTGAAAGACCATGCTGGCGTATGTGGGTCGCTCTGTGCTTACGAGGCAGAGATGACAGCCATTACTGAGGCAGTGGACCACATAGGAGAGTTAATCGGTGAGGGTACTTTGCCTGCTCTGGACATTGTCATTCTCACTGACGCGCTCTCTGTTCTCCAAGCTGTAAAAGGGACAGGAGAATGGCCGCTTCTGCTGGAAGCCATGCTGATGGCAATACAGGGTCTTGTGTCCCAACATAGCGTGCATGTGACCCTTCAATGGGTTCCCGGGCATGCGGACGTGCCCGGAAATGAATGGGCAGACGGCATTGCCAAGGCAATAGTCCAGTCGACAGATTCCCAAGTGCTGCCCGTGAGTGCAAGAAAGAGCTCATTCGAGGCAGCACGTTCCATGATCTGCCTCTTTGGACAATCGAAGTGGTTCTCGGGCTGGACTCATGGGGTGAACGGAGTTAACGTCCGAAAGTTTCTAGAGCGGCCGTCCAAAACTGACCCGTGGTGGAAGCTTAGGCGTGTCGAGCAGGCGCTAATTGCCCAGTTCCGAACTGGGCACTGTCCTATTGGCGCGTACTTTGGGAGGTTGAGGCCCAATGTCGACACCCTTTGCAGACACTGCAGGGAAGTGGAGGAAACCGTGGATCATTTGCTATTCGAGTGCCCCGGACTGGCGGACCACAGGGTGGACCAGTCCGGAAGCCTGCTGGCCATCGGGCTCTATGGCAGTCTCCAGATGTTGAGAGACACAGCAGGTCTGATCTCACGGGCTCTAAGAGACTAAGTCTCAGCCCGCAGATAAAACTGAGAGAGTTCAGAGAGAGAGAGAGAGCAGTATTCGAATGGAGGTTGCAAGGTTTGAGCACACATCATTAACATATGATGCCAGCCTCCTCAATATGTCAATTGGTGATTGTGGTGCTGATTTATTGACGAAAAGTGCTCGTCCATCAATGACATCATTGAACAAGCGATTTGCCTTTTTTTCATCATACAAACAGGAAAAAGTAATACAGTTTTTCATCAGCGTGTCATCATCCATAGACTCCAAAAGGTGTCTTGGTTCAAGAAGAAACCCAAAGGTGTCCACATGGTTTTGCATCCTTTGGAATCTGTCTTTCATCTCCATGTGAAGTCTGTCCAGTACTTCTGTCGCAACACGTTTGAATTGAAGTTCTATTGACAGTCCTACATCAGAAGTCAACTCCCCATCAAGTCTTTTCTTTCTTCTGGTTGTTTTACTTACCGGAAATCCATAACATTCACTGCCTTCTTTTGCTCTTTCGATGGATTGGGTGATCAATTTCGTCCGTTTCTCATCATTTTGCAGAAAGCATGAAAGGGTCTTACTCTCTTCAGCAGCTTCCCGTATGTGCAGTCCAGACTTTTGTAGTTTCTTCTGAACTATATTGATTGGGCGCATGAGATTCGACCAGAATTCCAGATACGCAAAAAATTCATAATTTTCTACTGCATGAAGAAGATTCTGTGCACTACTTCTAATGTCCACTCTTTCAGTTGTTGATTCAGAAAGTCTTTCCAACAGCTTGATGATTTTGTCAAGATGCAAAGAAACTGACAACGTAGCTTCTTCTCTTGAGGATCACCTAATAATACTCTCCTTTTTTAGACTCCCAGCCCCAGCTTCTTTCAGTTTGGCCCATCTCTGGGGTGAATGGGAAAAAAAGTTAAACAATTCATGAACAGTTCCAAAAAAGGTGACAATGGCTGGATCTACCTCAGCAGAATGAAGAGCTGCCAAGTTGAGAGAGTGATTATCACAGTTCAGAAATGTTACCTTTGGATTTATGTCTAAGAGACGTTTCTGCAGGCCAGATAGACGGCCACTCATTGTGGCTGCGTTATCATAGGTTTGACCTCTGCACAGATTAAAGTCTAGTCCAATGTCTTTAAGAGTTTTTAGGACAAGTTCTTCATAATGTTGGGCATCTGGCTTCACAATTTCAAAGTAACCAAGAAATGATTCTTTTATTTCGAAATTCTCGACATTCAAGTAACGAACTATAAGGGATACTTGTTCTTTGTGAGAAACATCTAGAGTGGAATCAAGCATCAGAGAAAAGTAACAAACTTGCTTGACTTTCCCAACAATTGATTCCCTAACTTTATTACCCATTAAGTTTATGAACTCATTCTGAATTTGTGGAGACAAATAATGTGTCTTCCCGGTTTCAATTCTATTCAAGTGATGTTTCGTAACTTCATCAAATTCTGCAAGAAATTTCAAAGATGCTAGGAAGTTCCCAGGACTGGGAGAATCCAGTTTTTCTATGTCGCCACGTAAGCTTGAGTTGGTTTTTGCTAAGTACTTGACAGCTGCTGCTACAAGCTTCAGAATCTCTCTCCAATACTGCTGATTTTTCAAAATTTGCACTTGAAGCATATGTGACAGTTCATCTGGTTCTACCTTAAGTCTTTCTTCTTCTAACTTCCACTTCAAAAAAGCTTGTCTGTGGTGAATTCCTTCTTCATGTTCTTTCAGTCTCTCAGGTTGGTTTCTTCCATTTGGTGAAACCAACTCCAGGTTTGCTCAATGCACTAGATGTCTTTTCTGATGCCTCAGAAAACAATACACATGCAAACAAAACAGACTTTCCAAGTGTGGAGAGAAGAGAAGCCAAGATCGGTTGCATATTTCTCTGGTTGGAAGTTTTCTGGTGAACCATGATGATGTCAAACTTCGTGATTTATTTTGGGTAAACTCTGTTGGAAACATGTACTCATTATCTTTGTTTTGGAAAAATAAACTACCCTTTGATACAATATTTGCTCGCAGTTCCTCAGATAAGCTTCCAGGCCGGATATATCCGAAGTCTTTGTATTTGATTACAGTTTCTTCAACTTCTGAAGCAAATGATTTTGGAAGATCATCACTTGACTCATCATCTGCATCACTTACTTCAGATGTTTTCTCTGACTTCCATAACTCATTCCCCCCTGAAGTATTTTCAGCACTACTTCTCACATCAAGAGGCGTTTCCACTTTTAAAGTCTCTTTGACTGCTGTATCTTTGTATGAGTTATCTGACTGGTGATACTTTTCTTCGTCACATTCATGGTCTTCTTCGTTTTCAATGCTTTTATCAGGTTTCTTCATAAAGAACCCTTCAAAAACGTTCCTCGTTTTTGCAGCCTCTTGTCTTTCTGTAGCACGCTTTTTCCGTTTTGTTTATACACTCGGGTAAACTCGCTCTTTCGGCATGGGTGAAGTTTCTCTATAAAGAATAACATTCTTAAAATTTCCCAAAAAAAATATTTTTTTTAAAAATTATATATACTTGTTTCATCTACCGTGATTGTGAGATTTCGCCAGACCAATAGACATAAGTATACGAACTATGACCCTTCTATTTATATCTATGGACAGATGGATACTAGCATGGACAAGAAATGGAAGATAAAATGACTAGTTTAATGTCATGGGTATATTTTTGTTGAACTGCTGTATGTATATAATTTATATTTTACTTCTGCTTATGGTAGGTGTATATTTAATTCTGTCTCTTCGGAGTTTCTTGTTGACTGCTTGACTTGGGTGTATATTTATTATTATTTGTAATTAAATGTCCACAGACGTAACACGTGTAGAGAATAGATACAAAGCACTGAGCAGATAAATATATATATTATTTATTCTTCCATATTACCTACATGATCCAATGATAATTGATGTGAAAACCAAGTCACGTCATTCCAGTCAAGAATATAAAATCGTCTGTCTGAAGAAATCTATCGTCTGCCCAAAAATATAATATTTTTTACTTCCGCCACTAAGTGGCCAGATAAATAATAAATCTACAGGTTAAATCCAATATCGTAGGCTTATCTGATTATTACATTTTACAAAAACCGAAATTATGTATTGACAGTATTTAGAAAACTTTTTACCAGTTTTTATTTGCTTGATGATTTACGTTATTTTGAAATCCTTAGCATGTGTGGCATACATGTAACAGTGTCACTAAGTTAGTGGCGTCACTATGGTTGGTGTCACCCGATGCGGGATATTCATCAGGGTGTAATCCCTCCCCCAACCCTCAAGACTTTCATCGAACAATGGTACATATTTCGAATTTTCTTGCATTAGACCTAAGAGAATTTACTTTAAAATACTTGAGCGATACAAACAATAGTATTACTGACTATTTCAGAAAGATATGTATTACTTTCATTAAACTAAATTTGTAAACTACGTCTTCAATTTCATGAAACCACGTGATTATATCCGTCCTTTTTTTTTAGCGCGTTTGCAAAAAAACTCTAGATTTATCCGAGCAGCCTTGAACTGTATTCAATACATAAGCTCCAGACGCTCTGCATGATAACACCCTGTGCTACTAGTCTGTATGGTGGCACCCTGTGCTACTGGTCTGTATGGTGGCATCCGTTACTACTGTTCTGTATGGTGGCATCCGTTACTACTGCACTGTATGGTGGCACCCTGTGCTACTGCACTGTATGGTGGCACCCTGTGCTACTGGTCTGTATCTTTTAATTCCAGCCTAGCCAAGTCATCTAACGTTTAGCAGGTATGTGTCACCTAAAAATACAAACTCTCTCTAAACATGACCGACATCGTAATCACACAGTACCTATGGTTCATTTCCGGCCCTTCCAAAATGTGTTACAAAAACATTACCGACCTTGGTCGTTACAGCGCGTGGCGCTTACGGCTAGTATTTAATATTTAGTGTTAAAATAAAAAACATTGGAAACTCGTTTGGGGACCCCCCTCAAGTGGGGGCCCGGGGGGACGTTCAAATTTAGACCCCCCTCCCCCACCCTAGCTACGCCACTGCTTCCACGTCCATTACACTGCCGGCTGTGGTGGGAATGAAAGAAGGGCACTACAAAACCTACAAATTGTCCCATTTCGGTGGGTGATTTTCTTGTAAGGGGGACGGATGGTCGTGCGGTAAAGCGCTCGACTGTCGACCTCAGTGTACTTGGTTCGATCTTCTGTTAGGACCAAGGAATTTTTCAGTTCTTGGTTGAAGTTCCCGATATATCTCTCGTGGTGCATCCATGACCATTGCACGATTGGACATGGTGGGGATAAAAGAAGGGCACCAAAATAACCGTCCCATTAGTGGTTTTTAGGATCTAAGAGATTTCACCTCATCTTTACAGGGACTTCACACACAACTACGGGATTGTGTGGTCATCTCAATCAGAGCAGTTCTTAACTTTTGGTTGATCCTTGACAAAAAGATATGTCCGAACACCCTAGAATAAGATTTAATAAAAACTAATAAGATAAGGGGCCCATTTTGCAATGATGGCCCTAATCACCTAGTTTATCTGTCCATAAGAAGGCTTTTGAAAGTTTTTCCTCGGTCCTTTACTTTCCAAAACATTTATAAGGTAGCCCTTATTAGGTTGTGTGTAGGCTCAGAAACACAGAGAGGATTATTTAAAAGCCCGCCATTGAAACCAGAACGTACTGTTCGTTATCAAGTTTTCTAGTGCCATACAGCCTATATATCCTGATTAAATATAATAAAACCTAAATGAGATATTTATTTAAAGTTATAAACATAAAATATAGTATTTTTTAATATACATTTACATGTTTTCATCTTTTGTTTACATGTCACAATTATTGAGAGGGTGATAAAACAAAATTTTATAATCAAATAATATACCAACACAGACCGATATATGCTTCATTTCATTTATTATCTTGTTGATTAAATACATATTTTTTAAAGTATAAAAATTGCTCATATAATTGAAAGTAACGACATAAATAAATAATAATAATTATAAAATAAGTGTTTCAACGAATACCAACAAACAATTTTTTTTAGTGATATCATATCCAGTGAAAGAAAATCTCGTGCAACAATTAATTAAACCACATATTTCTTTTCTGTGCACATGTACATGCAGTCTCTCACATTTTTAATACATATACACGCAGTCTCTAACTTTCTTTATACATGTACATGCAGTCTCTCATTTTCTTTATACATGTACTTGCAGACTCTCACTTTCTTTATACATGTACTTGCAGTCTCTCACTTTCTTTATACATGTACATGCAGTCTCTCATTTTCTTTATACATGTACTTGCAGTCTCTAACTTTCTTTATACATGTACAATTAATGTACATGCAGTCTCTCACTTTCTTTATACATGTACATGCAGTCTCTCATTTTCTTTATACATGTACATGCAGTCTCTCATTTTCTTTATACATGTATTTGCAGTCTCTCACTTTCTTTATACTTGTACATGCAGTCTCTCACTTTCTATATACATGTACTTGCAGTCTCTCACTTTCTTTATACATGTACATGCAATCTCTAACTTTCTTTATACATGTACATGCAGTCTCTCATTTTCTTTATACATGTACTTGCAGTCTCTCACTTTCTTTATACATGTACATGCAGTCTCTAACTTTCTTTATACTTGTACATGCAGTCTCTCATTTTCTTTATACATGTACTTGCAGTCTCCAACTTTCTTTATACATGTACAATTAATGTACATGCAGTCTCTCACTTTCTTTATACATGTTCATACAATCTCCCACTTTCTTTATACATGTACATGCAGTCTCTCATTTTCTTTATACATGTTCTTGCAGTCTCTCACATTTTTTATACATGTACATGCAGTCTCTCACTTTCTTTATACATGCACTTGCAGTCTCTCACTTTCTTTATACTTGTACATGCAGTCTCTAACTTTCTTTATACATGTACATGCAGTCTCTCATATTCATGCGTTTGGTTACAGTTTGGTATGTACCAAAGCTTATTTATATAATCTGTGATATGTACTAAACATATAAATAGTTTGAAATTTATCGCCAGTGTTGTAACATTCTCTTTCCTAGACAGAAATTAAAAAGTTGATAAATAATTTTAGAGAACTTGGGACTTGTTGTAACGTATACAACAAAATTAAATGAAGTATTTGCTTCATTCAGTAGCGACTCCACGGCTCTGACAACTCTAAAAGATTTGTCTGTCATACGTAACATATTCATATTAATAAGACCAATTGTTTCAAATATTCCAACAGGCACTATAACGAAAACTATTAAGACTGCAGATAAAAGCAAACTAGTTTTAACTGACCTCATTTCTTTGTTCCTTTTCAGAGATATATTAGTGGATATTTTTTTCACATTTCTGGTAGAAGAGGTAATTCTTATGATTGTAATAACAGTACAAAACGTTAATATTATTAACGGTATAGCCATCGAGGTAATGATAGACACAAAAAGACCCAAATAATTAATCAAAATGGCATAGTTGTCAAAATAAAATGTAGTTCCATATCTGGCTATTACAGTGACGTTATCCACCTGTAATACGTCCAGATACGCAACGAAATACAATGGTAAAACATAACCAGCTAGAATGAACGTTATCAGTATAACAATACAGTTTATTCTAAAGGTGGTCACCAATGTTGAGACGCGGAACGGGGAACACACTGCTATCATTCTCTCAACTGATAACAAAGTTACGAAATACGTGCTAGCGTAGAAAGCAACGGTTTTCACTGGCTCTAGTAGATGTATGTAGTAAGAAGTCATTGTTATTGAACCGTATTTGTTAAAGTATGCAGCCGTTATGCACAAACGATTGCACAGATGTAAAATAGAAAACGTGAAATCAGAGACAGAAAGATATAAAAGAATGACATTTGTTGTATCTCTCATTCCATGTCGAGACAACACGAAAATGTTCAACGCATTTTCCAAAATACCAAAACATGCTAGCTACTGGACCAACACACAGTTAATAAAAATGTCTAATGCAGCAAAAACATCATCACTTATATCAAAAAAAAAACTAAATCTTCGCTAGTCTGGTTGGTGAGCATGAAGCCGGATCGAGTTTCACTGGATAGTATTGTTCCGTTCATTGCTGTATTTATTTTTGAAGTCTTAAACAGATTCCATAAACAATACTGAAAAATAACAACAATACAATGATAAAGACATGCTGATATATATATATAAATAAACCTGAAATTTGTATTTTTCTTGTTAAATATTATTTAAATCTTATCTTACTAACTTTAGTTTGTTATTTATAAAAAAAAATTATTGCGTCAAATAATGCACGCCTTATTGTTCAAGTTAAGTTTTAAATTATTTTTGCGATTTAACAGAAAAAAAACCTTTATTTTTTTATATAACAGAATAAAACCTTCACATTTTTTAATATTAATCCAAAAAAAAAAGAATACGAGCTTAAGACCTTTAGGTGGACATAATTCACCTAACTCTAGACATGGCTTTAATTATCTAATCGTTAGAAGTTTCTAGAACTGTCTAGAATATATATTCAACCGATATCTAGACACAAAACATGCTTGTTAATAAAATTATAACAATTTAAATGTTTATGTCCTGGAGCCAAAAGAAAAGTTTATGAGTTATAACGAGTGTTTAATATTGTTTTTCCGATCTATATATTCAGAAAATGACATTATTAAAACAAAGAAAAATAAAAAATACCCCCACAGTGTAAAAATACCCCCACAGGGTAAAAATACCACCACAGTGTAAAACTACCCACACAGTGTAAAAATACCTCCACAGGGTAAAAGTACCATCACAGTGAAAAAATACAACCACAGGATAAAAATACCACCATAATGTAAAAATACATCCACAGTGTAAAAATACCTCCACAGTGTAAAAATACCACAACAGTGTAAAAATACATCCACAGTGTAAAAATCCTCCCACAGGATAAAAATACCCCCACAGTGTAAAAATACCTCCACAGTGTAAAAATACCCCAACAGTGTAAAAATACATCCACAGTGTAAAAATCCTCCCACAGGATAAAAATACTCCCACAGTGTAAAAATACCTCCACAGTGTAAAAATACCCCAACAGTGTAAAAATACATCCACAGTGTAAAAATCCTTCCACAGTGTAAAAATACACCCACAGTGTAAAAATATACCCACAGTGTAAAAATACTTCCACAGTGTAAAAATACACCCACAGGATGAAAATACCTCCACAGTGTAAAAGTACTTCCACAGTGTAAAAATACTTCCACAGTGTAAAAATACCCCCACAATGTAAAAATACCCCCATAGTGTAAATATACCTCCACAGTGTAAAAATACTTCCACATTGTAAAAATACCCCCACAGTGTAAAAAATACCTCCACAGTGTAAAAGTACCTCCACAGTGTAAAAATACTTCCACAGTGTAAAAACACTTCCACAGTGCAATCTAGTGATACAATTTATTACTAATGCCTTTTAAAAAAAACAACAGAACACCTAAGGGAAATGTATTAAAAAAACTGATAACAGTTTAGATACTAATTTTTGTACCTAATAAATGTGTAATAGATATTCTTTTAAGTTTTCATTTTATATGCTAGGTCCTTTAACATTAAAAAAAAAATGACAAAAAATAACGTTTAGATCTGAATCAAAAGTTTGAATATTTGTTCAGAATTTTTCTTTAAAGGGAGGCCATCATAAAATGACCAAATGTATTTTGTGTTTCAGGAATTTTAACTTAATCATATGGCTTAGTTGTATTTGAATGAACCAGCATTGAATTTAATTAACATTATAGCCAATAGTTGTAAAGTTCCCTTATACCTAACGGGTCATCGGGGCAGTTGAATTTAAGAATTTATCTGTTTCTGTAATCACGGCATATGAACGGGTTGCGTGGTTAGCACAACTCCCAGCCGTTTTTACTTTCCCAACTTAAGTAAGTTACCAATTTAAAGCTGTGTGGACTTGTGGGACTTCAATCAACTTTCACATTATTAGCCTCTCAAATATTTTATTAAAAATGAGTCTTTTAATCAAACTGAATGTTCAAGAATTTATATTTACTTCAATGAAACGACAATTGAGTAAAATGATTCGCTTTTTTTATTAATAGTATATAATATAACAAATGTTATAAATAGTTTATAATATAACAAATGTTATAAATAGTTTATAATATAACAAATGTTATAAACAGTTTATAATATAATAAATGTTATTATGTTACCTTTTTGTGTATTTTTTAAATGAGAAAATGTATATTAAAAGTTTTGGGTTGATTTATTTTGACCACTAGTACCAAGTATTTCTTCTAAGAGAAGTCAAACTATGTTTACTTTTCATATTTGAAATGATCCACAAACAGATCGATATTGTGAGGAATTGATCTTGTGAGCTTTAAAGAACAGATATTGTACATTATTTCACATCAACGCTAAAATGTCGCTGTCGTGGGTCAATTATTGATTTGATATTTGAGACGCTGTAGCTGTTTATAGAAATAACAAAGGAAACAAGACAAACTAATAATTGTACTTACAACAATTGTAAATTATATCTCTAATGACAAGTTACATTTAAAGAACTAATAATTATACTCAGAAAAATTGCAAATAACATCGCTAATGACTGGATACATTAGAAGATCTTAATTACACGTTTGTTTTATTTCGTGGTTTTACTGTAAACATTGAATTAAATGTATCTCGGTAAACACGTATGAATAAACACTAATTATTAAACTACTGAAGACATTTGTGTGATTTAAGAAAATGTTTGAAGTTAAAAAAATGAAATTCACACAAATTGATATTATAGCTGATACGTTAATTGTAACATGGTACCAGTGTTTAGAGTTAATTGAACATTTCCTTTTCAATATTCTCTAAAACATCAAATAAAAATTAATTCTAATAATATAAAAGTCAAATGAAAAGAGTTTGTTGTGATTTTTGGTATTTCAAGTCACCTGTGTCAGGCTGTACAGTTTACACATTTTCTTTCAGTCAAACTTAGACAGATTCTTGAAAAAGATCAAACAAAACAGTAGCTGTAACGACATACAGAATTTTAAGGTTGGTGTACACATCAATGTATAATGAAGATGACTGATTTGAATATTTCAAGGGCAGTACAAACGAATGTTAAACATTATTTCGAACGCTGAAAGACAGGCAGTGAACAGAAAAAAAAACATGTATACAATCTATTATCTACTCGAGAATCAATCTGACGATACTCTATTGACAAACAGACTGGTTGATGATATTTATGTTGCATACATCTTTCAAATGCATTATTTTATGTACAGTTGTTTATCCTAGCACAGTGGTCGGCAAACTTATCAGCCAAAGAGCCAAATATGAACATTACAACAATTAAAAAAAAATCTGGATCCAAATCTGACTGTTTAGTAAACTTTTATTACACTAAATAAGTAGTACACTAATTAAATTGTATACTAAATAAAACCAAATACCAGAGCCGCACTTAAGGAGCCAACGAGCCGCACTTTGACGACCGCTGTCCTAGAACAAAGATTACGATGAAAAAGATTCACATATATTTTATTAAGCTAAAACTACGAGAGCAGTTTAAGATACGGATTAGGTTTACCTGTAATGTAAAATTAGTATTATTTTTACCAACCACATCACGATACAGAATGCTATGAATGTGTCTCTTTATTGAAGCAACTGTTAAAAATGATTATTTATTTTCAAATGTATTGATGAAATGACGATATAGATCGAAAATACCCCGTTGCTCCACTTATCTGAATGGTATTTTGATTGTTGTTAACCGAATATGAACATTTCGGATAATTGAACTCAAAGGATGAACACTTAGCCCATGTGTCAGATATTAATTCCTAGATTCAGAAAAGTCACAAGTGGTTAGAATGTTTAAATCGAAATACAACTGATGGAATAATGTACGAATGTTCAACTGATAATTAGCTATACAATAATATATTGTACACCCATACCTCGCTTTACGGCCTAGATACGTTCCACGAAATTTGGCAGCTAAGTGAAAAGCCGTATATGGAATCAATTGTTCTAGTACAAATCCATATAAATTCAATGAGATCGGTTCCAAGTTGTTTAAATATGTAACATGGTTTATCATTCAAAATGTATTTTCTCTTTTTATTTCATTTAAATTAAAGGTACATACATTTGTACATTAAATAATAACAAACTCCAACAATCAACAATAGTCTATAAACAAAAATGAAACAATTTCATGCTACATAATATATGAATACTAGTTGCAAGTACCCGGCTTTGCCCGGGTTTAAAATAAGGTTTTCTGTTTACCTTCTGTTTTCTCCCTACCCCCTCTCTCCCTTCCTCTCCCTCCCTTTCCCTCCCTTTCCCTCCCTCCCTTTCTCCCTCCTTCTCCCTCCCTCTCCCTCCCTCTCTCTCCCATTTCTCTCCCACCCACCCTCCCTCTGCCATCTTCCCTCTCCCCCTCCTTATCTCCCCCCTGCTCATCCCCCTCCCTCCCTCTCTCCCCTTCCTCCTTACCTCTCCCCCTCCCTGCCCCATCTCTCTCTTCATCTCTTCCTCCCATTTCTCCCATCCTCTCTCCCTCTCTCCTTCCCTCCCCTCTCTCTCCCTCCCTAACCCCTCTCTCCCTCCCTTCTTCCCCCTCCCCTCTCCACCTCTCTCCCTCTTCCTCCCTCCCTCATTCCCTCTCTCCCTCCCTGCCCCCCTCTCACTCTTTCTCTCTCTCCCTCTCTCCCACCCTCTCTCTCTCCCTCTCCCCCACCTTCTCTCTCTCTCCTTCCCCTCTCTCCCTCCCTACCCCCTCTCTCCCTCCCTTCCTTCCCTTTCTCTCTCCCTCCCTCTCCCATCTTCCTTTCTCTCTCCCTCCCTCTCTCCCCCTCCTTCTCTCCCCCTGTCCATCCCCCTCCCTCCCTCTCTCCCCTCCCTCCCTTCCTCCCTCCTACCCTCCCTCTCCTCTCTCCCCCTGCCCTCTCTCTCTCTCTCTCTCTCTCTCTCTCTCCCCCCTCTCTCTCTCTCTATATATATATATATCTATATATATATCTATATATATATATATATATATATATATATATATATATATATATATATATATATATATACTTATTATTATGGCTTCACACTTCTTCTAAAATCCTTCTACATTCCTTTAACTTCCTCAAGCTGTACAAATAGGGAAGCATGAAACAACATCAACAATTCTTTGCAGCACAAAGACACAATACAGCACCAGCGCGCAAGTTCTATTCGATCATTGGGAAATGACGTCACAGAAGAATTTTATTTATGGCGCCGTCGAGATTACTTTAATATAGTAAAATACTAAAATAAAAAAAAATTAATTACAATTAAACTACCCATCCAGATGAAACGAAACCTGTCCTATAACCTTCCCCATGTAATTATGTGTATGTGTAACAAATTTCACGTTATTTGTTTGTCTGGATCTTGAGTTATAAGGGAACAGACAGACAGACAGACAGACGGACAGACAACAAATGCGTCTTATAAGTATAGAGATGTATAATTTTTTAGAGCATTTTCGTTTTGTCTGTCTGTCTGTCCGTCATCACCCTAGATCTCAACAACCATAAGTCCTAGACCCATGATGTATATATCATTTTGTTGGTCTTGGCGTGCCAAGAAAACTCTTTGGTCCATTTCGCGATCTGACCTCTGAGGGCCATAAAAGGGGGCGTATTAAGTACCGTTTTTTACTATATAAGCTATATTAACAAAGGAGCGCCCTAAACCTAAGCAACCATAAGTCCTAGACCCATGATGTATATATCATTTTGTAGGTCTTGGCCTGCCATGTGTACACCAAAAGTCCATTTCGCGATGTGACCTCTGAGGGCCGAAACGGGGGCGTTTTAAGTACCGTTTTTGCTTATATTTTAAATATAAATTATAAAAGCTAATCAAAGGGGCGTAATCATTATTATTTTGTAACAGTTATTCAACATGATTACTTACCTCTCTATTAATCAAAACCTATAGGGCGGTCACGTGTGATATCATACAGACGCGAGATTGTAAACAGTCGCCATTTTGTTGCACCAATGATGATTTTCAGATTAGTTTTAAAATAACGATCAGCTAGGTAAAAGGCTGTGAAACTTGCAGCGGCAATTTAGGATACTAATAGTAAAAAAAAACACGAAAGTGAAATAAATAAACAATTTACTGAACACAGAGGATGTCAGTTTCTCGCCAATTTTTATCGATGGAATGATAGTAAAGTGATGATTAATAACATGCGGCTTTGGGCCGGACATTTTGTTTCAGGTAAGAATTTTAAACATTTCAAAGCATGTTTATATAAAGAAATAATAATAGTATTTGACCTTAATGGGCAATTCTTATTATATTAAACACCAATTAGCAGATTTTATTAAAAAAGTATATGAATAATTGTATAATATTAATCATTGCATTGCTAATATTAGCAATAACTATAAATTACAAAACTATTATTCTTGTTTGTAACTTTTTATTAAAACTATGGACATTACAATATAGATTTATTGGTGAATGTCTTTAAAACTAAATATTTTAAAGCATATTAATGGGAAAGACTAAATATTTTTCAACATATCAATGGTAAAGATTAAATATTTTACAGCATATTAATGGTAAAGATTAAATATTTTACAGCATATTAATGGAAAGATTAATAAAAAATACTAAAAACCTATCTTAAAAATCCTATATATTGTTTTTTTTTTTTTTATTTTAGGTGGACCTGCTCATTTACAAGATACTGGTACTACAAATGTTGGCTGAGCATCTACACTTTGTTACTAGCTGGTACTAAAGATGCTGACTTGTTACCTATTTTGTTACTAGATCATAACAATATTAATCTGCCTCATGTTAAAGCTTCTCATTTAAGAAATATGAGCAGTGTACAGAAGAAAATAGCTGCACAGAATCTGGTTTCTCTACAAAGCACATTGATGTCAGCCAAAGACAATATAAGTAATGGGCTGTCAGCATTAGCGCCCTGATGTGAAATTATCCTGATGTTGGTGAAATTTTCGAAGCTCACCCTATTAAGCCAGAAACTTATTACCTTCAGAACAGCGTAAACAACTCTACCCATTGTAAAATAAATGATACAAAGCTGTTAAGTCAAATTTGACATTGCTGAAAGTTCAAAATCAGTGACATGTATGGATGGTAACAGATTTAGATGGAATATAGACATACAGAAATAACATATCCCAACTTTACAGGCTTCTATGTACTCAAATGTACTGGAGGCTCTACGTCAATCAATCCAATAATACAATATATTTGGTTGATTCGCATCGAAACACTGAATATACCTAGCAGGCATTATGTGACGAATTCTCTGGATATAACATCACCGACTGAAGTAAAGCCAGCCTGTAATATCACTTTGGAACTTAATATTTAGAAAAATGATGTGCTACTGACAAGTCTGGAACTGAATGAGGATTCTTAAATAAACTTTAAAGGTTAAATTTATCAAGTATTACATTGTTAAATCACATTTTAAAAAATCAACTACTTTTACTTACTGTCATTGTGCCTGTTTTAAAGCTTTATAGATTTTATCACATAGAAAGTTAAATATGTTTTACCTAGTCAGCATTTATAAATTCACCCAAATCTAGTGCTAAAGACCATTCTATCAATACATGTCATATGTATATCCAATTAAGTGACTAAACATACATTTCTAATGGCTTTATTATTTTAATCATTGTAATTTTTTTTATGAAATGATCAAAAGTATTTTTTTTTTTACTATGACAGTGTATTTAAAATTATTAGTCAAACTGGGTGCAAGAAATATGGATTATGCCTCTAAGACATTGGGTTATGCCTCTAAGACATTGGGTTTAAATTTTAAGCTTTAGGTGTCCACATAGAAAACAGCATTGTCTTTATCATACCACTAAAAAATTTTAATATATTTATGGCTTATTTGATGACTGTTTTTAAAGTTATTAGTCGGCTGTATTTTAATGTGAAAAGAATTGGGTTAATCTAATTATCTATTATGGGTTATGTCAATTATTTTTAGTTATAACATTAATAAAATGAATATAACATATAACTAGTATTATTAAAGTGTATTATTCTTATAATGATTTTAAAAAAATGTATTTCACTATAATTATTCTTAATTATACAAATTAGAGAAACTCACAAAAGATTTGTTCAAAACCCACATTTTAGCATCCACTAAACTAGTTGTATGATACATGTGTTATGTTTTTAAATTAATTTTTCATATGACAGTTAATTTTATCAATTTGTCTTGCATCTTTAACTACCATGACTTCAACTTAAGTTTTAATAATCATAGGCATAGCTACTAATCAAATAGTTATATGTTTAATTTTCAACTAATATCTTTATTATTTTTTTTTAATTACTTAAAAATGTGAAATAAATGTCAATAAAAAATTGAAAGATCTACCATTACTCCCGTTTTTTTTGTCAGTTATAATTTTATTAGTAATATTGCTGGTATTCTCTAATTATGTCCATACAAGTAATAAGTATGAGACGTCTTAGTAACTTAAATAGCATTTGGTTTGGTAATGTAAAATAAAACAAAAAAAATTACTGAAAACTTGAAACAAGAAATATTATGAACACTCAAAATAAAAAGTTTGTTTTTTCTAGCAAGGCCATTGACACTATCTATGGCATGGGCCATGGGAATGATCGTGCTTTGCATTTATATTCTTTTTCGGTCAAAATTAGTTTATTTTATATTGGACCAAATCAATCGTCGCATATAAATTTAATCCCCTCTATGGTGTCTACACTAAAAAGTAATTTAAAGTAGGAATTTTTTTTACAGTACATTACTAATGTCATTAGTACTGTCCCGTTTATTAAGTTACTATTATCGGTAGCTATCGAGGGAATGTAGCCTTGGTTCCACAAAATGGCGATTTGTACTCTATCACGTGATTTTGATTACGTGTTCGTGACCGCCCTATACGCGTGGAGCAAAATCTATGGCTGTAGCCCGGAAAAAAAATACGGATTTCGTCTGGCGTAGCCGTAGCCACTGCGTACACAAAAATGCTCTAAAATGTCCTTTGTCCGAAACTGAAAAGACTTAAATTGCTTGTTTTTTAAATGAAGACAATGAAGAAATGGTAACATGCAGATCAATGACGTCATCATTTTTCGCTGGTAAGGATGGGCCTGGCTTTCAGCAATTGTCCAACGTTGTTTTTCTTGCCTTCTTATCTAGTTCATTCTTCAATGAGTTATAACTGCTAATGACTGAGTTAATTCCTTGAGAAATTGAGCGCTACGTCTGACGTCAGGATCAATTTCAAGGAGGAGGTTCCCTATCAGCTTCAAGTAGAGCAAGTACATCACGTTGTTCAAACCTTCCAAGTCGAAATCTTCTACTAGATCCAAAATATTTTGACTAATTTCAGGAAGAAAATTAACTTCTGTATCCAGTGCCGAACCTCGGGATTATAGGGCCCCTCATTGGAGGTCCCTGCATTTTGACATTCGACAACATGACATGAGATAATGTACTTTATATTTAATGTAAAAAATATTTGGGGGCTCCTCAAGCTAAGGCCGAGGGGACTTTTAAATTTGGACCCCCTCCCTAGGTACGCTTCTGTCTGCATCAGTATTTTTTTTACACATTCTGGCCATATTTTTTTCCATACATGGTTCATTGTTGTCAATTTTAATTCCTTCCATCATTCACTGATGCTGTCAACAGTATCCTTAATGTTATAGTTTTTCTAAAATGTTTGAATTGAAGATTCACCATTGGTTTCCCTTATGCTGAGTTGTCGGAAAGTTCGGTGTAGGTAATGTGCCTTAAAAGTGCCTATTGCACCCTTATCCATTGGTTGGATTAGTGTTGTTGTATTTTTCGGAAGGTACTCAGTCATGAAATCTTCAGTTCGGATACATTAGTAGGATGCCCTGGTGCATTATGCAAAATTAGCAATATTTTTTTCACTTTTGTACAAAAGTGTTTTTTTTTGGGCGTTATAGCGAAACATTTTAGGCCGTAAATCGAAAACGTGCCATAAATGATGAAGGCCGTTATAGCGAAATGCCGTATAAAGAGCGGCCGTATAGCGAGGTATGAGTGTATAGTAAAGACAATTTTTGGATTCCGCAAACTATGCTATACATCTACTACCAAGAACATAGGGTTTTTCTAATGTCACAACAACACGGTGACGCCATGCAGTCCGAGACATTTTTACATGAACATCTTAGCACCCAGTTTACGTGGTGTACATTTACTTCCAATGTCATCGAAAACATGTTCAGTTTAGGCTATCATAGGAATAAAATGACAAATGTCATCAATCCTAGTGAGTTAGATATGTTCATTTCATCACAATAAATACAAACAACGGAATGCCTTTTGCGTAAATTCTCGTTCTGTCTTTAAATCTCACATACATCTGGACTTCAAGCTCTATACAAATAATAGAGTATCGTAAAGATTAATTCACTTTTGTCTGTGTTAAATTACCAAGGCTTTTTATTATTTGTTTATTTTTGAACATTTTAATTAAAACATTTATTATTTTTATTGTTTCAGTTTTAATTCTGAACACGGGATGGGATATTAGTATCAATTCAAATTTCTTCTTTCTATTTGAAAAATAAATTAAAAATAATAATATATCTATTAAAGTTCTCCTTATGTTGATGAAAAAGTTTAATATTGCAATTACTACTATCAGTGCTCCCGGCGTCAGGCGGGAAGTCTGAGTGCCTCGTCACACTTCAAATGCTTATACTCGACACATTTAAAAGTGTGAAGTCTGTTAGGCTACGGATCATTTGTCACATTTTACATTTGAATCCTTTGATTCCTGCAACTTTTCCAGAGTTAATTGTTATATTAATAATGTTTTGTCTCATTATTAAAATCAAAACAGTGCATCAGAAATGTGATACTATAAATATGATGACGTTTAAACTTTTAATGTTATTACTTTTTTAACCAATCAAGTTTGTAGAATTATTTTTACGTTTAAACGTTGTTTTTTTTTACTTTCTTGTCCATTAAAATGTTAATGGAAATATATTTTTAGCTGCCATATGTATTAAAAATATCTGTATCATTCATTGTTCAATCTAAATTATATCGGGATACACAATAAATCGTTGTATTTAATTTTAAAGTCAGTTGATTGAAACTTTAATCGATTATTTACATTTTTTTGGCTGATTTGAACTTAGCTAAATGGATGATTCAAATATGCCACCATGTATGGCGCTTCATCTGTGTTTCAATACAGTACCTCAGAATATACTTAATGATATGTATTAGAATACAGTACCTCAGAATATACTAAATGATATGTATTAGAATACACTACCTCAGAATATACTTAATGATATGTATTAGAATACACTACCTCAGAATATACTAAATGATATGTATTAGAATACAGTACCTCAGAATATACTTAATGATATGTATTAGAATACAGTACCTCAGAATATGCTTAATGATATGTATTAGAATACAGTACCTCAGAATATACTTAATGATATGTATTAGAATACAGTACCTCAGAATATACTTAATGATATGTATTAGAATACAGTACCTCAGAATATACTTAATGATATGTATATCAATACTTTACTTCCTCTGCTATGATCCTACTGGTACATTTTTATTTCCTTTTTTTTAAACAGGGTCAACTATGAACCAAACAAACCTACTACGTCACAAAATGAATAAATAATAATATAAATAATATTTGTTTAATTAACAAAGTCTTTGAGAATAGAACAATGGATCTATGAATGAAATATGCAAGTAATGAACGCATCAATATGTATTACATATCGCTTTTCCATCTATTGATTCATCAGAAAACAATAATGGTTAAGATCGATTTATCTTTGCGTTAAATGTGTTGGAATTAGCTTTGTGATGTAGCACAATTGATGAATTTCGTCGATGAAATGATACTTTTAAAAAGATTACTTTCATGTGTTTCGACATTAAAAAAAAACATAAAAGTTCATCATTTGAATATGTTCAAAACCTGTCATGCACTTTCAGTATGTACAAAAACGTATTGCTTTGCAGTAATCAACAAAAATATTATAATTGATTTGTAATTGGAGCAGAAGAGTAATTAATACCAATTTTCTAAAAGGGAAATTCATTAGGAGACATCAACAACCGAGGTTTAAACCCGGGGACTTCTGATGACAGCCGAACTTTCTACATCACACGACCATCTGACTTGTAAAATGTTTTTATTTAAGAAATGCCATTGTTGTTAAATTATTTTAAAACTCGATAGATTAATAGATTTTTTGTTTCATTGTACTTTTCTTCCACCTTTTTAAATTGATTTCTAAACAGTGCTTAGTGCTAGCTACAAAAACACGTGATTGTTATATTTCACTGTCCCGATGATGTTATGACTTTAAGGAAAAACATTACTTAGTTATATATCTAAAAAGTAATAATTTCAAAAACGCTACATTAATTTACTTGATCAATTGTCATAAAAAGTCATAAGTATTTTCACAAACATTTAGATAATTCTATTTGGGATATTGTTTAAAATTCTAAAAACAGTCTAGAATTTTATAGAGTAAAATTAAAATCATGTGGATTGTTTTTTATTAAATTTTATAAAGCCTTTTAAATTTGAATTAATTTAACTATATATGTTGATATGAGTCAAGCCTTTCCTGCGGAATCTTCGGACTTGTTGTCTTACAGTATGAGTCGCTGACTTAGTTGGACTCGTATTTTTGTATTTTTCCTCTGCCACAGCGTTCAACAGATGACAAAACGTAACAACAAATGAAGATGCAAACCATCAAGTCTTGTATATAAATATGTACAACTTTATTACACAAAGGTACCAGTCCTAAACAGGGTCTGGTGGCTTAAAAAGATACAAAATATATCTCCAAACAAAAGTGAATAAGTATGTTTTTATCTCTCTCTCTCTCTCTCTCTCTCTCTCTCTCTCTCTCTCTCTCTCTCTTTCTTACGTCAACCGTTCTCATCGAGAAAACAAAGTCGAATGTCATTTCTTACTCTGTCATCTACGCTTCCAGACGTGCACACATGACCGCCCCCATACCAATCATGTATTCACACTCTCCTATACAGCCTATCAGTAGCCAGTTGCTTCCCGCTCTAAAGGGGGGGGAGGGGTGAGTCCAACTACAAAGACAATAGTAACTGACCATTGGATAAGGTATCTCCTCTTTGTCGGTAGTCTATTCAGTATTTACACCTAAGCGACGCACCTAGTTCATAATTTTTATCAGTACTGTTGTATATCAATCAAAAGAGCGAAATTTGAATTTTACCATAATCGTAAGTTTAAAAAAGTAACAAAAATTGTTTTTTCCATTATCGTACCACTAACACAATGGTACCCCACCACTAACTAGCACAATGGTACCCCACCACTAACACAATGGTGCCCCACCACTAACAACACAATGGTACCCCACCACTAACTAACACAATGGTACCCCACCACTAACACAATGGTACCCCACCACTAACACAATGGTACCCCACCACTAACTAACACAATGGTACCCCACCACTAACACAATGGTACCCCACCACTAACACAATGGTACCCCACCACTAACACAATGGTACCCCACCACTAACACAATGGTACCCCACCACTAACACAATGGTACCCCACCACTAACACAATGGTACCCCACCACTAACACAATGGTACCCCACCACTAACACAATGGTACCCCACCACTAACACAATGGTACCCCACCACTAACTAACACAATGGTACCCCACCACTAACACAATGGTACCCCACCACTATTGTGGGCCAACCCTTTCAAGTTTCGGGGCCTTGAGAAGTTGTTCTTTTCTTCACGCCACCATGGAACGTAGGCGACCGACCACTTTCTTGGTAATTTTAGGACGTCATATAGACTGATATTTTTTTTATCCATTTGTTTAGGAAGGGGGGGGCTTGATGCGTTGTTTATTCGATATATCTGATTTTCAAAGTGGGCGACAGTAATACTTATTAAAATGTTTAAGCATAATGAATCATTTAACTGCATAATGAATCATTTATCTGCATAATGAATCATTTAACTGCATAATGAATCATTTAACTGCATAATGAATCATTTAACTGCATAATTAATCATTTAACTACATAATGAATCATTTAACTGCATAATGAATCATTTAACTGCATAATGAATCATTTAACTGCATAATTAATCATTTAACTACATAATGAATCATTTAAGTGCATTTAACTGTTGGAAACAAATAATATACAAATACATGCATGAAAATGTAGAATTTTGCATTGAGACACAAACGTTCCGAATCGCATATTTTCCCTACTAATAAAATCAACATATTTCTAATTTATAATCATCTAAATCTTGGTGCAAATTAACAGAGTTGGCAGCCTTCTTACAATTGATCACGTAACTGAGACGTGACAAGGCACTCTTTTTCAGCTACCAGTAAAAAAAAAAGTTGACAGCTAAATACCCAATTGTGAGACCTGTCATATTGCCTATTGCCCTGAACAGAGCAGGAATATTTACGTGAATATTTTTTGGAAAAAATAGTGTTATTTTTTTTTCGCTTCTCAAAACAGCAGACTTGTAGTGTTTGTTTATACCAACCAGGTAAATGTAAAGGAATACATACAAATGATATATTCACTGACAGATCTTTCAACAACACCCCAAGACCACGGTCGTCACACAAGGACGACCCTCAACATCCAACAGTATCATACATTACTGATGAATGAATTCAACATATTATAAAACATATACATAAGACACACATATTTCATGCTACACCAATTATTCCTGCGCATGTCAAGACTTTGTTCATCTTTCTGGTCATTGAGATTAGAATTTACTCTATTGTTAGCTTTCTAGTCATTGATAGTAGAATTTACTCTATTGCTAGCTTTCTAGTCATTGAGATTAGAATTTACTCTATTGTTAGCAGATATATTGTACTCAGTTCATTGGTGTACACTTTTTAACATACAACAGTTAGCATGGCCAGATAAACAATAGTTAGCATGGCCAGATAAACAACAGTTAGCATGGCCAGATAAACAATAGTTAGCATGGCCAGATAAACAATAGTTAGCATGGCCAGATAAACAATAGTTAGCATGGCCAGATAAACAATAGTTAGCATGGCCAGATAAACAATAGTTAGCATGGCCAGATAAACATTCTACACAGAAAAAAATATTATTTGTCCTTGCATCTTGGTAAACATTTTTACTAATTTATTATCCTGTACTCATGTTTGTTTCAAATAATGTGTTATCCTGTACTCATGTTTATTTCAAATAATGTATTATCCTGTGTTTATGAATTAGAGCATTATATCATAAACAATTAAAGCTTTACACACATTGCAAACCTTGTTTATACAAGTACTTAGTAACAGTTCTGTTTGAATATGCTATATGTTAAGGTATTTTATGACAATCTATTTATTGGTTTAAATATAACAACGTCTAAAAGTAAAAAAAAAATTAAACCAACATTTTTTATGTATTTCCCTTTTCATACATACATTAGTATCACTGCCGTTATATTAGTATCACCGCCGTTATATTAGTATCACCGCCGTTATATTAGTATCACCGTCGTTATATTAGCTTGAATAATTTAGCGGTGAAATGATGTGAGAGACTGTGTCAAGAGAGTAGTGGGTAGTAAATACTGAACCGAGTTACTTATATGGAGCGAAATACATCATGTGTAAGATAGTGACCTGCACACAATCACATTACTTAACACAGACACATCTTTACAATTGACCATATCTCAGTCATATTACTTAACACAGACACATCTATACAAGTGGCCATATCTCAGTTCTCATTGTGTTTCAAATGGTTTCTTATTTTACTTGCTTCGACAATTATTCCGGAAATTCCATTCAAATCTAATGTTGAGGCATTCATTACCTTTCTGACAAAGGAGTTACACGAGATATTTTTTCTTCAACTTTCCTGCAATAATGGGAGAGAAAGAGAGAGAGAGGGAGAGAGAGAGAGAGAGAGAGAGAGAGAGAGAGAGAGAGAGAGAGAGAGATAGGAAGAGGGAGAGAGACTAAATAGAACTTACACAAGTTTTTATTGTTAAAAATAAAGTTGTACTCATTATATGTTGAAATGTTTGTTCACTAAATCATATTTGTTCCTTTTATTTTGATTATACAGTAATATCTCATTCTTTTTTACGTTTATATTTCTTGCATATTTTAATGACATCCACGTAATACACTGTTTTATTTTTGACCCACGTAATACACTGTTTTATTTATGATTCACGTAATACGCTGTTTTATTTATGATTCACGTAATACACTGTTTTATTTATGATTCACGTAATACACTGTTTTATTTATGATTCACGTAATACACTGTTTTATTTATGATTCACGTAATACACTGTTTTATTTATGATTCACGTAATACACTGTTTTATTTATGATTCACGTAATACACTGTTTTATTTATGATTCACGTAATACACTGTTTTATTTATGATTCACGTAATACACTGTTTTATTTGTGATCCACGTAATACACTGTTTTATTTATGATCCACGTAATACACTGTTTTATTTATGATTCACGTAATACACTGTTTTATTTATGATTCACGTAATACACTGTTTTATTTATGATTCACGTAATACACTGTTTTATTTATGATTCACGTAATACACTGTTTTATTTATGATCCACGTAATACACTGTTTTATTTATGATCCACGTAATACACTGTTTTATTTATGATTCACGTAATACACTGTTTTATTTGTCATCTACGTAATACACTGTTTTATTTGTCATCAACGTAATACACTATTTTATTTGAGACTTTGGTAACATACATATATATTTGACATACTATCTAATTTGAAATTCAACCAACGTATGATGTATGTAAAAATATAAATTACTTATTTGTGCTCAGAACTGAATATGACATAATAGAGTAAATTTTGTGTTTATTTACCGTATGTGGCTTGCCATGACTAAAGCTGATTGAATTAATTCAAAGACGTTTTTCATACATCTCTTTTAAATAAAATCAAGTTGGAATTTACTTTGCTTTGTTTTTAGTGCTTACACGACCTGTCTTGTCCATGCAGATCAACAAAACATCTTTGTCTGTGTGCAGAGCTAAGCCGGATGAATTGATATACAACAATTACTGAGAATCAATAACACTTGTTTAAAGATCTAACATATACACATAAGTATGGATACTGTATTGTCCCAACAGGATATTGTGTTTTGTTTCTCTATATTGTGGATGTTCTATTGTTTCAACAAGACTTCAGCTCTTGGCTGTAACTATTTGGAGAAACATCTACAGACAAAAGAAGATTTTATTTTTCTTATCAATAATTGGAGACATTTCAGTTGTCTAAAAAAAGAATACATAAAAAAGACAAATGTTTTAACTACAGTAGAAAGAGTCAATTTTTCTAAAATTATTATTTAGTTCTTGACTGTAGAGGGGTCTATTTTATCCAACAAAATTATTTAGCTCTTGACTGAAGAGGGTTTATTTTAGGAATATAATCGAAAGTGAAGATCAGCTCAATCAAAAGCGCTAAATTAGAAATAAAAAAACACCGGTACAATAATTGCACAATGTATTAAGCTGTACCAAAATTTTAATATGTCCTATTTTATAAGCTTTTACTAACTTCACTGTCTGCGGCTTGGTTTGTGGGCTATTGAGTTCAAATTTTGTAACGAAATCTGAGAACCACGTGACTAGACCAGTGCTTCCCATTCTATGTTACATTAGACACCAGTGTTCCGTGAGACCACTTCAACTGTTCCGTGAGACCACTTAAACTGTTCCGTGAGACCACTTTAACTGTTCAGAAAAAAGGAATTCTATTATCAGCCAATGTTCCTTTTTATCATTGAACTCTAGATTTTCTACAACATACCCCCCACCCCCCATTTAGAAGGTTTACTGTGGTTCCAACCTTTACAGTCATACCAGTGTGTTGTTTACATCTCATCTTGTTGTTAGACTTAACTGGTAAGTTTTATTCATGCATTCATTCTGCGACTAATAAACTTATTGATTTTATTTCCCTGTTGATCAGTTTATATTAGTGATTGAGTATTTGCATCTTTGATTTTTTTCAAATGTACAAATAGTTACTATAATTTAATGTACACATTTCATTTTAGCCATAGATTGATTTTAAATATATTTCCCATTAAGTTAAATAAATTTTTAAAAAGTAATATTTTTTTAAATTAATAAAAAAATTAATATAACTAAAATCGGAATAAAATGCCCAACTTCTTCTTTAGACCAACACAATCTTATACAAAAGTAATGTTCCCTGACGGGCAATTGGTGCAGATGAAATGTAGAATTCATCTGTTTTTGTAACGTCGGCATATGAAGGGATTGTGTGGTTAGCACAACGCCAAGCAGCCTTTACTTCCCCAACTTAAGTCAGGTACCCATTTAAAGCTGGATGGACTTGTAGGACGTGCTTGGAAAAAAAATTACCTGGGAAAATTCCAATGGTTCTCACAGAGGATCGAACCCAGGACTCTCAGGTCGACAATCGAGTATCTACACCATTTGGCCATCCATCATACAACAAAATCTTATAAAGGACCACAAATAGTCCATGGACCAACACTTGAAAGTACGGACAGGTTAACCAACTGTTTGTCAACTTGACATATTGAACTGAACACATGGGTCTACCAAAGGGAATATAATCGAGTCAAGACAAAGAGTATGTCTAATAGTAATTTTAATTTTATTTTATCAATGAAATCTTTCTGTTTATGTACGGAACACGAACCTGGCAACCGTCTCACTTGATTGAATCTAATGGAACTAAAAAAATTCACTACTCAATATTTCATGAGCAGATCACCCTGTACTGATGTGTAGTTAGATTACTGTCAGTCACAGTGGCTGCCCTTGAAAAGTGTAGAGTTGCTGTTACATTCCATACAATGTTGTGACTTATTTTAAGATGTACATGGAATTGTTTCTCTTAGGATTTTTGTTGTTTTTCTGACAATAACTGATCATTATGTTTATTCTATTTTCTTTATTTTTCAAGCGCAATCAAAAAAACGTATAGTCTATCTCAGAAATGTTGCCATTCGCGAAATGTTGCTTCTATGTGCTTCTTATACTGGTTGTAAATATATAGGTCCGTCATTATATCTTTTGATAGCAATTTAATGTAGTTTCATTGTTTCAGCCATAGGATTTAAGTTTGTTATTTTATCTTGCGAAATATAAATATATATATATAAATATATATGCAGATATACAAAGTATTGAATTATTTCAAAACCCAAAACTGAGTGAGAAAGTTTTTAACTATTTCGAAAAAAATAAAAATTTAATTTTAAAAGGACTAAACTAAGATAAACAGTATAGTCAATGAATACTTTCTAAAACACAATTTCATAGAAAAATAAAAACTCCTGTGACATTGATTAATGAGATTTCATTGGTTGAGATGTTTATTTACATAGTAAAACATTGGGAGGCCTTATACACACTTTGTATCAATTAAATAGATAATGTATTTCAATGTACAATTTGTATCAATTAAATCGATATTGTATTTCAATGTACACTTTGTATCAATTAAATAGATATTGTACTTCAATATACACTTTGTATCAATTAAATAGATATTGTATTTCAATGTACACTTTGTATCAATTAAATAGATATTGTACTTCAATATACACTTTGTATCAATTAAATAGATATTGTATTTCAATGTACACTTTGTATCAATTAAATAGATATTGTATTTCAATGTACACTTTGTATCAATTAAGTAGATATTGTACTTCAATGTACACTTTGTATCAATTAAATAGATATTGTACTTCAATGTACACTTTGTATCAATCAAATAGATATTGCATTTCAATGTACACTTTGTATCAATTAAATAGATAATGTACTTCAATGTACCCTTTGTATCAATTAAATAGATATTGTATTTCAATGTACACTTTGTATCAATTAAATAGATATTGTATTTCAATGTACACTTTGTATCAATTAAGTAGATATTGTATTTCAATGTACACTTTGTATCAATTAAATCGATATTGTACTTCAATGGACACTTTGTATCAATTAAATAGATAGTGTACTTCAAAGTACACTTTGTATCAATTAAATAGATATTGTACTTCAAAGTACACTTTGTATCAATTAAATAGATATTGTACTTCAATGGACACTTTGTATCAATTAAATAGATAGTGTACTTCAAAGTACACTTTGTATCAATTAAAAAGATATTATTATCCAATGTATAATTTTAAACTTATACTTCTGTTAGACAATATCTATTTTTATCTCAAAAAAAAGGAAAAAAAGGTGTCGAGCAATGTTTGAATGCAAACAATAACATTTTAAAACAATAACAATATAATGGATAACATAACGAACGTTGGAGCCTCAACAGTGACAGTCTTAAATGATCAACGATTGGATAAGATTGAAGATACTGACTGTCTGTGTGAGTCATGTAGTACTAAGTTTTAACTCGTTGAATTCTACAGATAAAAATGAATTAAAACATGAACTAAAACATGAACAGAAGGTTAGGGAAAGATTCAAAACTAGTTTATGTGTCTCTTTTTTTTTTTCCAGTCTCGAGTCTAAATAACCGACTAGAAGCCATGGATCTTTACACAACTGAAATGTTTGATGAAGAACTTTTTTTAGGTAAGGCTATAGGCGATGTCTGTCTGTAGACCAGGACTATAGGCGATGTCTGTCTGTAGACCAGGACTATAGGTGATGTCTGTCTGCAGACCAGGACTATAGGCGATGTCTGTCTGTAGACCAGGACTATAGGTGCTGTCTGTCTGCAGACCAGGACTATAGGCGATGTCTGTCTGCAGACCAGGACTATAGGCGATGTCTGTCTGTAGACCAGGGCTATAGGCGATGTCTGAGGACCAGGGCTATAGGCGATGTCTGTCTGTAGACTAGGGCTATAAGCGATGTCTGTATGTAGACCAGGGCTATAGGCGATGTCTGTCTGTAGACCAGGGCTATAGGCGATGTCTGTCTGTAGACCAGGGCTATAGGCGATGTCTGTCTGCAGACCAGGGCTAAAGGCGATGTCTGTCTGTAGACCAGGGCTATAGGCGATGTCTGTCTGTAGACCAGGGCTATAGGCGATGTCTGTCTGCAGACCAGGACTATAGGCGATATCTGTCTGCAGACCAGGACTATAGGCGATATCTGTCTGCAGACCAGGACTATAGGCGATGTCTGTCTGCATAAACTCGATACATAATGAGTCCCCTACCTAAATCACTTAGTGTTTGTGTGCTTAATTGTTGAACCCCTCATGGGTCAAAGGTCCTCTGTGGTACATTCCATTCGTACAAGGGTATTGAAAACTTTCAGCCGCTCACATCAGATTCTCTCGTTTCACCTCTTACTGTCATGGCCATCTCCATTTGGTCTTTTGGCAGTGGGGTCCTGTTTTGTCAATCGGTGTACAATCTCTCTTAAATCTTATCAATCGGTGTACAATCTCTCTTAAAACTTATCAATCGGTGTACAATCTCTCTTAAATCTAATCAATCGGTGTACAATCTCTCTTAAATCTTATCAATCGGTGTACAATCTCTCTTAAATCTTATCAATCGGTGTGCAATCTCTCTTAAATCTTATCAATCGGTGTACAATCTCTCTTAAATCTTATCAATCGGTGTACAATCTCTCTTAAATCTTATCAATCGGTGTATAATCTCTCTTAAATCTTATCAATCGGTGTACAATCTCTCTTAAATCTTATCAATCGGTGTACAATCTCTCTTATAGCTTATCAATCGGTGTACAATCTCTCTTAAATCTTATCAATCGGTGTACAATTTCTCTTAAATCTTATCAATCGGTGTACAATCTCTCTTAAATCTTATACATAAAAAACAAGATAGTTATATGGTGCCCGTTTTTCATCCCCACCATGACCGATAGTCCCATGGTCATGTAGACAGAGCTTGAGACAGACTGGACACAGCTGTATTAAAGGTATTACTACAATGACGCTATACTCGTAATTATTTAGTGGTTCCAATATCTAAATAGCACGAAGATAAACCTGTTTGTTATTTATCTTAATAGCCAGAAGATACACCGTGTGTTTGTTATTTATCTAAATAGCCAGAAGATACGCTGTGTGTTTGTTATTTATTTTATTAGCCAGAAGATACACCGTGTGTTTGTTATTTATTTTATTAGCCAGAAGATACACCGTGTGTTTGATATTTATTTTATTAGCCAGAAGATACACCGTGTGTTTGTTTTTTATTTTATTAGCCAGAAGATACACCTTGTGTTTGTTATTTATTTTATTAGCCAGAAGATACACCGTGTGTTTGTTATTTATTTTATTAGCCAGAAGATACACTGTGTGTTTGTTATTTATTTTATTAGCCAGAAGATACATGGTTCCTTGGCGATTTAACAACAATAAGACACTTAGCAGTCGATGGGGACTCATGTATCAGAAAGTTTTATTTGAAGAAATGTTGGTGGCTATGGAAGAAACAACCAATGAAAGAAATCAGGTTCGGATTTAAATTTACATTACTTTTATAATATTGATGTGAATGAAATCAGTGTATGCTCATGAATTGGTGCCGAATATAAGCTTTCTCTTTAAACGCGAACATGTCTTAAATTAAATTACTTACAATTTTTAACCTATATATTTACAGTCAAATGTGCAACCAGTTCGCTAAAATTATATTTCTACCAGGACATCTACTTTGTAATTAAACAAATTTACAACAAATAATAAGTGAGAAGTGTTAAAAAGTGTGTCTCTTATATTTTAATGCTAATATGTACATAAATTTGTTCATGTGAATATCTACTGTAATGATACATTTTAGACACAAAATATTGATTATGTTATTTTTAACAACTGTAAATCAGAATTAGATATCTGGATACCTAAATCCCGGCCGATTTTTATCTCAATAAAAACTTCCTTGGAAATTCTCTTATCCCGAAATATCCTGAGATTCCGGAATTCGATTTAAAATTTAAAAAAAAAAAAAGCTCTTTGTTGGCGAATTTTAAATATGTTAATATTTAAAAAAAATTAATTGCAGAAATGTCATCATCCTTAAGCAGCAAGTATTTGTATTATTAGCTCAGCAGAACCAACATAATTGCAATAGGGACAAACAAGAAATTTTGTTTTTCAGTGGAACATATTGTTTTCTAGAAGTTTTGAAATGCTGTCGTTTACATAATATTTCTGGTTGATAAGTTGGGTACTGTAGTGCATAAAGTGGTTTTCTTTCGTGTTTGTCATGAAATAAGTTAATTATTAGTGACTTCAGAACAATTGACCAACAGTATGGATGTATCACTATTAAACTAAACTAAGTGAAGATTGTGGTGGTTGTGTGTGTGTGGGGGTCTTATTTCTGTTGTTTTTTATTCTGAGATAGATAGATAACTACTATATAATAAACATTCTAGGTCGTAAACTTCAATATTCGCACTACATACATTGTAAGCATATGGAACTGAATGACACTGAAATAAAAAAAGAATTCATAATTTAGTTCCTATTAAATATCTGCACAATTTTTCCTTGACTTACTGACATTGTTTAGCCAGATACAAACAAAACAAAACTAATTGCAGTGCAGTTACATTTTTAAAATTCTTTCATAGCAGTAGGAACTGTGATAGTAGCTGTGGTAGTAGCTGTGGTAGTATATGTGGTAATAGCTGTGGTAGAAGCTGTGGTAGTAACGATGGTAGAAGCTGTGGTAGTAACGGTTGTAGAAACGGTGGTATTAGCTGTAGTAATAGATTTGGTAGTAGCTGTGGTAATAGATATGGCAGTAGCTGATGTTGTAGCTGTGGTAGTAGCAATGCCCAATATATGTTTATAAATAATTTCTTTCAAGTTCTACAATGTCAGTTTTTATTTCCTATCATGTTGACATCCAACAATTTAATAGTTTAAAGTATCAGCAACAAATCTTCTTCAATTCACTTCTAAAACAGGTTAGATGTTGACGTAATAAACAGATTAGAAGTTGACGTAATAAACAAATTAGATGTTGACGTAATAAACAGATTAGATGTTGACGTAATAAACAGATTAGATGTTGACGTAATAAACAGATTAGATGTTGACGTAATAAACAGATTAGATGTTGACGTAATAAACAGATTAGATCTTGCTTGCCATAAGTAACAGACTATAGTTACTGAGTCCTGCTACTTTTCATAAAACCATCTCTTTGATGAGATTATAGGCTACTGTTTGACATAATGAGTTTTACAACTTTTAGCATATCAACATTATTGTTCATAGCATCTACTATTACACTATATAAACATATTAAATACAAATAAAATCTTGAAAAATAAATTTAAAAAAGCAATGAATGTTTCTTTCTGTATAACAATTCAACTCTTCGTATGATTTATTTCACTCAAATTTTAGTTACTTTAAACCAGTTTATTTTTGACACGAGACGTCATTAGCTGTAAGTGTCAAGTTTAGCTTATGTTTTGTTTTATATTCTACATTTACTAGTAATAGGATAGGATAAAAGAAATCTTCAATAACAAGTATTCAACATTATGTGTTTTCTTCTAAAAACCATTAAATACTGAACATAATTTAACTTTAGTTTAATATTCAAATTTATATTAAAAAAAAACGTACTTGCCTTGAACTAATTTACAAATCATTTACATATAAACTGTTGTTATTACCTAGAAATAGTAGATTTGATTATTAACACACATTCTCATTCATTTTGACTTACGTTTTAATCTCATTTTAGCCCATGTATAAACCAACAATTGTTTAAAAATTATCAACAAGTCTGTAAAATTATTTTCAGTTTACAGTGTGTGACATTTATCAAGTGGCGTTGTGAGGATGGGGTGGTGGGGGTCAAGGGGGCATCATGCCCTGGGCGCTACTTACAAAATGGGGGCCGAATGGTATAATTTACTTATAATATTACATGGTTTTCAAATGCCCCGGGTGCGAGTTAAGCTCGCTACGCCACTGCATTTATAAGACATTTTTTTTATTATTAACTGTTGTTATATTTACATTTTATCATTGTGGAAATTTTAAAAGGAAGAAATATTTTATTTTATTTAAATAATAATTCGTAATAGAAAATGAAACAATAACAGAAAAACATTAAGATTGTTAACAAAAGTTGGTATAGTCTAAATGACGGCATTGTCCTGTATGACGGTATTGTCCTGTATGACGGTATTGTCCTGTATGACGGTATTGTCCTGTATGACGGTATTGTATGACCATATTGCCCTAAAGACGGTATTGTCCTTTATGAATTATTATCCTTTGACGGTAATGTCCTAATGATGCTAATGTCCTAATGACGGTAATGTCCAAATGACGGTAATGTCATAATGTCGGTAATCTCCTGTATGACAGAAATTTCCTATGACGGTAATGTCCTAATGACGGTATTATCCTAATGACGAATTGTCCTAGTGATGGTAAACGCCTAATGACGGTAGTGTTCTGAATGAGGTATTGTCCTGTATTACGGTATTATCGTAATGACAGTAATATCCTAATAACTATATTGTCCTGTTTGACGGTATTGTTCTTATGACGGTAATGTCCTTATGACGGTAATGTCCTAATGACGGTAATGTCCTAATAACGGTAATGTCCTAATGAATGTATTGTCCTTAGACGATAATGTCCTAATGACGGTAGTGCCATAATGACGGCATCGTCCTATTGACAGTATTGCCCTAATGATGGTAGTGTCCTATGACGGTATTGCCCTGTATGACTGTATTGTCCTGTATGACGGTTTTGTCCTTATGAGGTTTTGTCCTTATGACGGTATTGTCCTAATGATGATAGTATTATAATGATTATATTGTCCTGTTTGACAAATTTGTTCTTATGATGGTAATTTCCAAATGACTGTAATGTCCTATTGACGGTATTGTCCTTATGTTAGTATTTTCCAACCGACGGTAATATCCTAATGACGGTAATGTCCTATTGACGGTAATGTCTTTATCATGGGTATATTATTTTGTAGAACAGTTGTATTTATTTGTTGTATATTATTTATTCTGGAAAGGTGTATAAGATCTATCTTGTAGTGTGTCTCTTCGGAGTTGATGTATATTTGTTAATTAAAAGTCCACAGACGTGTGAGACGCAACACATGTAAAGTACAGCTATAAAGCACTAAGTCGACTTTGTTGTAGATATACATATATCATATATATATATATATATATATATATATATATTCTTAAATATCAATACATACAATAGTAAAATTGATGTGTAATGAAATTCACGTCCTTTTACTCCAGAAATATATAATCGTCTCTTATGTCTGTAAAATATCTATCGTCTGCCCAAATCTAATATTCAACTTACGCTAAGTGGCCAGATAATTAAAACTATTAAATCTCTAGGTTAAATATAATTGCCGTAGCCTAATCTGATTATTACAGTCTTAGTGGTGGTAATGTCCTAATGTCGGTATTGTCCTAATGACGATATTGTCCTGTATAACGGTAATGCCCTGTATAAAGGCGATTCCTGTAAGACGCTGTTGTCCTGTTTGGCGATATTTCATGTTTCTGTTTCCAGGTTATTGATGAACCCTTACACAGCACAGTGAGTACCACAGACAACAACACAGTGAGTACCACAGACAACAACAACATTAGTCATTTGAGTACAGGAGTGTGTTCAGCCAAACAATTGGAGGAATTTGAAGCCTCTGTTGATTCTACTGAATTTAAAGACTCATCCTCTACCCAAGTTAAAGAAAGTGTGTCAAGTAATGTAAGTGTAGAGGAAACTGCGGAGAGAAACATCTCGGGACAAGTCATGTTAGTTAGTGAGGTAGCTAAGAGCCAACAAATCAAATCAGATGTGGAGATAGCTACGTTGCCACACTCTTCTGGTTCAAGTCACAGCTCTAAGATTGCAATATCTGGCCAAGGCTCTGTGGACAAAGGTCATCATCCTGGAATCAATGGTTTAAAGCCAACAGTTTCACAAAAACGAACCAATCAAATGACCAAGGTATATGGTGATGGTGAAAGTGTTTCTAAGAAGTTCAAAGAGAAAATAGCAGAGAAACTTAATGAATTAAAGATAAAAATTGAAAAGAATAATGAAATGAACAAACTTATTCTGAACGTACGGACTATTAAGTAAGGGACCCATAATTTGAATATTTCAATTATATTTCTATTGTATATCTTAATGCAAAATAATAACACTTATCGAATGTCAAAATAACATACCACAAGTAATCTCTCATCTATAACTATATTAGTCCCAGCATGCAATGTTTAATCTCTATGTATGTAATTTAAAAATATATAGTTACTCCCGTCCTGAAACGATGAGATGAAATCTCTTAGATCCTACAAACCACTAATGGGACTTTTTTTATGATGCCCTTCTGTCATCCCCATCACATTCATTGTGCAATAGCCTTAGCGACACAACGGGAGACAAGACTTTAACCATGACCTGAAACAGCCCCGTAGAGTGAACATTCTACAGCAGGGGCCAGGCAATAGCGGGGGGGGGGCTGGTAATTACATTTTACTAAGTAGAACAAATAAGCAGAGGGGGCCAGACAAAACGCAGGGGGGCCGGCCCCCTTGACCCCCCCACAGCACGCTACGGGCCTGACCTGAAATATCCTTTGGTTCTTAACGGAAAACGGACCCGGGACCTTTAGGTAGACAGGTACTTTTACCACACGAACATCCGTCCTGGTAGTACTACTCAGTAAAACATTTTCAACCGCCGTGTTTAAAATACACTGTGAGGCTGAACGTAACATACACATTCCAAGTTAAACAAACACATTCCAAGTTAAACAAACACATTCCAAGTTAAACAAACAAATTTATTTTCATAATTTCCTTTTTATGGACACTTAGTAAATGTCAAGCTAATAAAACGGAATATTTTTTCTTTTCTTTTCAAAAACATCAACATGCATTTCCGAATCGTTCTTTATTTATTTATTACGATCTCGACATTTTTATTTTTGCAATGTCCAGCTAGAAAATAAATCCTGAAGACAAAGTAGTAGCGATTGTATTATAGTGTCAAATTGTAACATGTTTGATAATTGATAATTTGAATTATTTTAAAGATATTGTGGTTAAACTGTTTTAATAGTAAATAATTATCTTATAAATTAATTTGAACAATGAATTCTTTTAAATAACGGACAGTAACAGATGATACATGTATGTTTAATTATATCAATATTAGGTTTTTAAATGTTTCAACTGTAAATCTGTTACTGTTATGCATAAAAAGTGAAATCATTCTCATTGCTCAATATAGTGGTCTGTAATATGGAGGGGGGGGGGTGACATACTGGCAGAGATAGAAAGTTAATCTCTGGAATATTATTTATTGAGGCTTTTGTCAGTTTGCCGTCTTCTGTTTGACTATTTTGTCAGTTTGCTGTCTTCTGTTTGATCATTTTGTCAGTTTTCCGTCTTCTGTTTGACCATTTTGTCAGTTTGCCGTCTTCTGTTTGACCATTTTGTCAGTTTGCCGTCTTCTGTTTGACCATTTTGTCAGTTTGCTGTCTTCTGTTTGACCTTTTTTCAGTTTGCCGTCCTCTGTTCGACCATTTTGTCAGTTTGCTGTCTTCTGTTTGACCATTTACAATTCTTAGAACAATGTGAACATTTTTCTTTAGCATTGGCCATTCTGAGAATGTAAATCATGTTAAGTATTTATGTTGTAAAATTATGATATTCTAGTGATAAGCTCTTTTTTATCTATTTATTATTTACTTTTTTTTTAAAATATCATATCTATAACAACGTTATAAGTTAAATCAATATCTTTGAGTAGATAACTGATTACAGATATGCACAGCCCTGGATACAAAAAGAATGATATAGCGATAGTTATGAAGGAAACGATTTTTTGACAGCTAATGATGAAATGATTCATCATGGATAAAAATCATAAACGTTGGGAAATAGAAAGTAATCAATATTGTAAGCTATAATAAACGTTGGGAAGTAGAAAGTAATCAATATTGTAAGCTATAAAAAACGTTGGGAAGTAGAAAGTAATCAATATTGTAAGCTATAATAAACGTTGGGAAGTAGAAAGTAATCAATATTGTAAGCTATAATAAACGGAAAACAATAATATTTTGTAGCCTGGTCTCGGTCTTTAAATAGAAGGCAATGGCAGACGGTAGTATGTTTCAAGCAGGGATTTTGATTTTCAATGCTAAATTTACATCCTCGAAGAAGGTTAATAGGCCTTTTGATATTTTTTCCGTACACAGCTTTATATGACTAGCCAGGTTGAATAGCTTATATGCATTATATCAGATTATCAATTATTGTATATTGAAATACGTATAATTTAAAAAAAAATGGTAACGCAAGCTTCGTCGATACAAATTATTTACTTCATTATTACTACACCAAAACATTTTTTCCTCTCGCGTTTTCTTTCTGTGAACGCCGAGGTAAAGGCATTTGTTTCAAAATGAACGCATTTATGTGTTGTGATAACATACTTAATCACAAGTTTTTTTGTCAATGTTTCTGTTAAAATCTAAATCCAATTAAATTCATTCATCCCTGATAATTATGTGTTAGTAGTTTTTTTCACAATACAAATAATTTATTTTAATATATTCTTTAACTGGGTAGGCATATGTTAATTTTGTTTTTACTTTCACTGTACGATGTGTAGAGTTAACATTGATGTGTAGTGGTAACAGTGATGTGTAGTGGTAACAGTCATGTGTAGTAGTAACAGTGATGTGTAGTGGGAACAGTGATGTGTAGTGGTAACACTGATGTGTAGTGGTAACAGTGAAGTGTAGTGGTAACACTGATGTGTAGTGGGAACAGTGATGTGTAGTGGTAACAGTGATGTGTAGTGGGAACAGTGATGTGTAGTGGTAACACTGATGTGTAGTGGTAATAATGATGTGAAGTGGTAACAATGATGTGAAGTGGTAACAATGATGTGAAGTGCTAACAATGATGTGAAGTGGTAACAATGATGTGTAGTGCTAACAATGATGTGTAGTTGTAACAGTGATGATTTAGAAACTAAAAAAAAAATGAATCAAGTTTTGAGGTTTGCAAATCTAGAAGAAGAAGGAAGACAAGTTAAGAAAGTCGAACCTGAAACTAAAGCCTTTCAATAATTTGTTGAGGTGTTTTGTGATAAATATAAAATTTGTTTTTTACCAAAATGTCCGTTCTCTTTCATCATAGAACTTTATCATTAAGACCACTTCTATAACCAGTATGATACTTCTTTAAACCTGTATGATACTTCTTTAAACCATTATGATACTTCTATAAACCATTATGATACTTCTATAAAACATTATGATACTTCTATAAACCATTATGATACTTCTATAAACCATTATGATACTTCTATAAACCATTATGATACTTCTATAACCATTATGATTAGGGATGTGACGGAGCTGATGAATATCCGCATCCGTCGGATTCGGATTTGGCAAATATAAATCCGTCGGATTCGAATGCGGATTCGGATTTAGGTCAACTTGTATAATAGAATAGATATCTTCAGAAGTAAATTGTATTTCTACACTTGTATAATAGAATAGATATCTTCAGCAGTATATTGTATTTCTACACTTGTATAATAGAATAGATATCTTCAGCAGTATATTGTATTTCTACACTTGTATAATAGAATAGATATCTTCAGCAGTAAATTGTATTTCTACACTTGTATAATAGAATATATATCTTTAGAAGTAAATTGTATTTCTACACTTGTATAATAGAATAGATGTCTTCAGAAGTTAATTGTATTTAATTGTATTTCTTTTACGACAGGTATTAGCTTAAAACTGGTAACATTTTTCTGCAGTAAAACATAAATAGTTGTCCTAAAAATCGGACTATAGTAACTTAAAGTAGTTGTTTTGTTTCATTATATTTGTTCCTGGCTGCGTTTTTTGTTTATCCCCCCCCCCCCCCATCCTTTCCCCTTCAGTTTAAATTAAATACATTTCCTCAGTTCAATCTTTTGGTAATCACAATTATCAATACTCATACATTTTTTTTTTGGTTATAAGTCAAAAACTAAATGAAGTCTGAGGAAAAAAAAGTATTTTTTCATAACTTGTAAATGTTGCAGTTAATATTTGTTTACAATATGTTCTTTATTTAATCTTGCAAACTTATTAAATAAATATTTACCAACATTTGGTTTCATGATAACATGTAATCATTGTGTCTGATGAACATTTAAATCCATTAATTAATAATGTCAACTGTGATTGTATTACCTAACAATTAATTCAGTAAATTGTAAACATATATTATTTTTTTCAACCAATAAAAAAAATCTTAATAAGTTCTTTCTGGAAATAATTTCTTTTTAATAATTAAAATAATTCATAACGTTATATTATAAAATCCCATCACCTGAAAAAAATTGTCAAAATAAAAAAAATTGGTTTAAAAAAATTAATATAGCGATTTAATATTATGTATCTTAAAAAATGCCTGGACCATATTAATTAAGTTAAAAAAAAATCTTTTTTTTTATGTTAAAGAGAAATATTAATCTCGAGTAAAAAACATGTGAAAAGCTTATAACACACTATTTTAATAGATATTTTTTGTACTTTACTTTTTCAATTAAATGTAATCCACTCTGTGGTTTGGGCGTAATATCGCACAGCCGTAATACGTTGATCAGTTGATAGGACATAGAATAGGACATGACCTCATATAATCTGTAAGTTGTAACATGATTAAAAATAAATCTGGTATATTTACCTAACTAACACAACAATAGTAACTCCAATTACTATTGTAGTATGTAAGCTAACATTTGTATTTTGACTCATACAAAAACCTGTAGGAATAGTATGTAAAGTAATAGTATGTAAAGTAATAGTATGTAAAGTAATAGTATGTAAAGTAAAGACATTTAGAAAAAAGTAATACTACAACGGCTTATAAGTTAGTATAAGAAAAAAAAATATTCCAAAGAGCTGATTACAATAACAATTAATTACACAAATATTTTACAATAAAAAAAAAACTCTATAAACTCAACTCAACATAAATAATCTGCTTGGTATTGGATCTCATGAAGACTTTTTTTGATTGCTAGAAATGCTCATCTACATATTACATATCAAAAATCTTTCATAAAAATTTTGGTTATGTACTTTTAAAGAAAAAAAAAAACATTTTTAACAGAAATCAAAATTTACCCGGCTGTTTAAAATATGAAGAAAAGGTTGTTCAAAACTGCAATTTGTTTTACAAGTTTTATGAAGTACTAAGAAATACTGGGAAATATTTATTTTGAGGTGCTATTATTTTGAATGAACTAAAAGAAGTATCGTTTTTTTTCCCAATTGTACGAATCTGTACTATACTGGGAGGTATTAAACAGGTAGTTTCGGGTGAAATTTAAAAATGTTTAACATTTAATGAAAAGGATTTTTGTGTTATAAAGGGAAAAAATTTTTACTGGAAATTATGGGAGTAGTGGGTCGAGCGTTGGAAAGAAATTTTAGACAGTTAACAAGTGAGTTGTCTCTTCATTTATATGGTCTATTTCGTCATTACTTTGACAAGTAAGACACAAAGCAATACAGTTTAAAACACAAACATATATCGAACCGAATAGATGATACTTAGATTTTCACTTCATTGTCAATACCAATTTAAACATTCAATAATAATTACAATAAAAACAATTTATTGAAGTGTGGAGTTTTTTTTATGGGGTGGAGGGGTTGTGTGTCCGTTGAGGAGGGGTGGTGGTATGGAGGTATGGGTGCCCATGTGAGCTGGGGTAGGGGATCGTGGGAAGGGGAGTAGGTAAGGCGGGTTGGTGTGATAGGGAACCCGAGGGAAAATGATAATCTGGTGATGGAAGGCTCGGTGGTCCTTGGGAGAAGAGGGTGATGGGATGGTATATATTTTTTGGAATGGAGGGACCATTGGTTAAGGGAAAGAGAGGTTGTGCGATATAGGTGTGGACGGAAACGGGGGGATGGGGGGGTGAAGGGAATGGAAGTGTCCTGGGATTGAGTTGATTTTTGGATATTGGATTCTGAAGTGAATGGTTGTGTGACAGTGATAGGGGAATAGGAGGACGAAAGGGAGAAGAGTGTGTATAAGGAGAAGTTTTGGAATGGACAGGTGGGTGTCTGGAAAAGGTGTATTGATTGGATGGACTGGAGGGTGTCTGGAGAAGGTCGATTGATTAGATGGAGGGTGGGTGTCTGGAGAAGGTCCATTGATTAGATGGAGGGTGGGTGTCTGGAGAATGGCGATTTATTGGATGGACAGGTGGGTGTCTGGAGAAGGTCCATTGATTAGATGGAGGGTGGGTGTCTGGAGAAGGTCCATTGATTAGATGGAGGGTGGGTGTCTGGAGAAGGTCCATTGATTAGATGGAGGGTGGGTGTCTGGAGAATGTCGATTTATTGGATGGACTGGAGGGTGTCTGGAGAATGTCGATTGATTAGATGGAGGGTGGGTGTCTGGAGAAGGTCCATTGATTAGATGGAGGGTGGCTGTCTGGAGAATGTCGATTTATTGGATGGACTGGAGGGTGTCTGGAGAATGTCGATTGATTAGATGGAGGGTGGGTGTCTGGAGAAGGTCCATTGATTAGATGGAGGGTGGGTGTCTGGAGAATGTCGATTTATTGGATGGACTGGAGGGTGTCTGGAGAATGTCGATTGATTAGATGGAGGGTGGGTGTCTGGAGAAGGTCCATTGATTAGATGGAGGGTGGGTGTCTGGAGAAGGTCCATTGAATGCAACATTTAATCGTGCAAATCAATTCCAGGGGAGATAAATGGTTATGAAATGAGAAAATCCTGTTATAATGTGTTTACTGGTTATCTATCCTTTTAAAGAAATAATTACTATCAACAGGGAGATCACTCTCTGTATTATTAAATGTGCAAATAACTAGAAAATCTTAAACCTAATTCTTTTAATACAATAATGTGAATTATAATTGTCATAAATAAAATACATTACAAATATAAAATGTGTATTTAAGTAAAATTAATTTATTAAGGAATTGTTTTGCAATTAATGCACTATAATAAAACTGTTAAATATTTACATAATGCTTTTATATATATATATAACAATTATTATCATACCATTGTACGTGATTTCACATTTTCAAAAATTTATCAATAATACCCTGCCATATGCAGAATCAAAAATTAATATAAATTTTTGATTCTGCATATGGCAGGGTATTATTGATGACTCTGTCTTTGAGTTTGCTGGTTTAACACAAGCAAACACGAGTGGTAGGCTATTTCAGTTGAGCGAGCCTGTTTTGTTAAATCTATTGGGTTCACACACTTTTGTTTATTGAAATTCCATAAGAATTTCAGAATAGTTGCATGGGTCTAAAATAATTTAAATGCCAGTAAAAATAATTTTTATTTATGAAACATTTTTCTACTATCTTTAAGAAATTTAACACAAAATTTTTTTTTTCTACCGATAGCACAACTGTGAATCATCATAATATAACCGTGAAGGTAAATCTAATACGGTTGACTTTTTTTTACGCAAACATCCATAAGGATTATAGCTAGAACCAGGCTTGCGGAGCCGCCAGATTTTTTTTTCGGCTCCGGCTCCCACAAATTGGACGGCTCCGGCTCCGGCTCCCTATTAAGATAGTATCACACGAGACAAAATTTTTTTTATTGCGCCACGCAAACATGCCGCTGATAAAAAGTTATGCAAATTTTGTCGCGTTCACCCCCATAGAAGGCCCGAAGCGTGCGGGGGGACCGGGGCCCCCCGCGTTTTGTCTGGCCCTCTCTGCTTATTTGTTCTACTTAGTAAAATGTATTACCTGCCCCCCCCCCCGCTATTGCCTGGCCCCTGCTGTAGAATTTTCACGATACGGGACTGCCCCATAGTCAGGAACTTTAAAAATATACGCATGTTGGTTTTACTAAAAACAAACCATTTCAGTGCATCCAGAAGCATATCATTTTTTTCGACCGAGGTTTCACTAGTCGCCATTTTTATAAGTAATAAAAAGTTATTTCAATGATCAAATTAGCAAATAGTAAAATGATACATTATTTAAAATATTTTAAAGACTTCAGTATTTATATTTATTATTCATAAATTCGAAGTGACTATTCGGACCCCCGTCCCAATAAAGTCTTATTCGGACCCGTGGCAAATATGCACTTAGCTTAGCTATACATAAACTTTATTATTGTTTTTTTTTTATACTTATTTGAATTGTATGATTTAATCGTTACTCAGTGTCTAGGGTTCCACTAAGCGGACTCTGTATTATTTTTTCGGGTTTCGTCTAATAAAGTTTAAATATAGCTAAGCTTAGTGCATATTTGCCACGGGTCCGAGTAACAATCGGATTTTATTGGGACCCGGGTCCGTATAGCCACAGCCTTATAAATTTATATACTCTATTTCAGATATTCTGTTTATAATACAATTGTTACATACAGAAAGCGACCATTTTGTTTTTAGTCTATTACAAATTTGCGGCAGCCCCGTAGCGTGAAAATTCTACAGCAAGGGCCAGGCATTCTACAACAGGGGCAATAGCGGGGGGGCAGGTAATACATTTTACTAAGTAGAGCAAATAAGCAGAGGGGGCCAGACAAAACGCAAGCCCCCCTGGCCCCCACACACGCTACGGGCCTGATTCGCGGTCAAATAATAATACGAAATGACGCGTTCTATTTGTCGTCTTAGTAAAAATTTATTTTAAATGATTGATACAATTATTCTATGAAATAAAACTTTTAACTTTATATATAACAAAATAACATGCCATTAAAAAAAATTTCGGAGGGTAAACAAGATTTAAAACGTGCACGCTATCATTTTAACGCTGTTACTGTACGTAAAAATAACATTTCAAATTGTAGGAAGCAAACAATCAAACAAATTTGGAATTTTAAAGCTAAAAAAAATTTCTGCTGGAGCCGCCAGATTTTTTCGGCTCCGGCTCCGGCTCCAGCAAAAAGTAGGGGCTCCCGGCTCCTCGGCTCCGGCTCCGGCTCCGGCTCCGCACGCCTGGCTAGAACAAGCTCCCCAGTTAAATATAGCGCTCATTTGTACCACCAGCTATACCTGGGCATGGTTGGCTACATTGTCTCGGAGAGAATGGGAGAGAACATTGATGTGAAACAATTTGCTAGTTATCTGCCTTGGGATCGATCCCGGTACCTCGCCGCATGACTTTGGGATCACAAATAACGCCAAATCTTTTAGATAAACCTATACATGTGTTAAGCAGCGCCGTTCTTTCATCCCCACCGTTAGCGGAGGCACCACGGGAGATATATCGCTAACTTGAACCAAGACATGAAAAATGTCCTTGGTCCAGCCGGAGATCGAACCTGGTACATTCAGGTTGACAGTCGAAGTGAAGATAACGTTATGTATTTCACAAGGGATCGATCTCAAAAACAGAATTTGCGGCACATCGACATCCAACATGATCGACAGATCAACGTCCAACATGATCCACAGATCGGCGACCAACAAGATCGACGTCCAACATGATCGACGTCCAACATGATCGACAGATTGACGTCCAACATGATCGACAGATCGACGTCCAACATGATCGACAGATCGGCGTCCAACATGATCGACAGATCGACGTCCAACATGATCGACAGATCGGCGTCCAACATGATCGACGTCCAACATGATCGACGTCCAACATGATCGACAGCTCGGCGTCCAACATGATCGACGTCCAACATGATCGACAGATCGACGTCCAACATGATCGACAGATCGACGTCCAAGATGATCGACAGATCGACGTCCAACATGATCGACAGATTGACGTCCAACATGATCGACAGATCGGCGTCCAACATGATCGACAGATCGGCGTCCAACATGATCGACAGATTGACGTCCAACATGATCGACAGATCGACGTTCAAAATTATCGGCAGATCGACGTCCGACATGATCGACGTGCGACATGATCGACGTCCGACATGATCGACAGAGCGGCGTCCAACATGATCGACAGATTGACGTCCAACATGATCGACAGATCGACGTTCAAAATTATCGGCAGATCGATGTCCGACATGATCGACGTCCGACATGATCGACAGAGCGGCATTCACTCGATCGTCGGATCAACGTTCACTGTAGGTACATGATAGGATAAAGAACATGGGTCATATCAGTATTGAACATGAAAGTGGCGATTTACAAACTGCAGATGAAATGGTGGAGCCATATGTAATTAGGTTTTTTTCATGTTAAATGTCCTTCTTTCTTTTTAAATTATTTGAACTTCATATTGAACTGCAATATTTTTAGAGCATTTTCGAGAAAAAATGCTCTATTCGAGAAAAAATGCTCTATTGTCCCCGTTTTGTCTGTCTGTCTGTCTGTCTGTCATCACCCTAGATCTCAGCAACCATAAGTTCTAGACCCATGATGTATATACCACTTTGTAGGTTTTGGCCTGCCATGTGTGCATTAAAAGTCCATTTCGCGATCTGACCTCTGAGGTCCGAATACCAGGGCTTCTTAGGTACAGTTTTTTACTATATAAGCTATATTAACAAAGGGGCACCCTAGATCTCAGCAACCATAAGTCGAATAGTCCGGGGATGCTTTGAACTGGCCAAATTGACGCGATAAAAAAAGGGTTTGTAAATCTATTTTTAACTAAAGTTAAAATACACAATGTAACATAAGGGACATAACTAATGATCATAGTGGTTTATCTGACTGGTATAAAATATAAAATGTAACATAAGCACACGACTGATGATCATATTGGTTTATCTGACTGGTATAACATTTGGGCTCGTTACTATATGTCTAATTAAACCTTTGCAGTTCGCCGAAATAATGACATATAAACCCGTAGAACTAGCTGAAAACAACAGATGCTAATTTTTTTTTCACGATGCATCTAATTTATTAACCAGACGATATGACAAGTCCTCGTAAAGAGAGTAGGTCTATATTACTTACGTTATAGGATATTAGCTGTGTTCTTTCCCTAGCAGATCTAGTCATAAGTCTTTTTAATTCCCGCCATGAATTAAATTTTTTATAAGATAAAGACTGCCATTCTTCCCTCACTATTTTGTTTCAGAAACACGTGACCTAATGACCTGATACACGTGATCAAATGACCTAATACACGCGACCAAATGACCTGATACACGTGATCAAATGACCTAATACACGTGATTAAATAACCTGATACACGTGACCAAACAACCTGATACACGTGACTAAATGACCTGATACACGTAACCAAATGACCTGATACACGTGACCAAATTATCTGATACACGTGACCAAACGAACTGATACACGTGACCAAATGACCTGATACACGTGACCAAATGACCTGATACACGTGACCAAAAGACCTGATACACGTGACCAAGTGACCTGTTACACGTGACCAAATGACCTGAATGTATATGATTAAAAACTAGTTTTTTTTAATTAAACTAATGATGTACGGAGCCTCATTCAATCATTTATTATATCAATATAATTAACATGTCGTGTTGGATGATAACACTATTCAATAACAATATCAAACTAAAATCTCCCAGACTACAATATTAAATGACGCCAAAATAGCCCAAGTGCAGATAAATCTTTATTTAAAAAAATACAACAACGTTCATATTTAAAATACAACTTTCATTATGTCACATGAAACAACCCTTTTTATTATGTCAGTTTATTATAAAATCTATTTGTTTAGGTCATCACTAATAACAAAACAGAACAATAACAAAACAGAACAATCTTAAAATTGACATATGATGATGACTACATCCAATTTAGAAATGAAAAAAACAAATCAATGTTGAAAACCTAGACAAGGAGAAGAGATTTAGACCAATGTATAAAATTTACTTTCATTTTCCTGTATTGATGAGGACAATAAATGTAAATGTTCAAGAGTGGTGCTAACGGTACAGTTGTGAGCACAATAAATGTAAATGTTCAAGAGTGGTGCTAACGGTACAGTTGTGAGCACAATAAATGTAAAGATTCAAGAGTGGTGCTAATGGTAAAGTTATCAGAGATAGAAGTATCCATTGGGCGAATAAAAAAAGTAAACAGGATATTTCTTTATCAGCTAGTCACTATATTACTAATGCTAATTAGTTATTTAGTTTGTACTTAATACTGTTGCTGTAAATCAGTGCTGTCATGATATACAATAAACATCCTAAAAATAAGCATCACGCCTGATCGAACAGTTTTAGGTTACAATTAGATAATCCTAATGTATTTTTGATACAGATTTCCAAAGGAAGGATCCAATCCAACTAAAGAAATGGATCGACGCAGTTAACGCAAAGATTTCGTTCCGTCATTGTCAGCTGCTTAGTGTTCAAAGCACTTTAAGGAAGAACCCATTGACCGAACATTGCGAACAAGCTAGTCACGCGTACGAATTCGGAATTAATGCTGTGCCGTCTGTGTTCGATGCATTTCCGGAATATCTTCAGAAGAAACAGAAGCCTCGAAAGCCACCAAAAGTGCCACACATTACCGATTCATTTTCAGTCATTATGGAATCTTCGACCTCTGCTGCAAATGTCACTTCGTCAACATCAGCCGCAGAAAGGTCTGTGCATAACAGTGCTGAGCAAAAACGGCATGGACTTCGAGGAAAGCCGAACAAAAGGAAAATTTTTCTCACAGACGCAACTGCAGTAATATCGAAAGAACATTAAACTCCTTCAGCAGTACAAACGCCGACTACTCCACCGAAATGCTACTTTGTCAGCAGTACTTACTGACCTTCGTCGGCATAATTTACTGTCAACTGATAGTTTGCAAGTGTTGGATAGCTGTGCTTCCGGCGTGTCTGATTTATTGAAACGGCAAAGTTAAAAAAAAAACAACAACTGGTGAGGCACTGCCAGTTAAATACTCGCCTGAACTTAGAAGCTTTGCTTTGACGTTACATCCATGGGCGTCGCTAGGAATTGTTCCGGGGCGGGGGGGGGGGCAAAAATTTTTCCATGGAGGGGGGGCAAAAAAAAACACGTTTTTTATTTTAACTGACGATGCCATACATGTTTATTTCTCAATTAAATCCAAGTTAAGTATAACATTAATTATTTATATTGACATAAATAAATGTATTTGAAAATTCACACATTTTGACTACAAGCACAAGCATGTTCCGATTTTAATATTTTTTTTTAATTTGGCCTTCTGTAGCTTGATTTGTCCTTCGAAAATGTTTTTGACATTCAGGTTTTTTTTATAATCGTCTGCCACTGAGTGAATTTTTAAATTTATCCTAAATTAATATAAAAAGATGGATATCGGAAAATAAATGTACATGTTCAATAAAACGAAAAGTAGAGCAATCGCGGGATTCCGAAAAGCTGTTAATAGAAAATTTTAGGGCGTTTGCAGTATCTGAATTATCACATGCCTTGAGGACAACAGTACAAGTTCAACAGCCAGACACAACTGAAGAAACTATATTTCCTAAATTGGATATTGGAAGGTATGTATTGACATACGACCTTTCAAATGAGTTGAAATTGCTGCTGGTCCTTGATTGTTTGACCCCCTGATAAAAATATGATTTTTAGAGCTGACATTAGTGGAAACAGAGGCTTTAGATATGCTCTGTTATCAAACTATTCATCGTGGGTTGTATACTTGCAAATGTTAAAAGGTGGCTTTTGAAAATTGTGCGTGTTGTTTTCGCAAAAAAGTAATTTCAGTAGTTCATGGAGAATTCGTTATCAAACCATACACAAAATTAAAAGATTTCAACAAAGATGCACGTAGCCACATGCAAAGCACATGGGACAAAGACTCTTATAAAGGATTCAAGCTATTTTGTTGCACTATTGGTAGCCAAAGCAGTTTCTTTAGATGAGCAGTTGAACTCATCATTTAGAAGACAAATTCTAGAAAATTGCAACAAACTGGGTCCCTCCATTTCTACAAACTTTTTTTTTTTTGCGGCATGCATGATTTGGCACTTCGTGGAAAAGAATCATATTCTGGTATTTTTTACGACCTGTTAGAGATTCGTTTTGAATCTGGAGATGAAGTTCTAGGTAATCATTTGTCAATTAGTTCTCGTAGTGCTAAGCATATCTAGGCAACCAGTGCCGCCGAGGAGTGGGGGCAGAGGGCAAATGACCAGGGACCCGGCGAGTTTTAGGGGCCCGGACTGAGCTTGCTAATCAACTTTTGAAAATATTATTATCACCACGAGAGGCCCGTGACAGCCCTGCCCAGGGGCCCGAAATTTCGGTGGGCCTGTCGGAAACTACACAAAACACTATGAACGAAATTTGTGGGTCTCTCTTGCTTGAAGACATTGTTCGTGAAGCAAATAATTCAGTTGCAATTTCTATACTTGCCGACGAGACAATATAATTTTAGGCATTGAGCAGATGTCATTTGGTGTTAGATTTGTCAATGAACACCATAATTACAACTTCATTAGAATTTGGATTAGATACAACCCCGTAGCGTGAGAATTCTACAGCAGGGGCCAGTCATTCTACAGCAGGGGCCAAGCAGTAGAGCAAACCAGCAAAGAGGCTAGACAGAACGCAGGGAGGGCCAGGCTCCTCTGCCCCCTCCCCTGCACGCTACGGGCCTGATTAGATATGACAAATTGTGTTGGTCAAGGATAAGACGGATGTTCTACAATGGCAAGTAAAGAAGGAGCAGTCCAAGCAATAATTCGAAACAAAGACCCAAAAGCAGCAATTTTAGATTGCAGTTCACATAAATTAAATCTGGTCGTGAACGATTTAAATAATGTGAATGCTGTACGAAACACAATTGGAAAAAATTAAGTCAATTATAGTTTTTTCTGAGAAATTAATCTGCAAAGAAAACTAACTCCAAATGTTCCTTTTCTATGTGAAACTAGATGGACACATAAATATAAAAGGTTGCGGATTTTCGCTGCAAATGTGACAGAAATTGTTAAACAACTTGAATATTTAGAACAATCTGGAAAAAGCAAGCAAGTTACTTTCGTTACTTTCTGCTGTTAGAGGTTAGGTTTGGGGTACATTTGTTGTTTGTTTAGTTATTATACTTTAATGTAATAAACTTTCTGGAAATTTAGTTCAGTTTTGTTGTAACAACTTTATGACATTTTTTCCAAAATGAAGGGGGGGGGGGGGACAAAACAAGAGGGCATTTATAACGTTTTTTAATTTATAACGCAGTGTTTTGTTACGTTCAAAGTATCACAGTAATATAATATACACACTACACAGCTTCCAATGTTTTGAGTCGGACAATATGGCGATAGGCTCCGCCCACTGGCTTCAGCCTAGTGGCGTCATGTCACCTCCAGTAATCTAACCTCCTTGCATAGACCACATTTTCTAGAAAGGGAAACTACTCACACAAATGAGACGCAAAAAAATGATTTTGAATACCATAAATATTTTATTATCGGGTTCCAACTCTGGTGAAAACCAACGGTTATGATGAAAGCTCCTTCATGTCTTTAGTGCCTCCATGGTCAGTGCTTAACGACCATGGTGGGAATGAAAGCAGGGCCGATGTGACAGATAGCTCCTAATTGGGCCTTTCGTCTGGCAGGGAACCCGCAATTTACAGGACAAAGTCTGTAACGTCTGTTATGGTAACAATACAGACACCTGTACAGAATTTATGTAATGTCCGTCAGAAAAGATGTCATGGAGATTTCTTTAGTATATTTATATTGTATAGTGTCATTTTATATTGTATAGTGTCATTTTATATTGTATAGTGTCCTTCTTTCAGGGCTGGCCTTACGAATAACGGGCCCAATTAAATATTCTGTGTAATATATGTACTTTAAAATGTTCAAAGAATGTAGGCATATACATAATGTTAGAAATAGAGCGCCGGACTAAAGCTAAAACTTCAGAACTTGACACAATCACGAACCTGGACTAAACTTGAGCAGCCATATAGTACGCATTACATTTATGCTCAGTAATCCACTGAAGAGTCACCAATACTCAATGCTGGGACAGGAGATCCTGGAAAGCCTCCAATTTGGCTTCCAGCCACTCAGGGTATTTACCTGCCCCATTTATAGCCTTGAGATTGTAGAGCTAATCTGTCAGGACAACGATGCCGGTCGAAGCCAATGTCCCATTTCGCTATTGCTCATCAATGTCCGCCACAAATCAACAGTAATCAAAGAAATAACAGATAGGCTGGAGGCTGTTCAAGCAAGTAAAGAAGAACTTCTGGTGTTTGGTTCAAAATTGACAAGTTTCTATTATGAGTTATCCAAAGTTGAAATTAAATTAAATTAAATTAAAAGAGATACCAAGGCTGAGAAGGCATCTGAAGGCATCTGAAGGCATCTGAAGGCAGCAGATATTGACCTTGACAACACCAACAGTACTCAGTATGTGATGTTTTGAAATTCATTGCTGAATGAGACTTAGTAGAATATCTGCCTACACTCTCACTCAGCTTGATATTACTTATCACTGTGTAGAATATCTGCCTACACTCTCACTCAGCCGGCTATAACTTATCACTGTCTATCTATAGTTTCATGCGAGTGATGCTTTTCAAAGCTGAAACTGATATTGCACTAGAGTACAGTCAAGACTTTTTTTATCTTGCTCCATTGAAAGTGAAACATAGTGATTTTGATGAAGTGATTGACAGATATGCAGCTTTAAAGTTTAGGAAATGAACATCTAATACATAATCAGCTTACCTAGGCGGTAGACCGACCGTACATGTGATCCTTGCTAAAAATAGTCTGGGAAATTAGCAAGCAAGTTTGAATTCCAAAATTTTCGTTTCACTCAAGGGTAGTTAACTCGCAAACTCGGCTAAAAATAGTCTGGGGAATTCCAAACCTGGAAATCTATACACAACAAGGATTTCTTATTATATCGCAGATAGCAAGCAGCCAGCGTCATCAGGCTTTTCAACAAGTTTTAAATAAAATGTGTGATTCATTTTTGTATCTTATGTCTTTAAAAACTCATCAGTTTTTGAACCATTTGGAGGTATTCCACAAAACAATTTTATTATAGGCGATTTTCAATGGTCTAGTACAGGAAAATTCAAAAATATGTTCCATTGTCAATAGTGTAAGTCTTGAGGCCGGGATGTCGGTGTTGGGTTGAGTTATTCCGCACTAGGTGACACCAGCCATAGTGATGCCAATGCCTGTCCCAATGCTACACATGCACTTAAACAGTGAGAAGACTTCAACATTAAATTTTATTGGATATTTTGTTTATTTAGTAAATGTAAACATCGTGACATCTTTTTCTTTTAGAAAGCATTATAACAGTCTTAAACCTAGATTGCTTTATTGCTTCACAGTTAATTTCAATTAAACTAAAATGTTCTAATTAAAAACGTAATTCATACAGTTTTACTGTAAAAAATATTTGTTTGACAAACGTATATTTTATATTTGATGTGTGTAATTTATCGCTTTTAAAACAAAAATTATTTTGATAATTTTATTGATACTTTATTCATAAAACGGTTCCAAATCATAGCTGTCATGGTATAGTTATGAGTACTACGCACACAGGTGTGTGTGTATCTTTGGAGCTTGGCCAACCTGGTCAACATGTGGTCACGGGGTCATGATTCGAGATGTTTATAGAAAATAAATATGTTGTTTATTATTCTAGATATTTATAGAAAATAAATATGTTGTTTATTTGTAAATTGTATTGACTAAATGAGTGAGAGACAGAGCGATGTGGAATGTTCGAGATGGATGGTAGGAAATTATATAAAGACGATGTTCAGTTGAGAAAAGGGAGAGAATTGAGTCAATCGAGTCAGTGAAGTTATTTGAGTTCAGAAGTTCAGTTGAGTATTGAGAGAGTATTTGAGTACATATCAGAAGTTTTAGTTAATCAGTTAAGTTCATTGTTAACAAGTATTATTCATTGGATTTATTTTGCTTGTATGTTATTGTGTCGTCAATAAATCGTATGAACCATGGACATGAATTGAGTTTTCATTATTAACCAGTTCATACATAACGACATTAACATGGTGGCCAGCAATATAGTGAATCCGCCTCCGAGGACACATTGAGTTGAATAATAATATCATTCGTTGATTCGTCGCTGGACAGTAAATTGACCTGAATAGAATATACGCACCTGATGTGTGCAGTCAAGTGGAACATTGTTGTAAACAATTCTTACGAAGCAGGTCAGAAATTTCATGAACTTTCAAGTTTATTTATAACTGTGCTGGACTGGACTATTTATAGTACAGGAACTGTAGTAAACTGTTTTATTGGAGTTTATTCGAGAACAAAGGAGAAGGTCAAGTAAACATGGGACATAATTAGTATTAACTTGAGATAATTTAATTTAATTGAAAATCTTTGTGTCTGATTCCAATGTACTAATTTTTCTTTTATGCATGTTACATGTATTTTTCAAATGAATATTAGACTAGCTAATTTCATTTGCTATTAGGAATTAATTTATTGTCTTTTTGGAGTTATATATACATTTTTGTATTTTTGAGTGAATTTAGGGCTCCACTTAGACACTAGATTTAAATATTTGTTTAGTGGTATATGTCTAGTTTGTTTATACATTTGTTTATTAATAGTTGTATTCCTCTTGTAACATTCTTTTATCTTGTCCTAGATAATTTCATGGTTCATTGTTTATGTTGTTATTTTGATGTCATTATTATAATAATTTTTATATAAATTTGATAATATTAATATTTTAGTTCGTACATTGGATTGATTGCTACACACTTGAAATCATTGTAAAAACTATATAAGATGGATGCGGACGCAAATAGATTCCTTGAGCTAGGAAGAGCAATAGGACTGGAAGGAACACCGCTAGCGAAATATGTTCGCGATTGCTTGAATGATGAAAAGGACCGAATTATGCAAAAAGAAAAAGAAGAAAAAGATCGTTTACGCCAGGCGGAAAAAGAAGAATTAGACCGCAAACATGAATTTGCATTAAAAATGGCAGAAATTGATGCCATGAAAAGACCCACGATTGATGAGAACTTAACAAAAATGACAACTCAGTCACAAACTTTAAAACATAAAATAAGAATACAACCATTTAGCGGCAAACATGGTGACATAGACAATTTTTTTTTCTGTCATGGAGACACAGTTTGCAATAAGCAACGTAGATAAGAAGGATTGGACAATTTATCTTTATGAAGCCATGACCCAAGAAGCACAAGCTGCTTTGAACAATATCAAAGGTGAAGCTGCTAAAGACTATGATGTTGTAAAAAAATATTTACTGCAACATTATAACAAAACAGAGGAACATTACAGGAATAAGTTCCACAATACTTTAATGAATGCTGATGAACATCCGCAAGCATATGTCAACAATTTGGAAAGTTATCTCCTTAATTGGTTCAAAATGGCAGAAATTGACCATAATAATGCAAGGCAGATAATTGAATTAATCTTAGTAGACAAAATTTTGACACACAGCAGCATGCAGCTTTACACTTACATAAAACAGAACAAAGTGCACTGTAAAGAAAAACTCATATCTGCCATGTCTGATTTCAAAGATAGTCATATAGACACACCTTTGTTTAATACAGTACAAGAAAAATCATGTAATGTCATGCATGCCAATAATAAACAACGATACTCAAGTCTACCCGCTAGGATGCCTAAAACATGTTACATATGCCAGAGAGTCGGGCATCTACAATATGACTGTATTTATCGGAAAAGAGGAAATCCATATTTATATAAAAACAGAACAGGAGCATATGGAATCAATTACAGTCCTCCAAGAAACTACTGGCATGCTGAACGTAACATTAATATTATTCATTTTAGACACATACATTGTTCATTTTTATTAGTTTATCACAAAAATTGTATTTTATCACACTTCGGTTGATTATTTGCTTTCGTTTCTTATCTTTCCGGTTTAACTTAACCCATTTACAGTGGGCGCCTTAATTTTAATCACGACATTTATTGTGTAAAATGGGCCCTGAAAATGACATAACTATATAATAATACAGACCATATTGAAAAAACCGGTACCTTTAGAAGCAGTGATGCCCAGCCCTTAATGGGCACGACAAAATTATTTAAATATTTTTTTGTTATAGAGATCGGTGTTCTTTGGACCCATGGGCCTTTTATCTTGTATCACTACGTCAAAGCTGTAGAATGGGGCCCTGAAAATGGCTTAATTTTTAATAGGGGCAATATAAGAAAAAAAATACCTTCAGAAAAACTAATGCCCAGCCCTTACAGGGCATGACAAAAAATAAATAAACACATTTTATGTGAAAGGAATAGATGCCATTGAGGTCCCATGTGCCATTTGTTTTCTATCTTTACGTTTAAGGCGTATAATGGGGCCCTGAAAATGATACAGCTATTAATATAAGCTATACATGAAAAAACCGGTACCTTGAAATACACTGATGTCCAGCCCTTATAGAGCATGACAACTTTTAAACATTCTATGTTTATGTTTGTAGGATAGGTACCCTAGGTGCTTCTAGGGCCTTTTATTTTCTATCATTATGTTTCATGTGCATAATGGGGCCCTGAAAATGACAAAACTTTAGGATAATTGTTAATATACGTTATATAAAAACGGTGCCTTCAGAAATGCTGATGCCCAACCCTTAAAGCGCATGACAAAAATTAACATAACTATTTTTTTTTGTTAAGGGGATAGATGTCCATTAGGATTCATAGGCTCTATATTCTCTATCACTACGTTTAAGGTGTGGAATAGGGCCCTGACAATGACATAATTATTCGATAGTTATTAATGTAGGTTATACGGCGCTGTAAGAAATTATAATGCGCAATCCCTAGAAGGCAAAAAAAATGTTATGGTGTAGATGTCCTTAAGACTCCAAGGGCTTTTCTTTCTATCACTATCTATATGGTGTAAAATTAGGCACATAAAATAACAATAAAATTCTCGATCCTTGAGAAAACATAAATGCCCTACTTCTTATTGAGCATTGTTTGTACTGTACAAACCAATATAATGGTAGGGGGTATATGCCATGTATGTCCAATATGCCCTTTAAATTAATCCCGTCATAAATACAACAGGATTACAAGGAGGGAAGACCATCTGGTATTTAATGGCGTAGAAAGGGAATATTTGTTAATTTATGTTCCATTTCATTCTCCATTTCAACGCCCTAAATAATACTTTAGACGTACTTATTAAAGTCAAAGTTTCTATGGAGCCTCAAGAGAATTTATCCCCAAAACTTAATTGGTGTGTGCAGTTTATGCTGTGCCAGAGTGTGTTGGAATTTCTTTTTCTCAAAGCACCTTTTTATAATCTATATTATTAGTTGTGTCATTTTCAGTGCCCCATTTTTCACAGAAAACGTAATGATAGAAAATAAAGGGCCGATTGTTCCATTAAATTGGCTCGACTAAATTTTATCTTACTCTGTAGGTCTGGACTTTAGTGTATCTCAAGGTACCGTGAATTTTCATCTATACCCTATATCAGTGGTGCAACCAGCAAAAGTGCTGGGGGGGGCCTCACATATTGAAAAAAGACAGTTTGACAGTTTGACAGTTTGACAGTCTTTTAGTAACTTTATATAGTAAAATATGTATTGATGATTTGGGCTGGGGGGGGAGCTTAACCCCTCCCCCGCCTTCCTGGTTGCGCCACTACCCTATATTAATTATTATTTAAACCATTTTTTTGCCATTTTTCATGTCCCTGTTCTACACCTCAAACATAGTGATAGAAAATAAAGAGCCCTTTTGAGCCTCAATGCCATCTATCCCCCCCCCCCCCAATAAACATAAAATGTCCTTGATTAATTTTGTCATGCTCTGAGGAATTCATGCATCATTATTTCTTAGGATATCGTTTTTTCCTATATAGCATATATTAATAATAATGCCATTTTCAGGGCCCCTTCTACACCTAAGACGTAGTGATCTAAAATAAAGAGCCCTTGGGTCACAAAGGCATCTATCTCTCTAACATAAATCTGATTTCAATAATTTTTGTCATTCTCTGTAAGGGCTATATGTACCGTTTTTTCTTTCAGCATTAATTAATAATTTTGTAGTTGGCAGCTGCCTTTTTTTTTCTTAATAATTCAGTTCATTTTTAAACATGACTGACAATATTTTATAAACAATATAGAGGACCGTTTTTCCTGCTAAAAAATGCATTAAAAGAAATCTTATTCCCTGACTAAATAACAATCACTACTATGATTTTGGAACGTTTATAGAGGAAAATTATCAATAATATTTATCAAGATAATACTTGTAGCTAAACAGATAGATTAACTTAATTTGTATACTATTCAAGCATTATTTTGTACTATCACTATTGTTTTAGTGTATTTCAAACCATTCAGTTTGGTATCAGTTGTAACATTAGAAGTAGAAAAAAAAGATTTAAATCATTTCCTTTTAGGTCATCTCATTGGGTGATATCAAGTTGACCATCGGAACAGATGAAGTCTAGAATTCGTAAGTTTCTGAGGTCACCGTATTTTAAGGCATTGCCTAGCCAGCACACTGACCAGCACATTGACCAGCAAACTGACCAGCAATTTCAGCAAACTGACCAACATACTGTTGATGTGACTTTTTTTTTTACTCCAAATATACAAAAATACATTTTGTTTTTCTCTGGCTGTAGATATATTACTTTTTTTTTCACGCATTAATTTGGGAAAATATTGACCAAAATGTTTAATTTTGTTGAAAATGTAAAGTTATAATGTTTCTAATATGTAAAGAATTGAATTGTCATGTTTGTTGATTTAGAAACAGTGCATTGTTTCTCAATAATTAGATTAAAATTGGATTATTATACATAAATGAAATGTATCACAGGTAAACTTATGTCTGTTAGTTTGTGTGTTTTTTCGTTAGTTTTTAATATATTTGTTTTTTAAGTACAAATACTGCTATTTTCTCATGATTGTATATACATATATCAGAGTATGTTATGAATTTGTAATACATTTGAGATTGTGTGCAGTTTATTTTAAAATAATCGTTATAAATTATTCATAGGTACCGACACATTGGATTTGGTTCAGAACATTCATTTGCCTGACTTCTTTGATTGGGAACATTCATTTGCCTGACTTCTTTGATTGGGAACATTCATTTGCCTGACTTCTTTGATTGGGAACATTCATTTGCCTGACTTCTTTGATTGGGAACATTCATTTGCCTGACTTTTTTGATTGGGAACATTCATTTGCCTGACTTCTTTGAAAGTATCCGCCATCCCCTCTCCAATTCAACAGCAAAACTTTGAAGCAAAGTCCATCAGCGTTAAAGTGAAAAAGTTCACTGCAGTTAATTTGACAACCTTTTGAAGACAATTGTCTACAACATAATGTGGCGTTAATTACATATTGCACCTGTGTCTGTGGAGCACAACAAATTATCACTCAATTAACTATGGACTTTGTTTTACTTCTCGTTGATAACAAAATATTCTCCACCGTCTAATTTTAATCACCCAGCACACCTGAGCTGAAAAAATGTCAACAGAAATTTATTATAAACCATCAGAGCTGAGCACGTGATGGGTGGAGGGGTTGGGAGGGATTTGTCAGCGGCACGTGCACTGCGCCTGCGCGTGGTATTGTCTCAGTAGAACAACGTGATGCAGACGATCATTTATTTTATTGCTCAGATTATTGTTTAACAGTGACGGTCGTTAAGTCACATCATCAATGCCGGGTGTCCAGAAAAGGTCACTGACAAATACTAAGACATAATTACTTTATTTTCACTGGGCAGGTGAAGAGCTCTTGAAGTTTCATTCGTTCTAGATGAGTTAGTCCACTGCCTGCCTTCAGCAATGAATGTCTTCCGGTTATGAAGAAATGTCAAACGAAATGTCGTAAAGACGTAGAAGCGAGAAATAAATTCAAAAGAAAGGTTAAGCTGTTAAAAAAGTTAACTCACATTCAAGTGATGAAGACGTAATTGTTAGAAGACATAACTTTTCCTTTTGAATATTCATTGGTCTGACCTTTCACCCTGTTTATTCATTGATCTGATGTTCTATTTGCTTAGAGTATTCCGTCAGGAATACTGTGGGTACCGCGTCACGTGGTATAAATTAAAAACTATGTCTATGAAGACATAATGTCCAGATCTATAAACGTTTAGAATGATAGCCTTACAGTTAATGCTGAATTCATCGATCTGGTTTTCCATTCTGGCATTCATAGATTTGAAAAATCACTTCCTTCAGTTGGTTGATTCTTCAATCTCATTACCATTGGTCTGTGGTTGACATTCAAAAGAGATAATAAAAACCATACGTTAGTGCAGCAATGCTAGTCGTAACGGATTTGCTACCTTGTTAACAACTTCTGTTGGGCATCAAATGACAAGTTTGTGTTCTTAAACAGAGAGTGCAAATTTTATTATGAAGTCCCTCGTGAAACATCTTCTCTGACATCTGGTTAGCAGCTTGTTTTCCCGCATCTGGTAAGCGACAACTTTTCTGGCATTAAGTGAGAATCTTTGGTTCTAGAATCAAGTTAACATTTTGTGTTCTTGCATCAAGTGAGCATTTTGTGTTCTTCCATCAAGTGAGAATCTTGTGTTCTGGCATCAGGTGAGAATCTTGTGTTCTGGCATGAAATGAACATTTTGTGTTCTGGCATGAAGTGAGCATCTTTTGTTCTGGCATCAAGTGAGAATCTTGTGTTCTGGCATGAAATGAACATTTTGTGTTCTGGCATCAAGTGAGCATCTTTTGTTCTGTCATCAAGTGAGAATCTTGTGTTCTAGCATGAAATGAACATTTTGTGTTCTGGCATCACGTGAGCATCTTTTGTTCTGGCATCAAGTGAGAATCTTGTGTTCTGGCATGAAATGAACATTTTGTGTTTTGGCATCAAGTGAGCATCTTTTGCTCTGGCATCAAGTGAGAATCTTGTGTTCTGACGACGAGTGAGAAATTTGTTTTCTGGCATCAAAGTAAGCTACCTCTGTACTTCACAAGATTGATTTAACTCATTGTGTACAAGGTAAGTCTAGAGTCGTTCATAGGCAAAGTAGACAACCGTCTATCACCTATCAGCGTCTATCACCTATCACCGTCTATCACCTATCACCGTCTATCACCTATCAACGTCTATCACCTATCATCGTCTATCACCTATCATCGTCTATCATCTCGTATCTTCCACCATCCCCTCACCCACCATATGTACGTGGTTCGTTGAAAAAAAAGGTCCAAATAAGTTAAATTATATTATGCTATATAATAATGAACCCTAAGTATTAATTTGTATGCATTTGTTTAGAATTAATTAATTATCAATCTTTTACAAAGTAATAATGACCATGTATTCATAATGGTTTCACCAGGTTCCTGACATGTACTTGTGTCCCTTACACCCAATGAACGGCTCTGTAAAAATATAATTGTCAATGTTTGTTATAGGCTTTCTAGTCATTGGATTCTTTGTTTATATTTGTTGCATATTTGTTCTATTATTGTTGTATTATTGTTGCATATTTGTTCTATTATTGTTGTATATTTGTTGCATATTTGTTCTATTATTGTTGTATAATTGTTGTATATTTGTTGCATTATTGTCAGTAAAAATGTTTATTTGATATATTGTATTTTAACTATGACGTTCTTTGTAATAAAAAATGTGTAGACTAATAAATAAAAAAAATAAATTGACAAACAGATTATTTCCTTTACAAAAATGTCTGCTAAGATAAACATAAGATACAAATGTCACGCGTGCTTGTACTTGAATATAAATACAATGTTTGTTTCATTTGTTTTAAAAAAGATAACACAAACTTAAAAGTGAAATTAGTTTACAGAAAACTTGAAATAATATTTTACAGATTTTACTTTATTTACATACAAATTGTAAGTTATGTAATTTATTATGGGCTTCTATGTGACCTTTAAAACCAATCTCCAACAGTGTTTCCCCTTTTATCTACGGAGTCAGGGACATTATTTCTTGTCGCCGCACCCTTAGGCCCCTCATTGCAGCTAGACTGGTGATGTAACTTTTGTTCAGAAATCAATTTCTCATAAGTTGCAGAGTCTGAACGGAATGGAGGCGGGGCTGACAAAGTCTCGCCGTCACGTAGCGCGAGGTATTGATTAAATATTTGTGAATGGCGAGTTACTAGCACTCTATAGTTCTTTGATGAATGAGTGGTGTGGCGGAGTAATCTATTGATTAAAATAGTTCTGAATGAAGGATTTGTCACACGCGTGTCTGTCTCGTCATTAAATAATGAGCAATGTAAATGTGCATGTCTGTATTTTGTGCTTCATGTTATTATCTTTTACACCGCTTTCATTGTATTAGACGGGTTGCTTGACTCATTCACTGACTAGTAGATTTAATGTCATAAACATACGTCACAGAGATGTTACTTAGGCCTACAGCTATATGACACCGCTCCATATGACATATTTCCACAGCCTTAAGTGGTCTAAGGCCTAAGGAGCATGCTTGCGGAGCCGAGGAGCCGTTGAGCCGCACTTTTTGCTGGAGCCGGAGCCGAAAAGATCTGGCGGCTCCACGGCTCCCAAATGTTGTTTTTTTTTAAAGCAGAATTTATTTTTTTTTAGCTTTAAATCTTGTTTACCCTCCGAAATTTTTTTAATGGCATGTTATTTTGTTATATATAAAGTTAAAACAGTTTTATTTCATAGTATAATTGTATCAATCATTTAAAATAAATTTTTACTACGACGACAAATAGAACGCGTCATTTTGTATATTATTTGACCGCGAATTTGTAATAGACTAAAAACAAAATGGTCGCTTTCTGTATTTAACAATTTTATTATAAACAGAATAGCTGAAATAGAATAGATACATTTAAAATGCTGTGGGTCAGAATAACAATCAGACTTTATTGGGACGGGGTCCGAATAAAAATCGGAGTTTATTGGTACCCGGGTCCGAATAGTCACTTCGAATTTATAAATAATAAATATAAATACTGAAGTCTTTAAAACATTTTAAATAATGTATCATTTTACTATTTGCTAATTTGATAATTGAAATAACTGTTTATTACTTATGAAAATGGCGACTAGTGAAATCTCGGTCGAAAATAATGATATGATTCTGTGCACTGAAATGGTTTGTTTTTAGTATATTTTTCAAGTTCCTGACTATGGGGGTGAAAGCGGCAAAATTTACATAACTTTTTATCAGCGGCATGTTTGCGTGGCGCAATTATAAAAATTTTTGTCTCGTGTGATACTATCTTAATAGGGAGCCGGAGCTGAGCCGGAGCCGGAGCCGTCAAGTTTGTAGGAGCCGGAGCCCTTAAAAAATATGGCGGCTTCTCAAGCCTGCTAAGGAGTACACTGGACCTACGGCGAGGGACACATACGGGGCTCTTCTACTTTCTCCCCCGAACAAACTTTTTATTTTTATTTCATATATGGGGACAAAAAATTATTTCAAATCGCTGGGGTTCCCTTAGACAACTTATGAATCTCATTTTAAACATGTCATTTAACTGTTTACTTATCCAGCTCTTGTACTTTCTTTTTCTACGTTTATGCCTCTTCCCTCTTTCTCCCTATCTATCTATCTATCTATCTATCTATCTATCTATCTATCTATCTATCTATCTATCTATCTATCTATCTATCTATCTATCTATCTATCTATCTATCTATCTATCTATCTATCTATTTCTATCTATCTATTTCTATCTATCTATTTCTATCTATCTATTTCTATCTATCTATTTCTATCTATCTATCTATCTATCTATTTATCTGATTATCTATATACCTTTTATCTATCTATCTATCTACTTTTCTATCTATCTATCTATCTATCTCCTCTGTCACGCATCTTTATTTTCTTTTATCTCATCTACTTGACTGAATTTCCTCTGTCTCACATCTCATTTAATTTACCCACTTCTCTTCTTCAAAATTCTTTCATCTTCTCTTTCTACTTCACTTCCTCACCTTCTCATTCTGTTACCTATTCTGCTCCTTTCAAATCCTCAATCTACCCCATCTCTCTCTTCAAATACCCAATTTTCATTCAGTTCTTCTGTCTATCTAATGCCCTCTTTTTTATTTTATTCTATTGAATTACTTATCTTTGTGGATTTTTTTCTTTTTCGCAATTCTCTATCTATTTCCTTTATCTTATGTAGATATTTTGTCTCCTCTTTCAAATTCACACAATCTATCTGATATATCTCATCTATCTATCTGATATGTCTTCCTTACCCACCTTTATATTTTACTCCTCTGTCTGTTTAATTTTTTTTATTTTCTACTTATCTCTCAGGATCTATCATTAGTCGTCTCCTCTAACTACTCTGTTCTCTATTTCTCAACCACTGTCTTCATCACGTCCTCTGTTATCTTCACGTCCTCTATTATCTTCAGTCCTTTGTTATCTTCATGCCCTCTGTTATCTTCATGCCCTCTGTTATCTTCACGTCCTCTGTTATCTTCATTCACGTCCTATATTAACTTCACGTCCTCTATTATCTTCACGTCCTATATTAACTTCACGTCCTCTGTTATCTTCACGTCATCTGTTATCTTCACGTCCTCTATTATCTTCATTCACGTCCTCTATTATCTTCATGTCCTCTATTATCTTTATTCACGTCCTCTATTATCTTCACGTCCTCTATTATCTTCACGTCCTCTATTATCTTCACGTCCTCTGTTATCTTCATTCACGTCCTCTATTATCTTCACGTCCTCTATTATCTTTATTCACGTCCTCTATTATCTTCACGTCCTCTATTATCTTCACGTCCTCTATTATCTTCACGTCCTCTATTATCTTCACGTCCTCTATTATCTTCACGTCCCTTTATCTTCATTCACGTCTCTATTATCTTCACGTCCTCTATTATCTTCATTCTCTTCATTATCTTCATTCACGTCCTCTATTATCTTCACGTCCCTCTATTATCTTCACGTCTTATTATCTTCTATTCCTCTCTTTTATTTCACGTCCTCGTCCTTCTATTATCATTCTTCACGTCTTCTCTATGTCCTCTTTTATCTTCATTCACGTCCTCTATTGTCTAAACATCCTCTATTACTTTCGCGTCTTCTTCTATCTTTACGTCCATTTTCGCCATCACACCCCGTGTCTTCTTTACGTCCACTGTCTTCTTTGCGTTGACCTCTGCATTCCTCATGTCGTCCTCTCTAATTTCTTTACTTCCCATCTGCCTTCATCACATCTTCACCTGTCTTATACACGTCATCAGCAACTACAAATCCTCATCAGTACTATTCAGATCCTCTTCTATCTTTTTCGAGTTTATTGTCTTCTTCACGCCAATGGCCTTCTATACGTCAATTATCTTCTTCACGTCCTCCTGTCTTATGTACGTTTATTGCCTTCTTCACAACTATTGCCTTCTTCACCTCCTCCTGTCTTATGTACGTTTATTGCCTTCTTCACAACTATTGCCTTCTTCACAACTATTGCCTTCTTCACCTCCTCCTGTCTTATGTACGTTTATTGCCTTCTTCACAACTATTGCCTTCTTCACCTCCTCCTGTCTTATGTACGTTTATTGCCTTCTTCACAACTATTGCCTTCTTCACGTCCTCCTGTCTTATGTACGTTTATTGCCTTCTTCACAACTATTGCCTTCTTCACGTCCATTTCATTCTTTACGTCCATTGCCTTCTTCATGTTCATTGCCTAATTTAAGCCTTTTGCCTTCTTTATGCCCTCCTCTGTCTTATGCACGTTTATTGCCTTCTTTTCGACTATTGCCATATTCATGTCCATTGTCTTCATCACATATATTGCCTTTTTCAAATCCATTGCCCTCTTCACGTCTATCGCCTTCTTTACATCCAGTGCCTTCTTCAAGTTGATTACTATCCTCGACTCAATTGCCTTCTTCACGTTCATTGCCTTCATTGAGTCTTTTGCCTTCTTCAAGTTCTTCTCTGTGTTATACACGTTAATTGCCTTCTTCAGTCTTTTGCCTTTTCACATTCATTGCCTTTTTCATATCCATTGCCTTCTTCATTAAGATTGCCTACTTATGTTCATGGCCTTTTTTTACGTTCAATGATTTTTTCATGTACATTGCCTTCTTCACTTTTATTGCCTTCTTCACGTCCTTTGCTTTCGTCAGGTCACTTGCCTTCTTCGAGTCTACTGCATTCTTCACGTCTATTTCCTTCTTCACGTCTATTGCTTACTTTACGACCATTGCCTTATTCATGTCCATTGACTTCTTCAGGTCAATTTCCTCCTTCACGTCTACTGCCTAATTCACGACCATTAACTTCTTCAGGTCCATTGACTTCTTCGACCAAATTACCTTCTTCACGTCTTTTGCAAGGTTTAAGCCCATTGCAATTTTCGATACCATTGCCTTCTTGATCTCCAATGTCTTTTTCATGTATTTTGCTTTCTTCACGTCCATTGCTTTCAACAAGTCCTCTTCTGTCTTATGCACTTTTATTGCTTCTTCAAGTCCATCTGCTTCTTCACGTCCAGATCCTTCTTCTCTTCTCCCTCTGTCTTATGCACGTTTATGGCCTTCTTCACGTCCGTAGCTATTTTAACGTCGATTGTTTTCTTAACGTCTTTTGCATTTTTTACGTCCAATGCCTTCTTCAGGTCGATTGCTATCCTTGACTCATTTGCCTTATTCATTGCCTTCTTCACCATAAGAAGAAACCAGTGCCGGGGGATGAAAAACAATTCTGCAGAGCCGGGAATACATTTCTATGGTTCCATTTCCGACTGGGATATATTAGCTAAAGCAGAGCCGGGGTTTATTATTCTCGTGCTGGGGGTATTCCCGGCATCCCCGGCGGTAAATCGAGCCCTGTTCTTCACCTCTATTCCCTTCACATTCAATGCATTCCTCAGTTCGATTCAATAACCTTCTTCATTGCCTTCTTCACGTCCATTGTCTTCTTTGAGTTCTTTGCCTTCTTCAAGTTCTTCTCTGTTTTATGCAAGTTAATTGCCTTCTTCACGTCCATTGCATTCAAGTCCATTGCTTTTTCCTGTCCATTGCCTTCTTCAAGCCCAACCCCTTCTACAGGTCTGTTAAGATAGCAGTATCCAATAAAAAGCTACCCCATTATCGTGTTCCCCCCTCATCCCCACCCCCTAACATTATAGTCAAGTTGAACTGTTCTTTTATTGATACCAGTTACACTACCAACATTATAGTCAAGTTGAACTGTTCTTTTATTGATACCAGTTACACTACCAACATTATAGTCAAGTTGAACTGTTCTTTTATTGATACCAGTTACACTACCAACATTATAGTCAAGTTGAACTGTTCTTTTATTGATACCAGTTACACTACCAACATTATAGTCAAGTTGAACTGTTCTTTTATTGATACCAGTTACACTACCAACATTATAGTCAAGTTGAACATTGATACCAGTTACACTACCAACATTATAGTCAGTTGAACTGTTCTTTTATTGATACCAGTTACACTACCAACATTATAGTCAAGTTGAACTGTTCTTTTATTGATACCAGTTACACTACCAACATTATAGTCAAGTTGAACTGTTCTTTTATTGATACCAGTTACACTACCAACATTATAGTCAAGTTGAACTGTTCTTTTATTGATACCAGTTACACTACCAACATTATAGTCAAGTTGAACTGTTCTTTTATTGATACCAGTTACACTACCAACATTATAGTCAAGTTGAACTGTTCTTTTATTGATACCAGTTACACTACCAACATTATAGTTGAACTTCTTTTATTGATACCAGTTACACTACCAACATTATAGTCAAGTTGAACTGTTCTTTTATTGATACCAGTTACACTACCAACATTATAGTCAAGTTGAACTGTTCTTTTATTGATACCAGTTACACTACCAACATTATAGTCAAGTTGAACTGTTCTTTTATTGATATTGGTGTTTTTTTTTTAGTTACACTACCAACATTATAGTCAAGTTGAACTGCTCTTTTATTGATACCAGTTACACTACCAACATTATAGTCATCTTGAACCGTTCTTTTGTTGTAATTGTTGTGGTTGAGTAGGCATAAGTTTAACTGCTGGTTTTGTCGACGTTTTGAATTTCGCTGTTGAACTGATGTTGATGTAGAGCAGAGATAGCTGTTGAGCTGATGTTGGTGTGGAGCCGAGATAGCTGTTGAGCTGATGTTGGTGTGGAGCCGAGATAGCTGTTGAGCTGATGACCTAATGAATCACTGTTGGTACGTAAACTACTTACAATAAGGTTATTTAGTGCTATATCTCACGACGTTGCTGTTAGCTGTTGTTGCTGATTATTCTACTTGAAATCGCAACTGATGTTGCTAATTTGAAGTGTTAGTAAACTGACGTTGTTGAACTGATAGTGTTTTAAAAGTGGTCAAGTATATGGTCATTTATTGTTTAGAGACACGAACTTTGTTGCATTTTTATTTTCATTGGTTATATGAACCGTCTTTATTGCGGATCAAGTTCAGGATTTTGAAGACCTACAGATATGTTTTTTTTGTAATTATCTAGAAATTATTGTAAGAATGTTTAAATGTAACTTAATTGTTCACTGTTCCTGGTAAAATTATGTATTTTCTTTTTTGTTTAATACAGTGGAGGTTAAAATAGGGTTTACCCGGAAGAGCTATAACAGATTTAAGTTAATTGTTTTCATTTTACGATTCATTTTAATTAGTTTCACTGTTGATTTTAATTAGCAGTAAAGATGTTCTTGTTATTTTTTTTATTGTTACTTATTTCTATTTGCTGGTGAATGTTTTGTACATTGCCATGACAACCCTGGCAGTTTTAATAGAAAATGGTAAGTCCCTCGGACTAACAGGGCAGGAGTTACTGATTGGGTTAGGATAAAAGAGGCCGAGCAAAAAGTGAAGGAGGATAAAGAGAGGGAAAGAAGACTAGAAGATAGGACAATTAGGAAAATGGTATCTGAAACTGCTAAATACAAGTTTGAATTAGATAGGGCAAGTGAACCTCGAAGTACTGGTACTAGTAATAAAAGAATACAGGTAACAAATTATAGATTGCTGTTAGAGGATGGAGAAAAGGCGGAGGGTTTAGTAGCATACGAGCAGATGTTTGAAGACATAGCGAATGAGAGAGTAAGAAGAGAAAAAGAAGAATTGCAGATAGACAATAGAGAGAGAGTTTACGAGCTAAAATGCATGAAACAAATTTAAAAATAGACAGCTTATCAATTAGACTAGGGTCAGTACAGAAATTATTGCACAGTGTCTTAATCAAATTAGAATCGATAGATTCGATCGCCATGTCACAATCAAAAATAGAAGATGGGTTGAAGGGTATGGTGAGTAAAATGGAATTAGTTTGCTCAATAGTTGAGGTAATTAATGTAATAAGGAAAATTGGTCAAGTTAAACTTATTGAAGAAGCCAGTTTTCAGACTATGAATTATGATAAAAAGAAAGAAATACACAAGCTGACCATTTAACGTTAACACAACACCGAAAACCAATTTTTCCGGTGCGGATTAATAATAAACCTATAGCTGATTTCAGTCAGTCAGTGGGAGAATGTGATCAATGGCAGAGAAGCAGATTTAGACCGGAAGAACAACAGATACAATTGTGACATGCTCGTAGAGATAATTGGACAGAACACACGTAAGTGTGGGTATGGGATTAGAAGGAAGTTTGATGTGAGAGAGCAATGTTGCTTACATGGGAATTGTGTAAATAAAAGGTCAATGAACAAACAGTGTAGGCAGGGTGATAACAATGTTTTACGGTGTAGGGGTAGATATGACCAACAATATCATGGGGGTAGAAGAGGCTATGGTGTTAATGATGATAAGTTGTGTAACAGACATATTTTTGGAGATAGATATAGTAGTCATAGGGAAACCTCATGCGCTAGGCTCCATTACCCAAATCATTATTGTACGTTGGAGTCCCTAAGTAAAAATAATGAGTTTTATAAAAATTTCTATCAAAAGAGTAAATCAAAGTATGGGTTGTTTCAAGGCAGGGAGTGGTGGAAATTAAATGGCGGGAGCATATTGTAAAATAGCTTGATACTGGGCCACTTGATATCATTTTTACATACGTGTCAGAAATGGTTAATGTTTCTAGTTATGCAGCTTTTAAAGTTGTTTTTTTTAATCATGTGTATTTATAAATTTATGGTTTTGTTTCATTTTTTCATTGACCAGTTTATTTGGTGTAGAAAAATTTATAATTTGTTTAGTACAATACTTAGCTTTCATCTATGATTTTTTTCCTCTGTATATTTTAGAGAACTAGAAATTGATTTGTGCTAAATATAGTGATGAGATAAAGGTAATTTTTTCTTGCATTTCCGTACTGTTATGTTTTAATTTCTGTCTACTGGGTGAGTCATACGTTATTAATTTAAAATTGTGGAATGTATTAATAATAGTAAATTTATTTTGCTTTATTGATGGTTATTCACCATAAAGTAGTTTAAATATTAATTGTATTATGAAATTGTGAATCATAAGACTTAAGATATGGTATTTGAAACCAAATAATACAATTATTGAAGGTAGAGTATTTTACTATCATATAATTGTATGCTTTTTAATTTAAAATACCCCCCCCCTTTTTTTTAGTACGGGTCTGACAATGTACACATTACTTTAGTATTTTGTGTTTAGATGTGCTATAGTTAGAAATATAATTCAGTTTTTTTTGCATGATTGCATCATGCTTACTAATAAGGGGGGGGGGAGGAGATGTTAAGATCGCAGTATCCAATAACACAGCTATCCCCATATCATGTTCCCCCTCATCCCCACTTCTAAAAGGCTGTGGTCAGCTGGACAAAAGTGCGACTTCCTGCTTGTGGTCACCGAAAAACAACAAAGCCCTACTGGACTCAGTTACAATGTCCGAATCAGGCTTTGTTGTCTAAAATGCCCCTCACCCTATTCCCCACCCACCGAATTCAGGGACAAGCGAAACGGACGACCTAGTTTAAGTTAGTTTAGTTTTGGACCAGAGTTTGGAGAGAGAGTCGTGCAGTCACGAGTTGCTTAATAAAATTCAACTCGATTTATATTGCACATCAACACGTGTTTGAGTTTTGTCTATATGTATTTACGTAACTGTTTTCTGTATGTGAAATAAAGACATCCACATTTTAATATTATTTTGAAAGAACCTGTAAAAAGGTTCATTGTATTTTTCATATCCATTGCATTCTTCACGTCCATTGCCATGTTCAAGTCCATTGCATTCTTCAATACATTAGCCTTCTTCACGTCTGCTGCCTTCTTCACGCCTATTGCCCTCTTCATGTTTATTGCATTTTTACGTCAATTCCTTCTTCACGTCTATTACCATCTTCACGTCTATAGCCTTCTTAACGTCTATTGCATTTCTAATTATTTGCTTTTTTTACGTCTATTGCCTTCTGTACGTCTATCGCCTTCTTCACGTTCATTGCTCTCTTCACGTCCATTGCTTTCTTCAAGCCCAGTCGTCTTCAAATTTATAGACTTCTTCACGTCCATTGCCTTCTGCACCTCCAATGCCTTTTTCAGTCAATTGACCTCTTCGACCAAATTGCATTCTTCACGACTATGCCTTCTTCACGTCCTTTGCCATGCTCCAGTCCATTGCTTTATTCATATGTTGCCTTCTTCATGTCTACTGCTTTCGTCAAGTCAATAACCTTCTTCACGTTTATTCCTTCTTTACGTCTAGTGCCTTCTTCACCTTAATTGTCTTCTTCAAGTCATTAACCTTCTTCACGTCTATTACCTTCTTCAAGTCTATTGACTTCTTCAAGTCTATTGTCTTCTTTACGTCCATTGTCTTAATCAAGTCCTTTGCATTCTTATCGTCTAACGTTTCCATTTACATTATCGTCATCTAAATTATATTCTCAAACTTCTCCGTATCAATTAACATTTTTATTTTAAATCTTCATCATCCTTTCTCCATCTCTATTGTTTTCTCCATCTTCTCCATTTCTATTCTCTTCGCCATCTATATTATCTTCTCCATTTTCTCCATCTTTATTATCTTCTCCAATATATTATCTTCATCTTCTACATTTCTATTATCTTCTTCATTTTCTCCATTTCTAATATCTTTTCCGTCTCTTTTATCTGCTCCATCTTCTCCATCTCTATTATCTTCTCCTTCTTCTCCATTTCCAATAACTTATTCATCTCTATTATCTTATTCATCTTCTCAATCTCTATATCATCTTCTCTAATTCTATTATCTTCTCAATCTTTTCCATTTCTAATATCTTTTACAATCTATTATCTTATTCATCTTCTCCCTCTCAATTTTCTTCTCTATACTCTTCTTTTAAGGAATTCTCCATCTCTATTATCTTCTCCATCTCTATTATCTTCTCAATCTCTATTATCTTTTCCATTTTCTCCATTTCTAATATCTTCTCCATCTCTATTATCTTCTGCATCTCAATTATATTCTTCATTCTCTCCCTCTCTATAATCTTCTTCATCTATATTATTTTCTTCATCTTCTCCATCTCTATTTTCTCTATTTCTACATCTCTATTATCTTCTGCATCTTCTACATTTCTATTATCTTCTTTATTTTCTCCATTTCTAATATCTTCTCCAACTCTATTATCTTCTTTATTTCTATTATCTTCTGCATCTTCTCCATCTCTGTTATCTTCTCCATATTTCTACATTTTTAATAACTCCATTTTTTCCATTTCTAATATCTTTTCTATCTCTTTTATCTTCTCCATTTCCATTATCTTCTCTATTTCTATTATTTTCTTTATCTTCTCAATCTCTAATATAGTTCAATTCTATTATCTTCTCTATCTTCTTTATTCCCTCCTTCTGTATTATCTTCTCAATCTCAATTATCTTCTTCATCTCCTCCATCTCTATCATTTACTCCATATCTATTATCTTCTTCATCTTCTCGATCTCTATTATCTCCTCAATCTCTATTATCTTCTCCATCATTTTGTATTTCTATTATTTTATCCATAATATCTTCTCCATCTCTATTATCTTTTCCATTTCTCCAATTCTATTTTCTTCTACATCTCTATTACTTTCCTCACCTTCTCGATCTCTAATATCTTCTCCATCTCTATTATCTTCTCCATCTTCTCTATTTCTAATATTTGCTCCATCTCTATTATCTTCTCCATCTCTATTATCTTTTTCATCTCCTCCATCTCTTTTATCTTCTACATCTCTATTATCTTCTTCATCTTCGCAATCTCTATTATCTTCTCCATTATTTCCATTTCTATTATTTTCTCCATAATATTTTCTCCATCTCTATTATCTTTTCATTCTCCAATTCTATTTTCTTCTCCATCTCGTTTACTTTCCTCACTTTCTCGATTTCTAGTATCTTCTCCATCTGTATTATCTTCTCTATGTTTGCCATTTCTAATATCTTCTCCATCTGTATTATCTTCTCCATATTCTCTATTTCTAATATCTTCTCCATCTGTATTATTTTCTCATTATCTATTATCTTCTTCATCTCCTCCATTCTATTAACACTCCATCTCTATTATCTTCATCTTCTCCATCTCTTTTATCTTCTACATGTTTTCCATATTTAAAATCTTCTCCATCTCTATTTTTTAAACAAATTTCTCCATTTCTAATATCTTCTCCGTCTCTATAATCTTTTCAATCGTCTCCATTTTAATATCTTCTACATATCTTTTATCTTCTAAAATATTCATTTCTAATATCTTCTTCATCTCTTTTATTTTCCCACCTTCTCCATTTCATATACCTTCTCCATCTATATTATCTCTTCCATCGTTTCCATTTTATCTTCTCAATCTGTATTATCTTCTTCTTCTTCCCAAACTTTATTATCTTCTTTATCTCTCTTATCGTCTTTATCTTCTCCATCTTCTCCATTTCTAATATCTCTCCAATCTGTATTATCTTCTAGATCTCTATTATCTTCTTCATCTCCTCCATCTTTAATATCTTCTCCATCTCTATTATCCTCTCCATCTCTATTATCCTCTCCATCTCTATTATCCTCTCCATCTCTATTATCTTCTCTATCTCTATTATCTTCTCCATCATCTCCATCTCTATTATCTTCTCGATCTCTATTATCTTCCTCATCTTCTCCAACGTCTCAATTTTTAATATACCCATCTCTATTATCTTCTCAACTTCTCCATTTCTATGATCTTCTCTATTTCTATTATCTTCTTCATGTTCATCATTATTATCTTCTCAATCTCTAATATTTTCTCGATCTTCTCAATTTCTAATATCTTCTTCATCTGTATTATCTTCTCATTATCTAATATCTTTCAATTCTATTATCGTCCCCACCTTCTTTATTTCTCATATATTCTCCTTCTGTATTAACTTCTCAATCTCGATTATCTTCTTCATTTCCTCCATCTCTATCATTTTCTCCATATCTATTATCTTCTTCATCTTCTCAATCTCTATTATCTTCTCTATCATTTGTATTTCTATTATATTATCCATAATATCTTCTCCATCTCTATTATCTTTTCCATTTCTCCAATTCTATTTACTTCTCCATCTCTATTACTTTCTTCACCTTCACGATTTCTAATATCTTCTCCAGGTCTATTATCTATTCTACTCCATCATCTCCATTTCTAATTTCTTCTCAATCTCTATTATCTTCTCCATCTTCTCTATTTCTAATATTTGCTCCATCTCTATTAACTTCTCAATCTCTATTATCTTCTCCATCATTTCCATTTCTATTATCTTCTCCATTTTTTCCACTTCTATAAGCTTCTCCATCTCTATTTTCTTATCCATCTTTGCCATTTCTTATATCTTCTCCAATTGTATTATTTTCTCATTATCTATTATCTTCTTAATCTCCTCCATCTCTATTATCTTCTCCATCTCTATTATCTTCATCTTTTCCATCTCTTTTATCTTCTACATTTTTTCCATATTTAAAATCGTCTCCATCTCTTTAGTTTTTACCAACTTCTCCATTTATAATATCTTCTCAATCTATATTATCTTCTCCATCGTCTCCATTTTAATATCTTCTACATATCTTTTATCTTCTACATTATTCATTTCTAATATCTTCTTCATCTCTATTTTTTTCCCACCTTCTCCATTTCATATATCTTTTCCATCTATATTATCTCTTCCATCGTTTCCATTTTATCTTCTCAATCTCTATTATCTTCTTCATCTTCTCAATCTGTATTATCTTCTTCTTCCCCATCTTTATTATCTTCTCTATCTCTATTATCGTCTTTATCTTCTCCATCTTCTCCATTTCTAATATTTTTTCAATCTGTATTATCTTCTAGATCTCTATTATCTTCTTCACCTCATTCATCTCTATTATCTTCTCCATATCTATTTTCTTCTCCATCTTTTTCAGTTCTATTATCTTTTTCAAGTTTATTATCTTATTAATATTCTCAATCACTATTATCTGCTCCATCTCTATTATCTTCTCCATCTCAGTTATCTTCTCTATCTCTATTCACTTCTCGATCTCTTTTATCTTCTTCATCTTTTCCAGCTTCTCAATTTTTAATATACCCATCTCTATTATCTTCTCAACTTTTCCATTTCTATGATCATCTCTATTTATATTATCTTCTTCATGTTCATCACTATTATCTTCTCCATCTCTATTATTTTCTCAATCTTCTAAATTTCTAATATTTTCTCTATTTCTATTATTTTCTTCATTTTCTCAATCTCTAATATCTTTCAATTCTAATATCTTCTCCACCTTCTTTATTTCTAATATATTCTCCTTCTGTATTATCTTCTCAATCTCTATTATCTTCTTCATCTCCTCCATCTCTATCATTTTCTCCATATCTATTATCTTCTTTATCTTCTCGATCTCTATTATCTCCTCCATCTCTATTACCATCTCAATCTCTATTATCTTCTCATCATTTCTATTTCTATTATTTTTTCAATAATATCTTCTCCATTTCTATTATCAATTTCATTTCTCCAATTCTACTTTCTTCTCCATCTCTATTGCATTCCTCACCTTCTCGATTTCTAATATCTTCTCCAGGTATATTATCTTCTCAATCTCTATTATCTTCTTTAACTTCTCCATCTCTATTATAATCTTCATCTTCTCCATCTCTATTATCTTCTCAAACTCTATTATCTTCTCCATCATTCCCATTTCTATTATTTTCTCCATCTTCTCCATTTCTATTATCTTCTCGATCTCTATTATCTTCTCCATTTTTTCCACTTCTAAGCTTTTCCATCTCTATTTTCTTGTCTATCTTTGCCATTTCTTATATCTTCTCCATCTGTATTATCTTCTCATTTCTATTATCTTCTCCATCTCTATTATCTTCTCAATCTCTATTATCTTATCCATCATCTCAATCTCTATTGTCTTCTCGATCTCTATTATCTTCGTCATCTTCCCCAACTTCCCAATTTTAAATATATCCATCTCTTTTATCTTCTCAACTTCTCCATTTCTATGATCTTCTCTATTTCTATTATCTTCTTAATGTTCATCACAATTATTATCTCCATCTTTATTATCTTCTCTATCTCTATTATCGTCTTTATCTTCTCCATCTTCTCCATTTCTAATATTTGTTCCATCTGTATTATCTTCTAGATCTCTATTATCTTCTTCACCTCATCCATCTCTATTATCTTCTCCATATCTATTTTCTTCTCCATCTTTTTCAGTTCTATTATCTTTTTCAAGTTTATTATCTTATTAATATTCTCAATCACTATTATCTGCTCCATCTCTATTATCTTCTCCATCTCAGTTATCTTCTCTATCTCTATTCACTTCTCGATCTCTTTTATCTTCTTCATCTTCTCCAGCTTCTCAATTTTTAATATACCCATCTCTATTATCTTCTCAACTTCTCCATTTCTATGATCATCTCTATTTATATTATCTTCTTCATGTTCATCACTATTATCTTCTCCATCTCTATTATTTTCTCAATCTTCTAAATTTCTAATATTTTCTCTATTTCTATTATTTTCTTCATTTTCTCAATCTCTAATATCTTTCAATTCTATTATCTTCTCCACCTTCTTTATTTCTAATATATTCTCCTTCTGTATTATCTTCTCAATCTCTATTATCTTCTTCATCTCCTCCATCTCTATCATTTTCTCCATATCTATTATCTTCTTTATCTTCTCGATCTCTATTATCTCCTCCATCTCTATTACCATCTCAATCTCTATTATCTTCTCATCATTTCTATTTCTATTATTTTTTCAATAATATCTTCTCCATTTCTATTATCAATTTCATTTCTCCAATTCTATTTTCTTCTCCATCTCTATTGCATTCCTCACCTTCTCGATTTCTAATATCTTCTCCAGGTATATTATCTTCTCAATCTCAATTATCTTCTTTAACTTCTCCATCTCTATTATAATCTTCATCTTCTCCATCTCTATTATCTTCTCAAACTCTATTATCTTCTCCATCATTCCCATTTCTATTATTTTCTCCATCTTCTCCATTTCTATTATCTTCTCAATCTCTATTATCTTATCCATCATCTCAATCTCTATTGTCTTCTCGAACTCTATTATCTTCTTCATCTTCTCCAACTTCCCAATTTTAAATATATCCATCTCTTTTATCTTCTCAACTTCTCCATTTCTATGATCTTCTCTATTTCTATTATCTTCTTTATGTTCATCACAATTATTATCTCCATCTTTATTATCTTCTCGATCTTCTCAATTTCTTATATCTTCATCTATATTATCTTCTCCATCTCTAAAAATCTACTCCATATTCTACATTTCTAATAACATCTCCATTTTTTCCATTTCTAATATCTTTTCCATCTCTTTTATCTTCTCCATCTTCTACATCTCTAATATCTTATCCGTTTTCTCCATCTCTGTTATCTTCTCCAAATTCTACATTTCTAATATTTTCTCATTTTTTTCCATTTCTAGTATCTTTTCTATCTGTTTTATCTTCTCCATTTCCATTATCTTCTCCATCTCTATTATCTTCTCCATCTGTATTATCTTCTCGATCTTCTCCATTTCTAATATCTTCTCTATTTCAATTATTTTCTTCATCATCACAATCTCTAATATCTTCTCCAATTCTATTATCTTCTCCATCTTCTCAATCTCTATTATCTTCTACATCATTTCCATTTCTATTATTTGCTCCATAATATCTTCTCCAATTCTATTATCTTCTCCATCTTCTCAATCTCTATTATCTTCTACATCATTTCCATTTCTATTATTTGCTCCATAATATCTTCTCCATCTCTTTTATCATTTCCATTTCTCCAATTCTATTTTCTTCTCCATCTCTATTACTTTTTTCACCTTCTCGTTTTCTAATATCTTCTCCAGGTCTATTATCTACTCCATTCTCTCCATTGCTAATATCTTCTCCATCTCTATTATCTTCTCCATCTTTGCCATTTCTAATATCTTCTCCATCTGTATTATCTTCTCATTATCTATTATCTTCTCCATCTCTATTATCTTCTCTATCTCTATTATCTTCTCCATCATCCCCATTTGTATTATCTCCTCGATCTCTATTATCTTCTTTATCTTTTCCAACTTCTCAATTTTTATTATACCCATCTATATTGCTACAACTCTTTAAAAATTCTGTTTATAAAATCAAAACAACACACAGGCCGGCGTGGGTTCCAAGAGTCTACTATTCTTTTAACATTGACAACGACAACAATATCACGGCCATCTTCTTGCCGGCTTCTTACGTCACTGTCTCTACTGCGTCAGTCATCGCGTTCACTATGTAGACTGTACGGTGCGCACCGAGAGGGTCGTAACACTGCCCCCCTCTTAAATCTGTCCGTCCCGGACAGGTTAGTTCTCACAACAGTATATGTACAGTCTGTCCACATGAACCAGAGCATGTCCCCTGTCAGGCTGTGGAGATTGAATATCCCCGTGGTGGGGCGGGGAGGATCGTGTTCGTCCCCATAGCAATCTGGCTGTTCACCAGGTATGTTTTCTCGCAGGTGCAGGCGTTCGGGATACTGATCTCCATTGATGAGGCCCAACAAAAATCAAGCTCTTGTTGTTGAAGAATAACATGACGATGACGAAACACACGTTGTAGCAGTAACGAAATGTTTTGCGTTTGACAGAGCTAGGATGAATGTATACTGAACTGACCAGATTAAAGTCAATGGCCAGGTTCATCTCTGTCCTGCTTCGTTCTCCTCTGCTCCGATGCACTCTGCTGGTCTCCTCGCTCCTCTCTACCTTTCGTCTCTGCTCCCCAGGTGGCTCATATCGGTTCACCAGTGTCTTAGGTGGCTCTTCATGGGTCACCAGCTCCTCAGGGGGCACAGCATGGGTCACCAACTCCTCAGGTGGCTCTTCATGGGTCACCAACGTCTCAGGTGGCTCATCACAGGTCACCATCGTCTCAGGTGGCTCTTCACAATTCACCAACGTCTCAGGTGGTTTATCCCCGGTCACCAACGTCTCAGGTGGCTCTTCATGGGTCACCAACGTCTCAGGTGGCTCATAACAGGTCACCAACGTCTCAGGTGGCTCAGCACAGGTCACCAACGTCTCAGGTGGCTCTTCACAGGTCACCAAGTCTTAGGTTGTTCTTCACAATTCACCAACGTCCCAGGTGGCTCATCACTGGTCACTAACTTCTCAGGTGGCTCATCACATGTCACCAACGTCTCAGGTGGCTCTTCACAGATTACCAAATCTTTCTTGTTATCGAAGCGCGGCAGATTGTGCACGAAATTAAGACCTGTAGGGGTCTAGCCGTTGCAGTGCCAAACGTTAGCACTAGCATCAGCTCCACTCTTCTGGATTTCCATGCATTCGTGGCTTTTGTTTAGTTGTGTTTTATTGTTCTTGACGTTGTTTTTATCAGACTCTGTTAAGTTGTCTGGATATTCAAGGTAACCAGGGCTGCGGTTGCAACAAGCTTTCAGACATTCTGCAGACCGATCATTCTCACAGGGGCTCAGATCGCTGGGCGGCTCTTTTTGGATTAGTTCCTTCTCGTGCGCTACGTTTTGGATGACCACATCATCAGGTATCACGTCGTGAATGACCACGTCCTCGGGTGCTACTTCATGGATGACCACATCCTCAGATACCACTTCATGGATGACCACATCCTCAGGTACCACTTCATGGATGACCACATCCTCAGGTACCACTTCATGGATGACCACATCCTCAGGTACCACTTCATGGATGACCATATCCTCAGGTGCTACTTCATGGATGACCACATCCTCAGGTACCACTTCCTGGATGACCACATCCTTAGGTACCACTTCATGGATGACCACATCCTCAGGTACCACTTCTTGGATGACCACACCCTCAGATAAAACTGGCCGCATGTCTAAGTCTGCTTCAATGATTAACTTTGTCTGTCTCTGAGTCATGTTTTCTTTTGTTGTCGTTTCATTCACTACTTTCACTTTTGGTAATTCAATCTTTGCTTTCTCGGTTCTAGTGTTGGGATCCTCCCTCCCATCTCGTCCCTCAATGCTAAACGAAACTCCATCACCTCATTTCTTAACTGCCCGATTTCCGTGGTAAAAACGTGGCTCTCCGGGTCCTTTCCCTCATCAATAAGAGCTTCATTAAGTCTATTAAACAGTTGTTGCTTGTTGCCGTCAGTTGGAAAGTCCCCTTCTTCTAATTCTTCCTTTAACTCTCTGACTAAAAGTTTGTTTAATTTCTTACCGAACATTTTCAGAAAAGAAATCCCCACCTCTGACACCAATGTTACAACTCTTTAAATTCTGTTTATAAAATCAAAACAACACACAGGCCGGCGTGGGTTCCAAGAGTTTACTATTCTTTTAACATTGACAAGGACAACAATATCACGGCCATCTTCTTGCCGGCTTCTTACGTCACTGTCTCTATTGCGTCATCGCGTTCACTATTTAGACTGTACGGTGCGCACCGAGAGGATCGTAACAATATTATCTTCTCAACTTCTCCATTTCTATGATCTTCTCTATTTATATTATCTTCTTCATGTTCATCACTATTATTTTCTCCATCTCTATTATTTTCTCGATCTTCTCAATTTCTAATGTCTTCTCTATTTCTATTATCTTCTTCATCTTCTCAATCTCTAATATCTTTTAATTCTATTATCTTCTCTACATTCTTTATTACTAATATATTCTCCTTCTGTATTATCTTCTCAATCTCTATTATCTTCTTCATCTCCTCCATCTCTATCATTTTCTCCTTATCTTTTTTCTTCTCCTTTTTTTCAATTTCTATTATCTTTTTCATGTTTATTATCTTATTCATCTTCTTAATCTCTATTATCTGCTTCATCTTTTCCATTTCTAATATCTTCTCCATCTCTATTATCTTCTTCATCTCTATTATCTTCTCCATCTCTATTATCTTCTCAATCTCTATTATCTTCTCCATCATCTCCATCTCTATTATCTTCTCGATCTCTATTATCTTCTTCATCTTCTTCAACTTCTCAATTTTTAATATATCCATCTCTATAATCTTCTCAACTTCTCCATTTCTATGATCTTCTCTATATCTATTATCTTCTTTATGTTCATCACAATTATTATCTCCATCTTTATTATCTTCTCGATCTTCTCAATTTCTTATATCTTCTCCATCTATATTATCTTCTTTATCTCTATTATCTTATCCATCTTCTCCATCTCTAAAATGTACTCCATATTCTACATTTCTAATAACATCTACATTTTTTTCATTTCTAATATCTTTTCCATCTCTTTTATCTTCTCCATCTTCTACATCTCTATTATCTTCTACATCTCTAATATCTTCCCCATTTTCTCCATCTCTGTTATCTTCTCCAAATTCTACATTTCTAATATTTTCTCAATTTTTTCCATTTCTAATTTCTTTTCTATCTCTTTTATCTTCTCCATTTCCATTATCTTCTACATCTCTATTATCTTCTCCATCTGTATTATCTTCTCGATCTTCTCCATTTCTAATATCTTCTCTATTTCTATTATCTTCTTCATCATCTCAATCTCTAATATCTCCTCCGATTCTATTATCTTCTCCATCTTCTCAATCTCTAGTATCTTCTCCATCATTTCCATGTCTATTATTTTCTCTATAATATCTTCTCCATCTCTTTTATCTTTTCCATTTCTCCAATTCTATTTTCTTCTCCATCTCTATTACTTTCTTCACCTTCTCGATTTCTAATATCTTCTCCAGGTCTATTATCTACTCCATTATCTACATTTCTAATATCTTCTCCATCTCTATTATCTTCTCCATCTACTTTATTTCTAATATCTTCTCCATCTCTATTATCTTCTCCATCTTTGCCATTTCTAATATCTTCTCCATCTGTATTATCTTCTCATTATCTATTATCTTATTCATCTCCATCATCTCTATTATCTTCTCTATCTCTATTTCCTTCATCTTCTCCATCTCTTTTATCTACTACATTTATCCATATTTAAAATCTTTTCCATCTCTATTTTTTTCACCAACTTCTCCGTTTCTATTGTCTTCTCCATCTCTAATATCTTCTATATATCTCATATCTTCTTCATTATTCATTTGTAATATCGTCTTCATCTCTTTTATTTTCCCACCTTCTCTATTTCATATATCTTCTCCATCTATTTTATCACTTTCATCGTCTCCATTTTATCTTCTCAATCTCTATTATCTTCTTCATCTTCTCAATCTTTCAATCTCAATTAATTTCTTCTTCTTCCCCATCTTTATTATCTTCTCTATCTCTATTATCGTCTTTATCTTTTCCATCTTCTCCATTTCTAATATCTTCTCCATCTGTATTATTTTCTCATTATCTATTATCTTCATCTTCTCCATCTCTTTTACCTTCAAAACTTTTTCAATATTTAAAATCTTCTCTATTTTTTTCACCAACTTCTCCATTTATAATATATTCTCCATCTTTAATATCTTCTACATATCTCATATCTTCTCCATTATTCATTTCTAATATCATCTTCATCTCTTTTTTTCCCCACTATCTCTATTTCATATATCTTCTCCATCTATATTATCTCTTCCATCGTCACCATTTTATCTTCTCAATCTCAATTATCTTCTTCTTCTTCCCCATCTTTATTATCTTCTTTATCTCTATTATCATCTTTATCTTCTCCCTCTTCTCCATTTATAATATTTTTTTCTATCTGTATTATTTTCTAAATCTCTATTATCCTCTTCATCTCCTCCATCTCTATTATCTTCTCCATCTTTATTTTCTTCATCTTTTCCATTTCTAATATCCTTTTCATGTTTATTATCTTATTCATCTTTTCAATCTCTATTATCTGCTCCATCGTTTCCATTTCTAATATCGTCTCCATCTCTATTATCTTCTCCATCTCTATTATCTTCTTTACCTTCTCCATCTCTATTATCTTCTCAAACTCTATTATCTTCTTCATCTCCTCCATCTCTATTTTCTTCTCCATCTTTTCCATTTCTAATATCTTTTTCATGTTTATTATCTTCTTCATCTTCTCAATCTCTATTATCTGCTTCATCTTTTCCATTTCTAATATCTTCTCCATCTCTATTATCTTCTCCTTCTTCTCCATTTCTAATATCTTCTCCATCTCTATTATCTTCACCATCTTTATTATCTTCTTCATTTATTTTCTTCTCAGTCTCTATTATCTTCTCCATCTCCATTATCTTCTGCATCTTTTCCATCTGTATTATATTATCAAATTTTAATATCTCCTTTCTAATTTTTATTATTATTTCCAACTCTGTTATATTTTCCATCATTATTACCTTCTCCATCACTTTTCACCATCTCAATGGTATTTTCCATATTTTTTATCTTCTTCATCCATTATTTTCTCCATCTCTATTATCTTTGCCATCGTTAATATCTTTTTCATTTTACCGATCTTCTCCATCTTTATTATCTTCTCTATCTCTATACTTGTCTATATCTATTATCTTCTACATCATAATTTTCATGTCTATCTTTATCAACTTCTCCATCTCTATTAACCCCTTCATTTTCTCGATTTTTCCTTTTTTTAAAATATCTTTTCCATCTCAATTACCTTCTCCATCTTTTATTTTTTATCTCTATTATTGTCTTCGTCTCTATTTTCTTATTCTCTTACATCTCTAATATCCTCTCCATCTCTACTATATTCTTCATTTCTTTAATCTTTTCCATATTTTTATCTTCTCCATCTTCTCCATCTCTATTATCTTCTCATTATCTTTTATCATGACCAATTCTACATTCTTCTCCATCTCTATTACATTATCCATCTTCTTTACCTTAATTATCCTCTCCATATTTGTTATCTTCATCATCCTTTTCAGGGATGGCACGTGGTCTGCTATTACCTTCTCACAATACACAATGAGTGAATCATATAACTACTTTCAATAAAACACCGGAAGTCAGTTTGACTCAAAATATGAAAATGATCATTGCTTTATTTGATATAAAATAAGTCACAAATGCTTTATAACATACCCAACGTATTTAATCCTCGAAGAATAAACAATACTTCTAATCAACTTCTTTACATAAACTCCAATCACAAGGTTCGTCAACTCTAACAAATCTACCTAGTACCCTAACAAATCCATATAACACGGTCTATCTACGCTCAACAATTCATCCCGAAGACCCGACCAAAACTTACATTCCCTTATATAGGCTAGCTGGACAAAACATCCTATCATTCTCAAATCTCCCGTTTGCTTGTTGGTTCCACCCCCATTCAATACATAATTAAGAGTTTGATGAACTTAGCAGACTAAAGGTGGCACTGCACTTCTCATGTTACTTGAATTCCTCCACACCGACACTGTTTCTAAACTTTATTCAGTTGTAGTACAGCCCTAACCCTGAACTCGTGGTCAACGTATCTTCTTGAATTCTACCGTGACACTATTCTTTATGGTCTAAAATCCCCCTCCCTAGTTTAAGTTACTGGGTTCTATCCCCATTTCTGTCAACCCGTCTCATATCGAATTACGTTCAACTGTCCCAACGCTTGAACTTAAGTTTACCTAAGCCCTGACCTACTTTCACTGTCCTGACAATCCTCTCCATTCCAGTTATCTTGTGCCTCACAAATTCCTATTCCATCTCTATTATCTACGTCATCCACTATTCCTATTTTCTTGTCTATACTAATATCTTTTCCATCTCTTATTATCTTCTCCACTTGTATTATCTCAATCTCCATCTTCTCCATCTCTTTTATATTATCTTCTCGATCAATTATCTTCTCCACATTATCCATCTTTATTATCTTTTCTATCTCTTTTATCTTTACCATCTATATTATCTTCCACATGTATTATTATCTTCATCTGAATAATCTCCTGTATCTATAGCATCTTCTTCATCTCTATTATCTACTCCGTCTCTGTTACTTTCTCTTTATCTCTCTCTTTCCTATTTTTTCTCTCTCCCTTTCATCCATTTATTCTTTATTCTATTTTTAATAACTTCTTTTAGCCTTTTCCCCCATGTATTTTTTATATTTCTATTGACTTAAACTCTAATCTATTGTATCTACCTCTTCTATTGTATCTGCTACACCATCTGCTTTATAACTATTTCTCATTTTTTTTTACATTTTTTTATTGTATTTTATTAACCCTTATACTTCATTTTTTTAACTTTCTAACATATTTCTCCTTCTTTTTATCTTTTGCACGTTTGTTTTTATTTCTAATTATGTAATGAATTTTATCTCCTGTGTTTATTTCACTTATTTTCTTGCAATTTTTGTTATGCCTCATATTCTTCATCTACTTCATCTGAATACAGAGTGTAGTACATCTTTCTATTTACATTTATATGTCTTATTCCTTCCTCGAAATACTTAATCTTCCCCAGGTATTTCTTAGATCTACAATGTCTCCTGTGTTTGTTTGATATCCTACATCTATAATATCTTCTCTATAATTTTCTCATTTTATTTTACATACTGTCAATTTTATCTCCACTTTCTCCGATTTTCGCTTTTCACCCGATATATATATATATATATATATATATATATATATATATATATATATATATATATATATATATATATATATATATATACGACACTTACCTATATTTTTGTTTCTCAAATACTTTTTTCTATTTTTAGACTTAAAATCCCCGTTTTGTCTGTCTGTCTGTCATCACCCTAGATCTCAACAACCATAAGTCCTAGACCCATAATGTATATATCATTTTGTAGGTCTTGGCCTGCCATGTGTGCAGAAAAAGTTCATTTCGCGATAGGACCTCTAAGGGCCGGGCTTCAGGGCTCCTAAGGGGCTTATATATTATATATACACCTTGTACGTTCAATAACCAATTCATTTGGTGCGAAATACTGCAGCACGTAGTTTCACCACGATTTATTAAGAAACTCATCTAATGAAATAGTAAGCTTGTGTTCTGAGTTTAATTGAAAGTATCACAGCTATGCAACAATTGACGGAGTTTTCGGACGATTAAATGACTATAGTTTCGAATGTTTTCAATTATGAGTCCTATTTCAGTAACCACAAACCACTTGTAGTTAGATTTAAGAGACAATAATTTTTTTTCAAATATAAAGAAACGTCTTTATAATTTTTTTTAAAAGATATATGCATTACACAATTGAATTTATAAACATTTACAAAATTTACAAATATTTACTGAAAGCTAACAAACGTACTGATACATAACACGAAAATGCGCTAAAACGTCCTGTGTCCAGAATGGAAAAGGCTTAATTGCTTGTTTTCTTTTTTTTTAATTTTCTCCTTTTTCACTTCCTCTATTGTATCCACTCTTCTATTGTATCCACTCCTCTATTGTATCCACCTCTTCTATTGTATCCACCTCTTCCATTGTATCCACCTCTTCTATTGTATCTACCTCTTCTATTGTATCCACGTCTTCTATTGTATCCACCTCTTCTATTGTATCCACTCCTCTATTATATCCACCTCTTCTATTGTATCCACCTCTTCTATTGTATCCACCTCCTCTATTATATCCACTCCTCTAATGTATCCACCTCTTCTATTATATCTACCTCTTCTATTGTATCCACCCCTTCTATTGAATCCACCTTTTCTATTGTATCCACTCCTCTATTATATCCACCTCTTCTATTGTATCCACCTCTTCTATTGTATCCACCTCATCTATTGTATCCACTCCTCTATTACATCCACCTCTTCTAATGTATCCACCTCTTCTATTGTATACACCACTTCTATTGTATCTACCTCTTCTATTGTATCCACCTCTTCTATTGTATCAACCTCTTCTATTGTATCCACCTCCTCTATTGTATCCACTCCTCTATTGTATCAACCTCTTCTATTATATCTACCTCTTCTATTGTATCTACCTCTTCTATTGTATCCACCTCTTCTATTGAATCCATGTTTTCTATTGTATCCACTCCTCTATTATATCCACCTCTTCTATTGTATCCACCTCTTCTATTGTATCCACCTCATCTATTGTATCCACTCCTCTATTGTATCCACCTCTTCTATTGTATCCACTCCTCTATTGTATCCACCTATTCTATTGTATCCAACTCCTCTATTGTATCCACTCCTCTATTGTATCCACTCCTCTATTGTATCCCCCTATTCTATTGTATCCACCTCTTCTGTTGTATCCATCTCTTCTATTGTATCTACCTCTTCTATTGTATCCACGTCTTCTATTGTATCCACCTCTTCTATTGTATCCACTCCTTTATTATATCCACCTCTTCTATTATATCCACCTCTTCTATTGTATCTACATCTTCTATTATCCACACCTCTATTGTATCCACATCTTCTATTGTATCCACCTCCTCTATTGTATCCACACCTCAATTGTATCCATCTCTTCTATTATATCCACCTCTTCTATTATATCTACCTCTTCTATTGTATCCACCCCTTCTATTGAATCCACCTTTTCTATTGTATCCACTCCTCTATTATATCCACCTCTTCTATTGTATCCACCTCTTCTATTGTATCCACCTCATCTATTGTATCCACTCCTCTATTACATCCACCTCTTCTAATGTATCCACCTCTTCTATTGTATACACCACTTCTATTGTATCTACCTTTTCTATTGTATCCACCTCTTCTATTGTATCAACCTCTTCTATTGTATCCACCTCCTCTATTGTATCCACTCCTCTATTGTATCAACCTCTTCTATTATATCTACCTCTTCTATTGTATCTACCTCTTCTATTGTATCCACCTCTTCTATTGAATCCACGTTTTCTATTGTATCCACTCCTCTATTATATCCACCTCTTCTATTGTATCCACCTCTTCTATTGTATCCACCTCATCTATTGTATCCACTCCTCTATTGTATCCACCTCTTCTATTGTATCCACTCCTCTATTGTATCCACCTATTCTATTGTATCCACCTCCTCTATTGTATCCACTCCTCTATTGTATCCACTCCTCTATTGTATCCCCCTCTTCTATTGTATCCACCTCTTCTGTTGTATCCATCTCTTCTATTGTATCTACCTCTTCTATTGTATCCACGTCTTCTATTGTATCCACCTCTTCTATTGTATCCACTCCTCTATTATATCCACCTCTTCTATTATATCCACCTCTTCTATTGTATCTACATCTTCTATTATCCACACCTCTATTGTATCCACATCTTCTATTGTATCCACCTCCTCTATTGTATCCACACCTCAATTGTATCCATCTCTTCTATTATATCCACCTCTTCTATTATATCCACCTCTTCTATTGTATCTACCTCTTCTATTGTATCCACACCTCTATTGTATCCATCTCTTCTATTGTATCTACCTCTTCTATTGTATCCACGTCTTCTATTGTATCCACCTCTTCTATTGTATCCACTCCTCTATTATATCCACCTCTTCTATTATATCCACCTCTTCTATTGTATCTACATCTTCTATTATCCACACCTCTATTGTATCCACATCTTCTATTGTATCCACCTCCTCTTTTGTATCCACACCTCTATTGTATCCACCTCTTCTATTATATCCACCTCTTCTATTATATCCACCTCTTCTATTGTATCTACCTCTTCTATTGTATGCACACCTCTATTGTATCCACCTCTTCTATTGTATCTACCTCTTCTATTGTATCCATCTCTTCTATTGTATCCACCTCTTCTATTGTATCCACCTCTTCTATTGTATCCATCTCTTCTATTGTATCCACCTCTTCTATTGTATCTACCTCTTCTATTATATCTACCTCTTCTATTGTATCTACCTCTTCTATTGTATCCATCTCTTCTATTGTATCCAACTCTTCTATTGTATCCACCTCTTCTATTGTATCCACCTCTTCTATTGTATCTACCTCTTCTCTTGTATCAACGTCTTCTATTGAATCCACCTTTTCTATTGTATCCACTCCTCTATTATATCCACCTCTTCTATTGTATCCACCTCTTCTATTGTATCCACCTCATCTATTGTATCCACTCCTCTATTACATCCACCTCTTCTAATGTATCCACCTCTTCTATTGTATCTACCTCTTCTATTGTATCCACCTCTTCTATTGTATCCACCTCTTCTATTGTATCCACCTCCTCTATTATATCAACCTCTTCTATTGTATCCACCTCTTCTATTGTATCCACCTCATATATTGTATCCACTCCTCTATTACATCCACCTCTTGTAATGTATCCACCTCTTCAATTGTATACACCTCTTCTATTGTATCTACCTCTTCTATTGTATCCACCTCTTCTATTGAATCCACCTTTTCTATTGTATCCACTCCTCTATTGTATCCACCTCTTCTATCGTATCCACCTCTTCTATTGTATCCACCTCATCTATTGTATCCACTCCTCTATTGTATCCACCTCTTCTATTGTATCCACTCCTCTATTGTATCCACCTCTTCTATTGTATCCACCTCCTCTATTGTATCCACCTCATCTATTGTATCCACTCCTCTATTGTATCCACCTCTTCTATTGTATCCACTCCTTTATTGTATCCACCTCTTCTATTGTATCCACCTCCTCTATTGTATCCACGTCTTCTATTGTATCCACCTCTTCTATTGTATCCACTCCTCTATTATATCCACCTCTTCTATTGTATCTACCTCCTCTATTGTATGCACACCTCTATTGTATCCACCTCTTCTATTGTATCTACCTCTTCTATTGTATCGATGTCTTTTATTGTATCCATCTCATCTAATGTATCCATCTCTTCTATTATATCTATCTCTTCTATTGTATCTATCTCTTCTATTGCATCCATCTCATCTATTGTATCCATCTCTTCTATTGTATCGACCTCTTCTATTGTATCCATCTCTTCTCTTGTATCTACCTCTTCTATTGTATCGACCTATTCTATTGTATTACCTCTTCTATTGTATCCACTCCTCTATTATATCCACCTCTTCTATTGTATCTACCTCTTCTATTGTATGCACACCTCTATTGTATCCACCTCTTCTATTGTATCTACCTCTTCTATTGTATCCATCTCTTCTATTGTATCCACCTCTTCTATTGTATTCACGTCTTCTATTGTATCTACCTCTTCTATTGTATCCATCTCTTCTCATGTATCTACCTCTTCTATTGTATACACTCCTCTATTGTATCCACCTCTTCTATTGTATCCACCTCCTCTATTGTATCCACCTCTTCTATTGTATCCACCTCCTTTTTTGTATCCACACCTCTATTGTATCCACCTCTTCTATTATATCCACCTCTTTTTTTATATCCACCTCTTCTATTGTATCTACCTCTTCTATTGTATCCACGTCTTCTATTGTATCCACCTCTTCTATTGTATCCACTCCTCTATTATATCCACCTCTTCTATTGTATCTACCTCCTCTATGGTATGCACACCTCTATTGTATCCACCTCTTCTATTGTATCTACCTCTTCTATTGTATCGATGTCTTTTATTGTATCCATCTCATCTAATGTATCCATCTCTTCTATTATATCTATCTCTTCTATTGTATCTATCTCTTCTATTGCATCCATCTCATCTATTGTATCCATCTCTTCTATTGTATCGACCTCTTCTATTGTATCCATCTCTTCTCTTGTATCTACCTCTTCTATTGTATCGACCTCTTCTATTGTATTACCGCTTCTATTGTATCCACTCCTCTATTATATCCACCTCTTCTATTGTATCTACCTCTTCTATTGTATGCACACCTCTATTGTATCCACCTCTTCTATTGTATCTACCTCTTCTATTGTATCCATCTCTTCTATTGTATCCACCTCTTCTATTGTATCCACGTCTTCTATTGTATCTACCTCTTCTATTGTATCCATCTCTTCTCATGTATCTACCTCTTCTATTGTATCTATCTCTTCTATTGTATCCATCTCATCTAATGTATCCATCTCTTCTTTTGTATCTATCTCTTCTATTGTATCTATCTCTTCTATTGTATCCATCTCATCTATTGTATCCATCTCTTCTATTGTATCGGCCTCTTCTATAGTATCCATCTCTTCTCTTGTATCTACCTTTTCTATTGTATCGACCTCTTCTATTGTATCCATCTCTTCTCTTGTATCTACCTCTTCTATTGTATCCATCTCATCTATTGTATCCATCTCTTCTATTGTATCGACCTCTTCTATTGTATCCATCTCTTCTATTGTATTGACCGCATCTATTGAATCCACCTCTTCTATTGTATCCATCTCTTCTATTGTATATCTCATCTATTGTATCTACCTCTTCTATTGTATCTACCTCTTCTATTATATCTACCTCTTCTATTGTATCTACCTCTTCTATTGTATCCATCTCTTCTATTGTATCCACCTCTTCTATTGTATCCAACTCTTCTATTGTATCCAGCTCTTCTATTGTATCTACCTCTTCTATTGTATCCACCTCTTCTATTGTATCCACCTCATCTATTGTATCAACTCCTCTATTACATCCACCTCTTCTAATGTATCCACCTCTTCTATTGTATACACCTCTTCTATTGTATCTACATCTTCTATTGTATCCACCTCTTCTATTGTATCCACCTCTTCTATTGTATCCACCTCCTCTATTATATCCACCTCTTCTATTGTATCCACCTCTTCTATTGTATCTACCTCTTCTATTGTATCCACACCTCTATTGTATACACCTCTTCTATTGTATCTACCTCTTCTATTGTATCCACCTCATCTATTGTATCCACTCCTCTATTGTATCCACCTCTTCTATTGTATCCACCTCTTCTATTGTATCCACCTCTTCTGTTGTATCCATCTCTTCTATTGTATCTACCTCTTCTATTGTATCCACGTCTTCTATTGTATCCACTCCTCTATTATATCCACCTCTTCTATTATATCCACCTCTTCTATTGTATCTACATCTTCTATTATCCACACCTCTATTGTATCCACATCTTCTATTGTATCCACCTCCTCTATTGTATCCACACCTCAATTGTATCCATCTCTTCTATTATATCCACCTCTTCTATTATTTCCACCTCTTCTATTGTATCCACCTTTTCTATTGTATCCACTCCTCTATTATATCCACCTCTTCTATTGAATCCACCTCTTCTATTGTATCCACCTCATCTATTGTATCTACTCCTCTATTGTATCCACCTCTTCTATTGTATCCACTCCTCTATTGTATCCACCTCTTCTATTGTATCCACCTCCTCTATTGTATCCACTCCTCTATTGTATCCACTCCTCTATTGTATCCCCCTCTTCTATTGTATCCACCTCTTCTGTTGTATCTACAACTTCTATTATCCACACCTCTATTGTATCCACCTCTTCTATTGTATCTACCTCTTCTATTGTATCCATCTCTTCTATTGTATCCACCTTTTCTATTGTATCTACCTCTTCTATTGTATCCATCTCTTCTCTTGTATCTACCTCTTCTATTGTATCTACTCATCTTTTGTATCCATCTCTTCTCATGTATCTACCTCTTCTATTGTATTTATCTCTTCTATTGTATCCATCTCATCTAATGTATCCATCTCTTCTATTGTATCCACCTCTTCTATTGTATCCACCTCATCTATTGTATCCACTCCTCTATTGTATCCACCTCTTCTATTGTATCCACTCCTCTATTGTATCCACTCCTCTATTGTATCTACCTCTTCTATTGTATCCACCTCTTCTGTTGTATCCATATCTTCTATTGTATCCACCTCTTCTATTGTATCCACGTCTTCTATTGTATCCACCTCTTCTATTGTATCCAGTCCTCTATTATATCCACCTCTTCTATTATATCCACCTCTTATATTGTATCTACATCTTCTATTATCCACGCCTCTATTATATCCACCTCTTCTATTGTATCCACTCCTCTATTATATCCACCTCTTCTAATATATCGACCTCTTTTATTGTATCTACATCTTCTATTATCCACACCTCTATTGTATCCATATCTTCTATTGTATCCATCTCTTCAATTATATCCACCTTTTCTATTATATCCACCTCTTCAATTGTATCTACCTCTTCTATTGTATCCACTCCTCTATTGTATCCACCTCTTCTATCGTATCCACCTCTTCTATTGTATCCATCTCATCTAATGTATCCATCTCTTCTATTGTATCTACCTCTTCTATTGTATCCATCTCTTCTATTGTATCCACCTTTTCTATTGTATCTACCTCTTCTATTGTATCCATCTCTTCTCTTGTATCTACCTCATCTATTGTATCCATCTCTTCTCATGTATCTACCTCTTCTATTGTATCTATCTCTTCTATTGTATCCATCTCATCTAATGTATCCATCTCTTCTATTGTATCTATCTCTTCTATTGTATCTATCTCTTCTATTGTATCCATCTCATCTATTGTATCCATCTCTTCTATTGTATCGACCTCTTCTATTGTATCCATCTCTTCTCTTGTATCTACCTCTTCTATTGTATCCATCTCTTCTATTGTATCCACCTCTTCTATTGTATCCACTCCTCTATTGTATCCACCTCTTCTATTGTATCCACCTCTTCTATTGTATCGACCTCTTCTATTGTATCCATCTCTTCTCTTGTATCTACCTCTTCTATTGTATCCATCTCATCTATTGTATCCATCTCTTCTTTTGTATCCACTTCTTCTATTGTATCCACCTCTTCTATTGTATCCACTCCTCTATTGTATCAATCTCTTCTATTGTATCCACTCCTCTATTGTATCAATCTCTTCTATTGTATCCATCTCTTCTATTGTATCCACTCCTCTATTGTATCAATCTCTTCTATTGTATCTACCTCTTCTAATTGCTTTACCTATTCAGAATGCACTGGTTTCGCTGTATCTATCTACCATACAAAGCCTTTGCAATATCTATCAACTTATCCCTGTCTTGGGTGCATCAGTCTATTGTATACAGATTTAGCTGTAACTAGTCGCTGTGCACATTTCTACCTGGACACTGTTTTTTTAATTCCCCGAAAAGATGAGTTGTTTATCTTTTAGATTCTATAAATCACTAAGTGTACGATTTTTATATTCCTTCTTTTATCACTACAATAGCCGATAGTCCAGTGGACAAGGAGGCATCATTGGTAGGTGAATTGGAACACCGGAAGTAGAGACCGGCATCCAATGGATGACAAAAGGACAACACATTCAGATCCAGCTCACTGCTAAAGTGCTGACCGTACCTTGTATTTATTCAGATTGGCACTTATCCATTGTATCTTTTATTTGTTTTTCACATCCTATGTACCCTTATTAGCTGTGTTTGTCCACTGTACTGTGTATTAGCTGTGTTTGTCCACTGTACTCTGTATTAGTGCTATGTTTTTCCACTGTACTCTCTTTATTTGTTGTTGTTATCTACTGCACACAGACATTATCTTGCTGCTGTGCACTGTATTGGCTGTACTCATTCATTGTACACTGTATTGGCTGTAATTATTCACTGTACACTGTATTGGCTGTACTTATTCACTGTACACTGTATTGACTGTAATTATTCACTGTACACTGTATTGGCTGTACTTATTGATTGTACACTGTATTGACTGTACTTATTCACTGTACACTGTATTGGCTGTACTTATTGATTGTACACTGTATTGGCTGTACTTATTCACTGTACACTGTATTGGCTGTACTTATTCACTGTACACTGTATTGGCTGTACTTATTCACTGTACACTGTATTGGCTGTACTTATTCACTGTACACTGTATTGGCTGTACTCATTCACTGTACACTGTATTGGCTGTACTCATTCACTGTACACTGTATTGGCTGTACTCATTCACTGTACACTGTATTGGCTGTACTCATTCACTGTACACTGTATTGGCTGTACTTATTCACTGTACACTGTATTGGCTGTACTTATTGATTGTACACTGTATTGGCTGTACTTATTCACTGTACACTGTATTGGCTGTACTTATTCACTGTACACTGTATTGGCTGTACTTATTGATTGTACACTGTATTGGCTGTACTTATTTACTGTACACTGTATTGGCTGTACTTATTCACTGTACACTGTATTGGCTGTACTTATTCACTGTACACTGTATTGGCTGTACTCATTCACTGTACACTGTATTGGCTGTACTCATTCACCGTACACTGTATTAGCTGTACTTATTCACTGTAGACTGTATTGACTGTACTCATTCACTGTACACTGTATTGGCTGTACTTATTCACTGTACACTGTAATTGCTGTACTTATTCACTGTACACTGTATTGGCTGTACTCATTCACTGTACACTGTATTGGCTGTACTTATTCACTGTACACTGTAATTGCTGTACTTATTCACTGTACATTTTTATTAATTGCTGTAGTCAAGTATCATATTATGTTCTAATATCTTATTCTTATTTTCCTTGTATCAGCGAAAATTTTCGAGTATATTCTCTCTACTTTTTTTTTATTTTTATAGTGTACAACTCAATTTATTCACATATAATTATTTGCTATTATTATAATAGTATGATATTGTTTTGGGGCTCACACTGTTATAGTCAATATAACTTTTATCAATATCTGTATGAACCAAGTCTAACGAATTATTTTTCACTTTTTAGATAATATTGGAATAAAAGTATTTCTTTTTTTAGTTTACAAACTAGTTTCATTCTATTGTTTATCTCACAAAATGAATTAGCTCGAAGCTATAATCTGATTTCGACAATATTTTTTCAATATCTTCTTTAGTTCAGTTTTATGACATAGAAGCTGGTTTGTTCATTCTTAATGCTATGAAATTATTTTTACGCTATTGATCATGAGTTGATTTCCTTCATTTATATTTTTCATAAAATGATTATTGTATTGTCTATTTCACATATATTAAAATACTTTTGAACTGATTCTGTTTGATCTTATTACTGTTGAATAAGATTTTTCATGATTTTAAAGGGTAAATTGAATTTCAGCCTAAGTTATAGGGCTCTGGCCAATATTGTAGTGTTTTTGCCCATGGTGTAGTGCTCTGGTCCCTCTTTGACTGGCTCACCTTGTATCCTCTGGCCCATGGTGTAGTGCTCTGGCCCATATTGTAGTGTTCTGTCCCATAGTGTAGTGCTCTGGCCCATGGTGTAGTGCTCTGGTCCATATTGTAGTGCTCTGGCAAATATTGTAGTGTTCTGGCCCATAGTGTAGTGCTCTGGCCCATGGTGTAGTGCTCTGGTCCATATTGTAGTGCTCTGGCCCATGGTGTAGTGCTCTGGCCCATATTGTAGTGTTCTGGCCCATATTGTAGTGCTCTGGCCCATATTGTAGTGTTCTGGCCCATATTGTAGTGTTCTGGCCCAGGGTGTAGTGCTCTGGTCCATACTGTAGTGCTCTAGCGCATATTGTAGTGCTCTGGCCCATGGTGTAGTGCTCTGGTCCATATTGTAGTGCTCTGGCCCATGGTGTATTGTTCTGGCCCATATTGTAGTGCTCTGGCCCATGGTGTAGTGCTCTGGCCCATGGTGTAGTGCTCTGGCCCATATTGTAGTGCTCTGGCCCATGGTGTAGTGTTCTGGCCCATATTGTAGTGCTCTGGCCCATATTGTAGTGTTCTGGCCCATATTGTAGTGTTCTGGCCCAGGGTGTAGTGCTTTGGTCCATATTGTAGTGCTCTAGCGCATATTGTAGTGCTCTGGCCCATGGTGTAGTGCTCTGGTCCATATTGTAGTGTTCTGTCCCATAGTGTAGTGCTCTGGCCCATGGTGTAGTGCTCTGGTCCATATTGTAGTGCTCTGGCAAATATTGTAGTGTTCTGGCCCATAGTGTAGTGCTCTGGCCCATGGTGTAGTGCTCTGGCCCATATTGTAGTGTTCTGGCCCATATTGTAGTGCTCTGGCCCATATTGTAGTGTTCTGGCCCATATTGTAGTGTTCTGGCCCAGGGTGTAGTGCTCTGGTCCATACTATAGTGCTCTAGCGCATATTGTAGTGCTCTGGCCCATGGTGTAGTGCTCTGGTCCATATTGTAGTGCTCTGGCCCATGGTGTATTGTTCTGGCCCATATTGTAGTGCTCTGGCCCATGGTGTATTGCTCTGGCCCATGGTGTAGTGCTCTGGCCCATATTGTAGTGCTCTGGCCCATGGTGTAGTGTTCTGGCCCATATTGTAATGTTCTGGCCCATATTGTAGTGTTCTGGCCCATATTGTAGTGTTCTGGCCCAGGGTGTAGTGCTCTGGTCCATATTGTAGTGCTCTAGCGCATATTGTAGTGCTCTGGCCCATGGTGTAGTGCTCTGGTCCATATTGTAGTACTCTGGCCCATGGTGTATTGTTCTGGCCCATATTGTAGTGCTCTGGCCCATGGTGTAGTGCTCTGGCCCATGGTGTAGTGCTCTGGCCCATATTGTAGTGCTCTGGCCCATGGTGTAGTGTTCTGGCCCATATTGTAGTGCTCTGGCCCATGGTGTAGTGCTCTGGCCTATATTGTAATGCTCTGGCCCATATTGTAGTGCTCTGGCCCATAATGTAGTGCTCTGGCCCATATTGTAGTGCTCTGGTCTATATTGTAATGTTCTGGTCTATATTTTAGTGCTCTGGCCCATATTTTAGTGCTCTGGTCCATGTTGTAGTGCTCTGGCCCATATTGTAGTGTTCTGGCCCATATTGTAGTGCTCTGGCCCATGGTGTAGTGCTCTGGCCTATATTATAGTGCTCTGGCCCATATTGTAGTGTTCTGGCCCATATTGTAGTGCTCTGGACCATGGTGTAGTGCTCTGGCCTATATTGTAGTGCTCTGGCCCATATTGTATTGCTCTGGCCCATATTGTAGTGCTCTGGCCCATGGTGTAGTGCTCTGGCCCATGGTGTAGTGCTCTGGCCCATATTGTAGTGCTCTGGCCCATGGTGTAGTGTTCTGGCTTATATTGTAGTGCTCTGGCCCATGGTGTAGTGCTCTGGCCTATATTGTAATGCTCTGGCCCATATTGTAGTGCTCTGGCCCATATTGTAGTGCTCTGGCCCATGGTGTAGTGCTCTGGCCCATATTGTAGTGTTCTGGCCCATATTGTAGTGCTCTGGACCATGGTGTAGTGCTCTGGCCTATATTGTAGTGCTCTGGCCCATATTGTAGTGCTCTGGCCCATATTGTAGTGTTCTGGCCCATATTGTAGTGCTCTGGCCCATGGTGTAGTGCTCTGGCCTATATTGTAGTGCTCTTGCCCATATTGTAGTGCTCTGGGCCATATTGTAGTGATCTTGTCCATATTGTAGTGCTCTGGCCCATATTGTAGTGCTCTGGTCTATATTGTAATGTTCTGGTCCATATTGTAGTGTTCTGGTCCATATTGCAGTGCTCTGGCACATGTTGTAGAGTTCTGGTCATTTTTGAAGTGTTCTGTTAGATCTAGTGCTCTGGCTAATGTATTTTTCTGGCCTATGTTTTGTACTCTGCCCCATGTTGTAATGTTCTGTTTCATCTAGTTCCTTGGCTAAAAATGTATGGCTCTGCCAAAAAATAGTATTATGCTATATCTAGTGCTCTGGCTTTTTTCAGTGCTCTGGCCCATATTGTGTTCTAGCCTGTACTGTAGTGCTCTGGCCCATGTTATAGTGTTCTGCTCCAGGTAGTTTTCCGGGCTATTTGTTTGGGTTCTGGCCCATATTAGTAGTATTCTGCTCCATCTAGTGCTCTGTCCCAGGTTGTAGTGCTCTAGCCCTTGGTGTAGTGCTCTGGTCAATTGTGTAGTGCTCTGGTCAATTGTGTAGTGCTCTGGTCAATTGTGCAGTGCTCTAATTGCAATGATACCCATCGTTAATTTACACGATACTATATCGTCTTCCTCCACCTATTTCACTCCAATGACTTTAAAGTCTTTCTCAATTACATCTATTTATTTGCCATTCGGTACACTTGTGTCTTCCCAATTATCTTTTTCGTACTAAATATTTTTAACTTGTTTATTACCTAGTGACTTCTCTCATTTTAATCCTTCCTTCATTGTCAGTAGATTTTTTTGCTGTTTTCATTTTGTTTATTTTCTTTCACTATATGTATTCTAAAGACATATTTGTGACTTATGTTCTAATCTAAGAGGACAGTCATTTTTTTTTTGTTAACCCTTTCTGTTCTCCACGTCTTACTTTCTAAGTATTTAGCAGCAAATAAACTTCAGTCTATCGCTGAATCACTTAATATATGATACCAATGTTTTTTTTTATTAATTGAATAATGGCGATCTTCCTCAGATCTATTTATTTTACTTCAACAGACTGTTTTATTATTTGTTATATTTTTTTAAAAAAAGGGTGTTCCCTCTCGAGCTGTTTCCGCTTTTTTTTTTCATACTTTTTAAAATATGTCTACATCTTCTTCTTCTTAATCCTTTTGCAATATCCTGGCCTATAGTTCTACAGTTTCTGATTTAAGGCCATTATCCTCCAATATCTCACTTTCAGTTCTATAATGCTTTCTTATCTCTGTCTGTTTTTTAAAGTATGTGTGACCTTATACCTCTACCATTGTACCTCTACCCTTATACATCAACCCTATTACCTCTACCCTTATACATCAACCCTTATACATCAACCCTTATACATCAACCCTTATACATCAACCCTTATACATCAACCCTTATACATCAACCCTTATATATCAACCCCTTATACATCAACCCTTATACATCAACCCTTATACATCAACCCTTATACATCAGCCCTTATATATCAACCCTTATAACTCAGCCCTTATACATCAACCCTTATACATCAACCCTTATACATCAACCCATATAACTCAGCCCTTATACATCAACCCTTATACATCAACCCTTATACATCAACCTTTATACATCAACCCTTATACATCAACCCATATAACTCAGCCCTTATACATCAACCCTTATACATCAACCCTTATACATCAACCCATATAACTCAGCCCTTATACATCAACCCTTATACATCAACCCTTATACATCAACCTTTATACATCAACCCTTATACATCAGCCCTTATATATCAACCCTTATAACTCAACCCTTATACATCAGCCGTTATAACTCAGCCCTTATAACTCAGCCCTCATACATCTACTCCTATACCTCAGCTCTTATACCTCTGCCCTTATACCTCTGCCACTTTTTAATTCTTTAGATATGCCGCAGCCAACTCAACTTGTTCAATTATATTTTTACTACCATATAAGGCTCAGTTGTTTTTTTTTAAACTACTCTCCATGACATGAATTTTGTATAGGCTCGTTTATCTTAGATTCATTTTCTCCTTGTTTGATGAATAATGGTTTACATCTCTCTTTCATATGTTACTGTTGGTCTTGACAAGTTCATTGACAATGTTTTCTGAATATTTTTAGGGTTTAGTGTAGTGTTTCTAATTGTCATATAGCTTCATTATTATTTTTGTTGTTTGTCTTTATATTGAGGATTCATTCTATGTAGTTTACATACAGTGTACAAATATTTTAACTTCTCCTTTTATGTATAAATTTATGTCGATTTAGTTTTATTTGTTGTATTATTAGCCATTGAATTCATCGGCTATTAGACATTTGTTTTCTAATGGTAGTACCAAGTCTTTGAATGTGACGGTCTGTATTTAATATATAAGACTTGCATATAGAGGATGGTCTGATACACGTCATCTGAGGGAGTTCTTCTACTTACACACGTCATCTGAGGGAGTTCTTCTACTTACACACGTCATCTGAGGGAGTTCTTCTAATAGCTAGCAGGTGTTTGACAAGTTGACATCCAGTCAATTCATTGTCAGATATCGGTAGCCGGAGGACATAAACATCATGGGTATAAAGCAGCATAGATCATAAACACCTTACTACCCAGCTAGCAAACAATGTCAGTGTCTAGGGCATTGAAGTCAGCACAAAATAAGACCATAAGTCCAGAGTAATGGTCTACAACACAAATGGTGACGAAAAAAAAAACAAGCATGTGGTAGTAGCAGGTTGGTGTGGATAGCTTTAGGTACTTCGTGTATACGCTACCTTACAATGGAATCTGCACATCTGTCATTAATACTAAAAGATTTACTTTAGCAGCCAAGACCAGATATGACAATTTCTGATCCTGCAGCTTCCACGCTGAAAATATTTATTATTTATATGTGATACTCTTGTATGGTTTCGAATTCCTTTATCATAAAGAAGGATCCATGCATTTGTTACCATGTTTTAGAGAAAACTGTTCCAAAGTCAACAGCTGTGTTAGCGACACATCGGACCTTTAGGAAACATAACTTGATACTATACAAAAACGAGAGCTGTCATGTTTGTTCATGTCTAACGTCAAGTAAACCTATCCTGACTGGTGACCTAGGACCTAGGGTATGTGTTTTGTAAAAGAACGACCCAAATAAGAATTTGCAAATTAATATTAAGAACTAGACAGACCAAAATGTACCGACCTTAAGTGACTCAGAGAAAAGACCATAAAACTGTGTCCTTGAGGAATTTAAAATACTACATTTATAACAAGCTAATATTTTGATCACTTCTATTGACGTGTATTAGGATTAGATTTCAGCTGTCTGATTCGTTGCTTTTGTATTTCAACTTATCGGATAGCTTGCTGACCAGTGGACTTTAGTTCACTCTCCGGGTACTGTGCGACACTACTAGCTACTTATTATCATCTCGGGACTGATTACAAAATTAAATTGTATATTCGTTTATATAGTTTTGACTTCACTCCTGTGGTTCATTGATTTAGTCAATGTTTTATTTTGATTTTATTTTCTTCTAACTTCTGTCCCTTTGTTACATTTCTTTCTTTCAATTTGTTACATTTCTTTCTTTCAATTTGTTACATTTCTTTCTTTCAATTTGTTACATTTCTTTCTTTCGATTTGGTACATTTCTTTTGATTTTATTCATTGAAAATGTTCTCAGATTTTCATTTATTTTTCTTGTTTTTTTACTTCGTTGTAGTGCTTCTGGGCCATGTTGTAGTGCTTCTGGGCCATGTTGTAGTGCTCTGGACCATGTTGTAGTGCTCTAGGCCATGCTGTAGTGCTCTGGCCCATGTTGCAGTGCTCTGGGCCATCTTGTAGTGCTCTGGGTCATGTTGTAGTGCTCTGGGCCATCTTATAGTGCTCTGGTACATGTTGTAGTGCTCTGGCCCATGTTGTATTACTCTGGCCCATGTTGTAATGCTCTGGCCCATGTTGTAGTGCTCTGGGCCATGTTGTAATGCTCTGGGCCATGTTGTAGTGCTCTGGGCCATGTTGTAATATTCTGGCCCATGTTGTAGTGTTCTGGCCCATGTTGCTGTTCATCTACTTTTTAAGATGATTTATTGATTAGCATTGATTTATTTGTTCAAATGCAAATTAAAACTGACGTCATATCTCCCACACATGACTGTTTCAAACAGCAGACTAACTCATTTACAGTTTCACTGACATCTTCACGTTTATTTATTATTTTCTTTTCTTACTTTGTCTTCATTTCTATTTAAGAATTTACATTTGTTTTATTTTCTTCATTTTTTTAAATTTTCTGAAGAAACTGAGAAACTTGAAATATATATGGAGTTTTTTGCCAATGTCTGACATTTGAAAGTAATATATTTGTATTTTGTAATTATTGAAAAGAGGTTGAATTAATTATTTCTTGAACCGTTAATTAACTTGAACCCAGAATTCGCATTATTTTAGTAAATCCCTGTTTTGTATTTACGGACTTTTCCCATTACAATAAATCTAAAATATATACAACTGTACGACTGAACATAAATAAACTATACTGTGTCATTACCAGTGACTGTGAAATATACCAGGAAAAGTTTGATAAAATATGGTCATTACAGGTCCTAAAGCTTAGTAAAAAACTTGCCGAGGTAAAGGGTGTATTTCTACTGTCTACAAATTGGATGGAACACTGTTCTGTGCATTGCTATAAATAAGTACTATATCTATTATCAGAAATTAAAACACCATTGTCATATTTTACTTCATCGAGTCATTAATATATCATATGCATTTTTTTCAACACAAAAATTTGCCTTACTTGACTTATGCGTAGAAACCATTCTCCAGCGCACTCTGTTTTTTTGGGAGACCTTTTTCAATTCTCCCCATGTATGTTCGCAGATTTTCATCTCCTGCTCGCAAGACCTTCTCCAAGTGGTCTTTGGGGCAGCCACTGATTTATCATTTAAATTATATATTTGTGTGAAACCCATGTGTAGATACTCAACTGTAGACCTGAGAGTTCTGGGTTTGATCCTCGGAGAGAAATTATGGAATTTTTTCCAGGTAAAATTCGTCCCACAAGTCCACCCAGCTTTAAATGGGTACCTGGCTTGAGTTGGGGAAGTAAAAGCGGCTGGGCTGTGCTAACCACACAGTCCCTTCATATGCCGAGGTTATAGAAACAGATGAATTCTACACTACATCTTCCCTGTCGGCCAGTTACTAATGAGTTAGGGCTGATGGAACTTTTTTTACAAATTTTATTTTCAACTATAAACTTGATTATCTTAATCATTGTTACTCTATTCTTTAATTCTATGTAAATATAACTCTTAGTTATCAGATTGTACGTTACCTATAGTATTTCTGTACTTGACTTATTTTACTCCAATCCTGTTCAATTCTTAACATTTTCATATTGTTGTTGGAGTTTTTGTTATGATTTTTATTTTTATATTTTTCTATTATATTTTAAAGACTTTTTTCTATTTTGACTTGAATCTCATTTGTAAATATTTACCTTATTTTTTAAGTGTAAATCCGTTTCATGTCTTTATTAATAGTGTTATTTGGTTTTAAATAAGTCAGCTACAACTACAAACAGGATTGTGTCACATTGTTTTACTCGGTCAATTCATGAACACTGCATGGTCTTTGTTTATGTTTCATCCTTACTGCATTTTCAAACATGTTCACTGTTTTACTTTGTGTGTGCGTTTATCCTAGCCCGGTGTATTTCATTTTTGTACCTGTTATAATTTAGTACACGTGTATATTGTACATGACAATACACCATTTGAATTATTTCCAGTCTAAATGACAAACCATTTGAATTGTTTAGAGTCTACATGGCAATACACCATTTGAATTATTTCCAGTCTAAATGACAATACACCATTTGAATTGTTTAGAGTCTACATGACAATACACCATTTGAATTATTTCCAGTCTAAATGACAATACACCATTTGAATTGTTTCCAGTCTAAATGACAATACACCATTTGAATTGTTTAGAGTTTACATGACAATACAACATTTGAATTATTTCCAGTCTAAATGACAATACACCATTTGAATTGTTTAGAGTCTACATGACAATACACCATTTGAATTATTTCCAGTCTAAATGACAATACACCATTTGAATTGTTTAGAGTCTACATGACAATACACCATTTGAATTGTTTAGAGTCTACATGACAATACAACATTTGAATTGTTTAGAGTCTACAAGACAATACACCATTTGAATTGTTTAGAGTCTACATGACAATACACCATTTGAATTATTTCCAGTCTAAATGACAATACACCATTTGAATTGTTTAGAGTCTACATGACAATACACCATTTGAATTGTTTAGAGTCTACATGACAAAACACCATTTGAATTATTTAGAGTCTACATGATAATACACCATTTGAATTGTTTAGAGTCTACATGACAAAACACCATTTGAATTATTTCCAGTCAATAAATTTACATCTTGTAGAAATTTCAAAACTCTTTGTAGTATTTTTCTTAAATATGAGAAATAGGGTGGGGCTGGGAGATCAAAGTAAAAACGACAAAAAATATATCTGGAGTTTAATTGTGTCAAATAGTGAAGATTTTTAAAAAATATAAAGACTCTACAAACATTAGGGTGAAATGTGTAGAGTAGCAAGTTTAATAATTTTACAATTAAAATGTTTAAAATAAAATATTTTTTTTATCAACCAAACACTAATATAAATTATCATTATTATATATCTTTTCAAAAATATGTAATTCTGAGTAGGTAATATTTTGTAAACTCTTATCAGCTGTTTCTGTACAAATATAATGTGTGATTTGAAATCTAAATGTTAGCTCTGTACAAATATATTGTGTGATTTGATATCTAAATGTTAAATTATTCTCTTTGATTTTTTACGATTTGATTAGCTTAGAATTTTTTTAAACTCTTTTTCTTGTTTTAATTGTTATATTTTGTTTATTCATTAATTTATTTCTTCTGATTAGTGGCCTTTTTTCTCATCATTGTCATTTAATTGTATGTTAATTTGTTCCAAAATAATGCCGTTGTCTCATATCTATTTCTGTTTTTTGTATTTTAGTTATTTCATGACCTGCAAATGTAACATTTACTTTGTGCATATTTTGTTTCCTTATTTTTTTATTTTTTTACAGTCTTTCTTCATAATTTGTATTATTATATAATAAGGCATGTTATTTAGATAATTTTGAAACTGTTTTAATCAAAAACTCTTTCTCTGAAAGCTTGTACATTTGTTTTTTATATTAGTAATCTTAAAATTTCTGGCCGCCATTTCATTCACTTTGTTCAATTTTTTGTAATTATTCGAGATAAAATATATCATTTAATTTTATCATTGAAGATAAAATATGCCTTTTCTAAAAAAAAATATAGTATAATGTAATCTAAAAATGACCCATTCTCTTCATTTTTGTGTATGTCTATCAACTCTCCTCTCCTTCATATTGTCTGTCTTTATTAACTACATTCTTCACCTTCTCTATTGTCACCTGTATTCACCCTTTTCTATATCTATCACCATCTGTCTGTTGTATCTTTTAAATCTAATAAATCGTGTCTCTTTAATCTTTCCTATCACCTTTTGTCTGTTGTATCTTTTAAATCTAATAAATTGTGTCTCTTTAATCTTTCCTATCACCTTTTGTCTCTTGTATCTTTTCTATCACCTTCTGTTTCCTTTTTTTTCCTATCTCTGTCACTTCCTGTCTTTAGGCTTTGTGTCTCCATCACCTCCAGTCACCTCCATCTTTTCCGTCTCCTGCATCTTCCCCTCGTCATTGTTCTTTACACTCATCTATCTCTGTCACCCCAACAAATTGACTCAATGTCCCCCACCCATCTATCTCTGTCACCTTAACTAATTGACTCAATGTTCCCCACCCATCTATCTCTGTCACCTGAACTAATTGACTCAATGTTCCCCACCCATCTATCTCTGTCACCCCAACTAATTGGCTCAATGTCCCACACCCATCTATCTCTGTCACCCCAACTAATTGACCCAATGTCCACCACTCATCTATCTCTGTCACCCCAACTAATTGGCTCAATTGTCCCCACCCATCTATCTCTGTCAGCCCAACTAATTGGCTCAATGTCCCACACCCATCTATCTCTATCACCCCAACTAATTGACTCAATGTTCACCACTCATCTATCTCTGTCACCCCAACTACTTGGCTCAATGTTCCCCCACCCATCTATCTCTGTCACCCCAACTAAGGTGGCTGCAATGTCTCCCACCCATTCTATCTCTGTCACTCCAACTAATTGACTCAATGTCCCCCACTCATCTATCTCTGTCACTCCAACTAATTGACTCAATGTCCCCCACCCATCTATCTCTGTCACCCCAACTAAATGGCTCAATGTCCCACACCCATCTATCTCTGTCACTCCAACTAATTGGCTCAATGTCCCACACCCATCTATCTCTGTCACCCCAACTAATTGGCTCAATGTCCCACACCCATCTATCTCTGTCACCCCAACTAATTGGCTCAATGTCCTCCACCCATCTATCTCTGTCACCTTAACTAATTGACTCAATGTCCCACACCCATCTATCTCATAATGTCACTCCAACTAATTGGCCTACAATGTCCCACACCGATATCTATCTCTCCGTCAGCCCAATCTAATTGGCTCAATGTCCCACACTCCATCTATAAGCTCTATCACACCAACTATCCATTGTCTCAATGTCCTCCACCCATCTATCTCTGTCACCCCCCAACTAATTGTTCTTCTTCTCAATAATAATGTCCCACACCACATCTCCATCTCTGTCACCCCACAACTAATTGACCCCAATGTCCTATTCACTCATCTACCTCTGTCACCCCAACTAGCCTGGTTCATCAATAGAATGTCCCTACCCATTCTTATTCTCTCAAGCATCAGCCTAACTAATTGGCTCATAATGTCCCACACCCATCGCCTATCTCTGTCACCCCAACCAGTAATTGACTCAATGTTCACCAACACTCATCTATCTCTGTCACCCCAACTAATGTGCTACTCAATGTTCCCCACGCCCATCTATCTCTGTCACAACCAACTAATTGAAGCAATGTCCCCCCACCCTCTCCATCTATCTCTATAACACCTAACTAATCGACCCAATGTCCCCACTTCATCTATCTCTGTCACTCCAACTAATTGACTCAATGTCCCCCACCCATCTATCTCTGTCACCCCAACTAAATGGCTCAATGTCCCACACCCATCTATCTCTGTCACCCCAACTAATTGGCTCAATGTCCCACACCCATCTATCTCTGTCACCCCAACTAATTGGCTCAATGTCCCACACCCATCTATCTCCGTCACCTTCAACTAATTGGCCTCAATGCCCTCCACCCATCTATCTCTGTCACCTTAACTAATTGACTCAATGTCCGACACCCACCTATCTCTGTCACCCCAACTAATTAGCTCAATGTCCCACACCCATCTATCTCTGTCACTCCAATTAATTGGCTCAATGCCCCACACCCATCTATCTCTGTCACCCCAACTAATTGACTCAATGTTCCCCACTCATCTATCTCTGTCACCCCAACTAATTGGCTCAATGTTCCCCACCCATCTATCTCTGTCATCCCAACTAATTGGCTCAATGTTCCCCACCCATCTATCTCTGTCACCCCAACTTATTGACTCAATATAAACCCCCACTCATCTATCTCTGTCACCCTAGCTAATTGGCTCAATGTTCCCCACCCATCTACCTCTGTTTCACAACGCCTAACCAATTGGCCTGATGTTCCCCACCCATCTATCTCTCTTGTCACCCGAACTGCCGATGACTCAATGCTCCCCACTCATCTATCTCTGTCACCCCAACTAATTGACTCAATGTTCCCCACCCATCTATCTCTGTCACCCCAACTAATTGGCTCAATGTCCCCACCCATCTATCTCTGTCACCCCAACTAATTGACTCAATGTTCCCCACCCATCTATCTCTGTCACCCCAACTAATTGGCTCAATGTCCCCACCCATCTATCTCTGTCACCCCAACTCATTGACTCAATGTCCACCACTCATCTATCTCTGTCACCCCAACTAATTGGCTCAATGTTCCCCACCCATCTATCTCTGTCACCCCAACTCATTGACTCCAATGTTCCCCACCCATCTATCTCTGTCACCCTAACTAATTGGCTCAATGTCCCCACCCATCTATCTCATTACCTCACCCCAACTAATTGGCTCAATGTTCCCCACTCATCATCTCTGTCACCTCAACTAATTGGCTCAATGTCCCACACCCATCTATCTCTGTCACCCCAACTAATTGGCTCAATGTTCCCCACCGACTTCGGAACTTAAATCATCACTTTACCTTTCATCTGACTGTAATAACTTCCGTTGATGTTACAGTCCATTTTGTGGTCAACTCGAAGGTGGTGAGTAATGAACTTACTGATAATATGATCAAGTTTCAAAATCTCTTGTTCATTAAACTTCAAATGTTGATGTTTTACCTCCAGTTCTTTTTTTTTCTTTTGTGACTCTTACTTTTGACCATCCCATCACTCCATTCTCTCCTCCTCCCCCTGCTCTCTCTCTCTCTCTCTCTCTCTCTCTCTCTCTCTCTCCTTCTCTCTCTTTCTTATTATATCTCCTTCTTCTTCTTTATCACACTAGGTAATCTAGGCAAAGTTTCTTTTTCTTTGGCACGTTTATATTATAGTATATATGTTTGTATTATTATAGTTTATTAGATTATTATTTTGTGACATTTATATTTTTATTTATTGTTACATATAGATTTATGTCAATAATTTTGAGTATCTCCAAAACGTCGTCAAGATTATTTTTATCTTTTATCTTTTTCATTTCTACCATTATCTCTGTAAATGGTTAAATCTCTTGTTTTCTAGAAAGTTTTTTTTGTTTTACTTATATGTGTTTTCACCTTTCATGTTATGTCAATTCCCTACAGTTTTGTCTATAAATGTTTTCAAAAGAAAGCTTTTTTAGGTCTTTCGCTATGATTACATGTAGCTCTATGACCATCCTAATCAATGAAACCATGGAATCTCATATAGCCTAGTCCAATCACACATTGTAGTACCATTCTGTGTGTTTGCGGTAAATAATCATATGTTATATTTACTATGTTTGTATAACTACTCATATATATTGTCCATATGTTTAAAAAGTAACCAATCATATAGCAGGTTGCCCATATGTATTTGTGCTAATCACTCTTCTATATATACTGTCTATGTTTGGTGGTAACTACTCTATATATATATTGTCTATGTTTGTATAAATTTACCTCATATATATTGTCTATGTTTGTATAACTCACTACATATATATATATATATATATATATATATATATATATATATATATTGACTATGTTTGTGTATCTACCACATTATATATATATATATATATATATATATATATATATATATATATATATATATATATATATTGAACACAAGAATACTGGGGAAAAATACAAGGAATTATTATTTCATACAAAAGACTCATTTGTAAGTATTTTAGTATTTTATTTTCTTCTTTATTAAGGCTTAAAATCACTATTTTAGTACTGGGTCACGAGTGTCCACAAGTCCACAAATGACCGCCACTCGAGAAAGTCATGAGTGTCCACAAATGACCGTTTCATAAAGTCACGAGTGTTACTTGGTGTCTAATAATTAATCACATAATATTATCCAAACAATTTCGCTTAACTCTTGAAACATTTCTTACTGAATACAATATTTGAATGCAGGTCTCTCAGACAAGATGTATAGCCACCAATGGGTGTTATTATTGCCAGGTTGTATTATGCAGTCCACACCACTTCGGCACATGTTATGTTGCCATATAGCCACCGATTGGTGTTATGATACTATATAGCTCACACCACTGGTGTTATTGTTGCCATTGCTAGCCACCACTGGTGCTGCTGCTATAGCCACCACTGGTGTTGTTGCTGTTACTATAGCCACCACTGGTGTTGTTGTTGCCATATAGCCACCACTGAGTTATTGGTTAGCCACCACTGCAGCATGTTGCCATATAGCGATAACCACTGGTGTTATTGTTGCCATATAGCCACCACTGGTGTTGTTGTTGCCATATAGCCACCACTGGTGTTATTGTTGCCATATAGCCACCACTGGTGTTATTGGCGCCATATAGGCAGCACTGGTGTTATTGTTGCCATATAGGCACCACTGGTGTAATTGTTGCCGTTATATAGGCACCACTGGTGTTATTGTTGCCATATAGCCACCACTGGTGTTGTTGTTGCCATATAGCCACCACCGGTGTTGTTGTTACCACATGGGGCTATAGCCACCACTGGTGTTGTTGTTGCCATTACAGCCACCACTGGTGTGCGAAAGTTACCATAGCAGCCACACCACTGGTGTTGTTGTTGTTGCCATATAGCCACCACTGGTGTTTTTAGTGGCCATATAGCCACCACTACGGTGTTATTAAGCTGCCATATAGGCACCAATTGGTGTAATTGTGCGCCATATAGCCACCACTGGTAAGCGTTGTTGTTGGCATATAGCCACCACTTTCCAAAGGTGATGTTGTTACCATATAGCCACCCACACTGGAGCTATTGTTGCCATGTAGCCACCAACACTGGAGTTATTGTTGCCATGTAGCCAAATTAATTTGAGCTTATTGTTGCGTAGCCACCACTGGAGTTATTGGAGCAGTTATATAGCCACGACTGGTAAAGCTTATTAGTGCCATATAGAAATGACCAACATATTGATTTTGACTTCATCTTTGATATTCCAAGCTAACATCTTTCTTTCTTCACTAAATCTACAGCTAAATGACCAGCTACAATCTGATCAGCAAAATGACCAGCTACAATCTGACCAGCTAAATGACCAGCTACAATCTGACCAGACTGTCTTCTCATAGCCATTTTTATTTAAATACCAAATAAATAAACTACACTAAGTAACAGTTGACATTCTTGTAGAAATACTAAAGAGTTTAAGTTTAAATAATCATTTCTGTTTCCCGTTTGTTATGTCTACTGACTACCATAATATTATTTCCTCTACTCGTCAAAAAAATGTCATTAGTTAATGGTTTACTTTCTATTTCCAGAACAAATCCTAAAGCAGCATAGTGTATAGGACAACATTACAGACAAGTGTCAACATAAATATTTCACTAAGCGAAACTCCACTTGATGAATGCTGAGCTCAACTGTCACTTCTTTCCCTGGACACAAATGGTTGATTATTTCTGATTTGTCTGGAAAACTCAATAATTCTTTTCTATCCTTTTAATCTTATTTTTATACTTTCTGAATTTCTTTTCATTTTTTTCAATATTATTGCTACAATTCACTAACATATATATACACGCACACACACAAACATACACAAACAAAACATACACATACATACATACACATACATACATGCACATACATATATTCTTCACTGGCTTGATTTTATTAACTTGTATGACTAATGAATACTCTACTCATCAGAGCAAGTAATGGGTCACTGAGCTTGACCCATGACCCATATGACCCATCAAGTTCTTGACCCAGACCCAATGACATGACCCTTTGAAGCAAGCTGCTAACATGGGACATATTAAAATTGTTTAAGAGTAAAAATATGACTAAATTTATAATATTCATAATTTGCTTATTTTTTAAGATGTTTTGATAACAATAACTTATTCTCTCAAGTGTCTTATAATCTTTAAGAAAACATTTGATTTAATTGTAAATCTTTAGTAGTTTGGGAAATCTTCGCAATATTCTAAATGTTGTTATTTTCAAGATGGCGGCCGTCGCCATAGAAACCATTTTGAAATATTGTTTAATTCATTATTCTTCTAATTACATTACACCTAATTATATATATATGAATTTGATTTGGTTTGAGTCAATAGTAACGTTTTTAGAAACCCAGATAAGGTACCCCCTTAAATTAAATAATTAAATAATAATTAAATTAAAATAAATTAAATTATAATTAAATTGACTATATCGCTGCAAGTGTTTCAAATATAATTTTCTATACAAATGTATAGAGAAAGGGCTCGTTTTGTTTTCGTCGCAAATAAAAAAAATCGCGCGACGACGGGTTTTTTTAGGGTCGGGCGGAGACTAAGGATGGGTCGTGGGTCAGGGAACATTGACCCATGACCCATGTGACCCATCCAATTTTACGACCTATTTGAACCATTGACCCATGACCCATTGACCCATTACCTGTTCTGTTACTCATATACCTATGACGGAACATACTTGAACATGTATTCAGCCTTTTGTATTTCTAAAGCAACTAAAAACTCAGCAATTCATTCCAAAGGCTAATTGATCTCTCTTTCTAAACGTAAATGTAAATGTCTTTGCATTTAAAAGCAAATTGTTCTACCTTTATAATATTTGTATAATTTCTGAAAGTATTCTATTCATATAGTGAAAGATCTAACCACAGCCACAGCCACAGCCACAGCCACAGAAACGAAATTAAACCATAGTGAGATATTGTTGTTGACCAAGTGTCGCAGGGATCAATCAGCAAGTGTATCCGTGATACGTAGATAGTGAGACTCAGGGATCAGTCAGCAAGTTTATCCGTGATACGTAGATAGTGAGACTCAGGGATCAGTCAGCAAGTGTATCCGTGATACGTAGATAGTGAGACTCAGGGATCAGTCAGCAAGTGTATCCGTGATACGTAGTTAGTGAGACTCAGGGATCAATCAGCAAGTGTATCCGTGATACGTAGATAGTGAGACTCAGGGATCAGTCAGCAAGTTTATCCGTGATACGTAGATATTGAGACTCAGGAATCAATTAGCAAGTGTATCAAAGAGTGGATAGTGAGACTCAAGTATCAATCAGCAAGTGTATCAATGATACGTAAATAGTGAAACTCAGGTATCAATCAGCAAGTGTATCAGTGATACGTAGATAGTGAGACTTTTTAAAATAATTATATTTGGTTAGTTTTGTTATTTAGACATTTATTCTCTTCGTGACATCTAAGGTTGTTTGTTATATACAAGTTGAATACAATTTTTTTTAAAATACTTTATTTCTGACATCTATTTATCTTGAAAGAAGTATTTAGTTAAAGAAAAGTGAAACAAAAACCAAATATTGTTTTATAAACCATGTCTCGTTCGTTCTATGTAAACTGGTTTAGTTCATTTTTAATTAAAAAAATAGAAATGAAACTTTCGGGTAATACATACTGGTTATCAGAGAAGGGGTAGATGGTACTTGCTTACTAAGTACTGGCATTCAAGTACTACTTGAGTACATTTTTGAGTACTTGTACTCTTACTAACACTTTGTGTAATTTTTACTTACAGTCTTACTTGCAATTATTTTAATATTTTGTACTTGTATTCTAAATTCTACTTTTATGGTCAGTACTTGGAACATCTTCTGTTGGTCAGTACTTGGAACATCTCTGTTGGTCAGTACTTGGAACATCTCTGTTGGTCATTTCTAATACTCACGCTACTTCCTAATCTTCAGATGTATGTCTTAGTTTAACATTTTTTTTACCTAATATTGAGTATGTTCTGAGTTTATTATGGAATAAAATATTTTTTATTTGTTGATCAATGAATGTGTATTTCTCTTTGTACAGATAGTTTTGGCTTCACCTGGTGGAACTGTTGGTGCTATTGATGACAAACCACGTGATACAGATGGTCAGAGCTCAAATCTACACTACACCACATTGTCCTACATCATGCAATATTTAATTTTGATTAATGAAGACTTTTTTTTTTTTACTAGCTGATTTGACTCTTGTTAGTATTTGAGTTTTGTATTTCTAGTAGATGTGTATTTTAAGACTTTTATTTTAACTTGTTTTTTCAGACGAGGTTAAGTTTCAAGTACTCGGAGATTAGAAAACATTAATTTAATTCCAGCTAAGTCCAATCGATCAAAAGTTTAAACAATTGTGTATTCTCGATGACAGGTTTTGAAATAGTTCGAAAATATGAATTTAATTCCAGCTAAGTCCAATCGATCAAAAGTTTAAACAATTGTGTATTCTCGATGACAGTTTTTGAAATAGTTCGAGTCAATCAATTTTATTCTTATGGATTTTGATGCTTATGACTTTGTTGATAATGTTTACATAAATATTGAAAGAGTTGAGATAGATTATGCTGCCGAAACTTTACCGTTAATTTAAAGGCAGAGTTCTGGAAAAATCTTTAGTCTGGGGGGGCTTTTTAAAAATATTTTAAATAAACTTCTTATAATAATATAAAGTATAAAATACAGTAATAAAAAATTAGCTTTTTTAGTCTTTCGATCTCATAGTAGCTATATTACGTATTCTTTAATATGAGCTATATTACTTGTTATTTAATATTAGCTATATTAGTATTATTTAATATTAGCTATATTAGTATTGTTTAATATTAGCTATATTACTTATTATTTAATATTAGCTATGTTACTTATTATTTAATATTAGCTATATTACTTTATTATTTAATATTAACTATACAAACAAAAACGTGATAATTAGTTAGAAGTATAAAATAAAAAAAATTAAATAAAAGAAATTTAAAAATAGTCTTTAGTAAAATATAAACACACACACACACACACAATATATATATATACACATATTTCATTTGTCTTAGATCATACACACATTTTTATACAGTAAGAGAAGTTTATATCAGTTACACAGTAAGAGAAATGTATATCAGTTATACAGTAAAAGAAATGTATATTAGTTATACAGTAAGAGAAGTTTATATCAGTTATACAGTAAGAGAAGTTTACATCAGTTATACAGTAAGAGAAATGTATATCAGTTATACTGTAAGAGAAGTGTCTATCAGTTATACAGTAAGAGAAATGGATATCAGTTATACTGTAAGAGAAGTTGATATCAGTTATACAGTAAGAGAAATGTATATCAGTTATACTGTAAGAGAAGTTTATATTAGTTATACAGTAAGAGAAGTGTTTATAAGTGCTGGGTGTATAATAAACATGCATTGAACATAAAATAATCTATTTCTATTTATTAATAAACAAAGCAAATAAAACATGTCTTATTGTTCGATTATTATTTTTTATCCATAACCCTGAATATTAGAACAAAAGCTATTTACAGGAAATGAATATATTTAAAGAGAAAGTATTAGAACTAAAAATAGAAACTATGGATAATGTGTTAAATACTGAGAAATATTTAAAATCTTTAAATAAATTTGATGAGTGATACAAGTTTTAATCTTTCAATAATCAATGAAATTATTGTAACGATCTTTGTGATTGTAACATTCACGTAAAAAAATATATTTTACATTTTTTATTAGTATTTTTTTAGTTTTTGAATGTCATATTTTTCGAGTATTAATTAAAAAATTTTAATAAAAAAAAATAAAAATGCAAAAACCGAAAAATCACCGTGGAATTATAAATAAATTTCGCATATTTAAAGCTCAACTATTTATAAATTTAATAGTATATCAATCATATGCGTTTGGCATTTAGTTATCTAATAGAGTTAGTAAACAAAACTTAACCTTTTAATACCTAACCTATTTGACGTCACATGTAGGTTAGAATATTATTAGTATCAAGAGATGTTTTTTTATTAATAAAACTAGAAGGTTTAAATCACAAAACTAGAATCACTATAATATTCATGTCTTGATAAATTATTTCACATAAACATTTTTTACATAGGCCATGGACAATTAATTACTGAGAAAGATGAACATTGAGTGATAGGCAGTTAGAGCTATAGAAATTTATCCGGTAAATATAAATATTTATAAACAGGTATTTATAATTCAGACTGGCAGCTTATGTCTTGAAATGTAGATCGATTAACTATGAATTTAGATGAAGAAATTACAAACATGGAAATTAGATGAGTAGAGCTCAGATAAAAACATTTACAATCTGAGAAAAAACATTTCAGCCTGGGCAGGCTGAGACAAAGTCTGACTAGTTGGACTAGTGCGTCATACACAGGGCGATCGTCTGCTGTAGTCATATGTTATAACAAACAGTACATCAACACCAATGTTTAGAGATATACTTTGTATGTAGCTGTTGTCATATGTTATAACAAACAGTACATCAACACCAATGTTTAGAGATATACTTTGTATGTAGCTGTTGTCATATGTTATAACAAACAGTACATCAACACCAATGTTTAGAGATATACTTTGTATGTAGCTGTTGTCATATGTTATAACAAACAGTACATCAACACCAATGTTTAGAGATATACTTTGTATGTAGCTGTTGTCATATGTTATAACAAACAGTACATCAACACCAATGTTTAGAGATATACTTTGTATGTAGCTGTTGTCATATGTTATAACAAACAGTACATCAACACAAATGTTTAGAGATATACTTTGTATGTGCGCTGTTGTCATATGTTAAACACTACATTACCACCTAATGTTTAGAGATATACTTCTTATATGTAGCTGTTGTCATATGTTAAACACTACATTACCACCTCACATGTTTAGAGATATACTTTGTATGTAGCTGTGTTGTCATATGTTAAACACTACATTACCACCTAATGTTTAGAGATATACTTTGTGTGTCGATGTTACCAAATAAATACTATACGACTAGTGACTTGATCTTTTCTTATTTTAATACAAGAACATTTTGTCTGTGACATGTCGCGGCCTGACACGTCACCAGAAATAATTCAACATCAACAACAACAAAACGAAAATTAAAAACATTTCATATGAATCCCATTTTTTTTTCAGAACGTTTAAGTGTACGTTACAGTCTATTATGATGTATGGAGCCATGTCAGATTAACAAAAAGATGTAATAATTATTCGATACAATTTTTATTTTTAGAATACCTTCCATTAAGGGTTTAGTTGTCAAGGTGAACGGGATTCAAAATCACACCCAGTCCCACCCACCCTGCGTTTTCAAACCAGTCCAACCCGCTCCCAAAAGAAATTCCCCCCAGTCCCACCTGCTCCCCGCGAAATTTTTTCCCAACCCCACCTCGCTCCCGTCAAAAAATATTCTATTATAAATCTTAAAAATGGTTTAAAAATTTGTTTGTAGAAATCCTCTCGAAAAACATACATGAAAAAAACATTTAAGATAATAAGTAAAATAAACAATCATACAGTTTAAGTTCATATAAGTTCATGTAAAAAAAAATAAGAGGCCATTTACACTTTCTGGAGATTTTTTCTTTCTCCACAACATTACCCAAATGCCTAAAACAGTTGTGGCACAAGGCAAAATCTCATTAACAGGAACATTCCCATATTTTGCACCAATGTTTATCAACTTTGCAGCCAATTTTAGGAAATCACAGCCTTCGACAAATGAAAAGGGCCTGATGTCTTTAGCGCACATTGAAACAATGGTGTTGTGATTTCTGTTTTAACCGAACTGGAACCTGTTTAACAATCTTCTCTTGACTTGGAATGAAGCAAGTCATTGATGTAATTTTTGGAACTGGTGATCTGTTTTTACAAAATTCCCGGATACGTCCACAGACCATTCGTACCATCGCGTGCCTTCCAAGTTATAATGGTATCGCATCTTGAACATCCCACGAATGGCACATCCTCACCATCCAAGCGCAAACAATTGAAACTTTCCCAAATATTGCTCTTACCACCTTTATTTACGTAAAACTGAATACGCTCGCTGTTTGCGTAATCTAACTTTTGAATATTTGCTTTATTATCCATTATTTGAAAATTAAAAAAATAGAAATAGAGAAGTAAAAAAAACATTCAGATTTACATTTAAATTTAACGAATGGAAAATCACTTCAAAATAGAATAAACTGCGCATGCGCATTAACGAATTAAAAACACAGAGTCAAAGCGAAGATTATAAATACGGAATCAATTTGTTCATTTTTAGTGTAAACTATAACCACCTTAAAAAAAATAAAGTAAAATATTTTAGCGACTTTTTTACATGCGCTTTCTTTAAAGAAATTTCAATAGCAATCATATTCAAGTCCGGGAGAATTCCACTCAAACAAAACCCAAACCCACGGGACTCCCGCAAAAACAAAAACCCAAAACCCACGGACTCCCGATAAATTTATTTCCAATCCCGCGGGAGTCCCGCCAATCCCAATTCCGTGCAGCTCTCTATGGTGAAGGTTATAACGGAGTGCTTGTGATTAGTGAGCCGTATCAGCACGCTTCAGCCCGGTCTATAAGAGGTGGGTTGCGAGTTTACTTCCCGATGTGAATCCATCACCTATTCGTGTCTGACTTGGTGCTTCCATGGCCATTGCACTATCGGCTATGATAGAGATGAAAGAACGGCAATGTAAGCACCGCCCCGTGTATATGATGTAAGATATAAACAACTCATACATTTAGGGACGAAAACATGAGGTGTCGCGGTGTTGGTCAGCCATATCAGCGTGGTACATGCCGTGGATTTAAGTCCCAGCAGCTACAGTCACAGCAACTACAGTCACAACAACTACAGTCACAACAACTACAGTCACAGCAACTACAGTCACAACAACTACAGTCACAACAACTACAGTCACAACAACTACAGTCACAACAACTACAGTCACAAAAACTACAGTCACAGCGAGTACAGTCACAACAACTACAGTCACAACAACTACAGTCACAACAACTACAGTCACAGCAACTACAGTCACAACAACTACAGTCACAGCAAGTACCGTCACAACAACTACAGTCACAGCAACTACAGACACAACAACTACAGTCACAACAACTACAGTCACAGCAACTACAGTCACAACAACTACAGTCACAGCAACTACAGTCACAGCAACTACAGTCACAACAACTATTAGTGTCACAGCAACTACAGTCAGAGCAACTACAGTCACAACAACTACAGTCACAGCAAGTACAGTCACAGCAAGTACAGTCACAACAACTACAGTCACAGCAACTACAGTCACAACAACTACAGTCACAGAAACTACAGTCACAGCAACTACATTCGCAACAACTACGGTCACAACAACTACAGTCACAGCAACTACAGTCACAGCAACTACAGTCACAACAACTACAGTCACAGCAACAACAGTCACAACAACTACAGTCACAGCAACAACAGTCACAACAACTACAGTCACAGCAACAACAGTCACAGCAACTACAGGCACAACAACTACAGTCACAACAACTACAGTCACAACAACTACAGTCACAGCAACAACAGTCACAACAACTACAGTCATAGCATCTACAGTCACAACAACTACAGTCACAGCAACAACAGTCACAACAACTACAGTCATAGCAACTACAGTCACAACAACTACAGTCACTTCAAATACAGTCACAACAACTACAATCACATAAACAACTACAGTCACATCAACTACAGTCACAACAACTACAGTCACAACAACTACAGTCACTAAAGATCACTAACTACAGTCACAACGACTACAGTCACAACAACTTCAGCCACAGCAATCTTCCAGAAGTCTCCTCGGCTTTACAGTTCCTGGTATGATGTAGGTGCAGAAGGACACAACAAACATTTTTCCAATAGTCATTGTAGGATCAACAGATAAGTGTCATTCTTCAGAAAGGTGTCCGATAGTAAAAGAGAGGTGCCCGATAGAGATAGACAGGTGCCCGATAGAGATAGACAGGTGTCCGATAGTTATAGATATGTGCCTGGGAAATGTATAGCTAACTAGACAGTGAGGTCACTGCCTCTATCGTGAAACAATCTTGTAACAAAATAATGCAATAGATACACAATAGATACACAACAGATAAACAAAATAATAGATACAAGAGTTTTTGTATTTCAAAACGAAACATTATATTAAAATTTCTAATTTTATTGCAAGGTAAAATATTTTCATTTGTTTTAAATCAATATAAGCCGATATATTAGTCTCTACGTAAGCCTATATATTGGTCTCTATGTAAGCCCTATATTGGTCTCTATGTAAGCCTATTTATTAGTCTCTAAGTAAGCCTATATATTAGTCTCTTTGTAAGCCTATATATTAGTTCAGCAAAGTCAAGTATATTATTCTCTATGTAAGACATACATATTAGTTATATATGTTATATAGAGACTAATAAATTGTAATATTATTGCTATAGATTACTTTTAAATGATCACTGAAAACTATTTCAAGCTTCCTTAAGCGATTCGTTTTGCAAAGGGATGACAGGTGCCTTAAAACAGCTGAATGTATTAGTGTTACTTGAGTTATCTCTCTTCATTACATTTTCACGACGAAGTTTGTTACATCAGTTCAATACATCCTGACAGCTAGTAGAATTATACAAAGTCTCATTTATTTCGAAGCTAAACATTGTCATGGATCACGTGGTTAGTTCCATGCCCAGCAGCTTTTATTATCCGGCTTATTTCAGAGACCTATTTTATGCTGGAAGATCTGATATAAGTCAGTACTGACCATGTAAATACAAGTATCGATACAAGTACCCAATGTGCAAGTACATAGTTTTCAAAAGAATTACTTAAAGTAATAAAACCCGTCCATTGAGTAGAGAAATACTTTGAAAATAACATTTAGTAGGAGATGTGTACAAAGTGGTGATACAAATAAAGTTGTAAATGAAACAATAGTTTCTCCTTGTAGAGAACATTGTATAGGAATCAAGCAATACTTTCAAGTCAATCATCACACTTATAAAGTAATCATACACATCATGCTATAAAACTGTTGAGACACAACATGCTAAGAAACTGTTGAGACACATCATGCTGTGAAACTGTTGAGGCACATCATGCTGTACAACTGTTGAGACACATCATGCTTTGAAATTGTTGAGACACATCATGCTGTGAAACTGTTAAGACACATCATGCTGTACAACTGTTGAGACACATCTTGCTGTAAAACTGTTGAGACACATCATGCTGTGAAACTGTTGAGACACATCTTCCTTTGAAACTGTTGAGACAAATCATGCTGTGAAACTGTTGAGACACATCATGCTGTACAACTGTTGAGACACATCATGCTGTGAAACCAGCTGAGACTCATCATGCTGTGAAACTGTCAAGACACATAGTGCTTTGAAACTGCTAAGACACGTGATGCAGTAGAAACGAGACACACATCATGCTGTGAAACTGTTGAGACACATCATGCTATGAACCTGTGAGACACATCATGCTTTGAAACTGTTGAGACACATCATGCTGTGAAATTGCTGAGACACATCATGCTGTAAAACTGTTGAGACACATTATGCTTTGAAACTGTTGAGACACATCATGCTGTGAAACTGTTGAGACACGGATGCTGTAAAACTGCTGAGACACATCATGCTGTGAATCAGTTGAGACACATCATGCTGTGAAACTGCTGAGACACAGAAAAGCTGAAACTGTTGAGACACGTGATGCTGTAAAACTGTTGAGACACATCATGCTGTGAAATTGTTGAGACACATCATGCTGTAAAACTGTTGAGACACACTATGCTTTGAAACTGTTGAGACACATCATGCTGTGAAACTGTTGAGACACACATCGCTAAGTAACTGTTGAGACACGTGATGCTGTTAAACTGTTGAGACACAGGATGTTATAAAACTGTGAGACACATCATGCTGTGAAATTGAAGAGACACATCATGCTGTGAAACGCTGAGACACATCATGCTGTGAAACTGTTGACACATCATGCTGTGAACTGTTGAGACTACATCATGCAGTGAAACTGTGAGACACATCATGCTGTGAAACTGTTGAGACACATCATGGTGAAACTATTGAGACGCATCCTGCTGTACAACTGTTGAGACACATCATGCTTTGAAACTGCTGAGACACGTGATGCTGTGAAACTGTTTAGACACATCATGCTATGAAATGTTGAGACACATCATGCTGTGCAACTGTTGAGACACGTCATGCTTTGAAACTGCTGAGACACATCATGCTTTGAAACTGTTGAGACACGTGATGCTGTGAAACTGTTGATACAAATTACACTGTAAAATTAATGAGACACATCATGTTGTAAAACTGTTGAAACACATCATGCTTTGAAACTGTTGAGACACGTGATGCTGTGAAACTGCTGAGACACATCATGCTGTGAAACTGTTGAGACACATCATGCCATGAACCTGTTGAGACACATCATGCTTTGAAACTGTTGAGACACATCATGCTGTACAACTGTTGAGACACTCATGCTTTGAAACTGTTGAGACACATCATGCTGTGAAACTGTTAAGACACATCTTGCTGTGAAACAATTGAGACACATCATGCTGTGAAATTGTTGAGACACATCATGCTGTGCAACTGTTGAGAAACGTGATGCTGTGCAACTGTTGAGACAAATCATGCTGTGAAACTGCTGAGACACATCATGCTTTGAATCTGTTGAGACACAATGATGCTGTAAAACTGTTGAGACACATCATGCTTTGAAACTGTTGAGACACATCATGCTGTAAAACTGTTAAGACACATCATGCTTTGAAACTATTCAGACACATCATGCTTTGAAACTGTTGAGACACGTGATGCTGTGAAACTAAGTTGAGACACAACATACTGTAAAATTGCTGAGACACATCATGCTGTAAAACTGTTGAGACACATCATGCTTTGAAACTGTTAAGACACGTGATGCTGTGAAACTGCTGAGACACATCATGCTGTGAAACTGTTGAGACACATCATGCTGTGAACCTGCTGAGACACTCATGCTTTAAAACTGTTGAGACACATCATGCTAGTGAAATTGTTGAGACACATCATGCTGTAAAACTGTTGAGACACATTATGCTTTGAAACTGTTGAGACACGTGATGCTGTAAAACTGTTGAGACACATCATGCTGTGAAATTGTTGAGACACATCATGCTGTAAAACTGTTGAGACACATTATGCTTTGAAACTGTTGAGACACGTGATGCTGTGAAACTGTTGAGACACATCATGCTGTGAAACTGATGAGACACATCATGCTGTGAATCGGTTGAGAAACATCATGCCGCGAAACTGATTAAGACACATCATGCTGTGAAACGCTGAGACACATCATGCTTTGAAACAAATGAGACACGTGATGCCGTGAAACTGTTGAGACACATCATGCTGTGAAACTGTTGAGACACATCATGCTGTGAAACTGTTTAGACACATCATGCTTTGAAACTGTAGAGACACATCATGCTGTACAACTGTTGAGACACATCTTGCTGTGAAACTGTTGAGGCACATCATACTGTGAAACTGTTGAGACACATCATGCTGTGAAACTGTTGAGACACATCATGCTTCGAAATTGTTGAGACACATCATGCTGTTCAACTGTTGAGACACGTGATGCCATGAAACTGTTGAGACACGTGATGCTGTGAAACTGTTGAGACACATCATGCTGTGAAACTGTTGAGACACATCATGCTGTGAAACTGTTGAGACACATCATGCTGTGAAACTGTTGAGACACATCATGCTGTGAAACTGTTGAGACACATCCTGCTGTACAACTGTTGAGACACATCATGCTTTGAAACTGTTGAGACACGTGATGCTGTGAAACTGTTGAGACACATCGTGCTGTGAAATTGTTGAGACACATCATGCTGTGCAACTGTTGAGACACGTCATGCTTTGAAACTGTCGAGATACATCATGCTTTTGAAACTGTTGATACAGGTGATGCTGTGAAACCATTGAGACACATCATACTGTAAAATTGCTGAGACACATCATGCTGTAAAACTGTTGAGACACATCATGCTTTGAAACTGTTGAGACACGTGATGCTGTGAAACTGTTGAGACACATCATGCTGTGAAACTGTTGAGACACATCATGCTGTGAACCTGTTGAGACACATCATGCTTTGAAACTGTTGAGACACATCATGCTGGGAAACTGTTGAGACACATCATGCTGTAAAACTGCTGAGACACATTAGGTTTGAAACCGCTGAGACACTGATGCTGTGAAACTGTTGAGACACGTGATGCTGTGAAACTGCTGAGACACATCATGCTGTGAAACTGTTGAGACACATCATGCTGTGAAACTGTTTAGACACATTATGCTTTGAAACTGTTGAGACACATCATGCTGTACAACTGTTGAGACACATCTTGCTGTGACACTGTTGAGGCACATCATACTGTGAAACTGTTGAGACACATCATGCTGTGAAACTGTTGAGACACATCATGCTTTGAAACTGTTGAGACACGTGATGCTGTGAAACTGTTGAGACACATCATGCTGTGAAATTGTAGAGACACATCATGCTGTGCAACTGTTGAGACACGTGATGCTGTGAAACTGTAGAGACACGTGATGCTGTGAAACTGTTGAGACACATCATGCTGTGAACCTGTTGAGACACATCATGCTGTGAAACTGTTGAGACACATCATGCTGTACAACTGTTGAGACACATCATGCTGTGAAACTGTTGAGACACATCATGCTGTGAAACTGTTGAGGCACATCATGCTGTACAACTGTTGAGACACATCATGCTGTAAAACTGTTGAGACACATCATGCTTTGAAACTGTCGAGACACATCATGCTGTGAAACTGTTGAGATACATCATGCTGTGAAATTGTTGAGACACATAATGCTGTGCAACTGCTGAGACACATCATGCTGTGAAACTGTTGAGACACATCATGTTGTGAAACTGTTGAGACACATCATGCTGTGAAACTGTTGAGACACATCATCCTTTGAAACTGTTGAGACACGTGATGCTGTGAAACTGTTGAGACACATCATGCTGTGAATTTGTTGAGACACATCTTGCTGTGAAACTGTTGAGAAACATCATGCTTGAAACTGTTGAAACACATCATGCTGTACAACTGTTGAGACACATCATGCTTGAAACTGTTGAGACACGTGATGCTGTGAAACTGTTTAGACACATCATGCTTTGAAACTGTTGAGAAACATCATGCTGTGAAACTGTTGAGACACATCTTGCTGGGAAACTGTTGAGGCACATCATACTGTGAAACTGTTGAGACACATCATGCTGTGAAACTGCTGAGACACATCATGCTGTGAAACTGTTGAGACACATCATGCTGTGAAACTGTTGAGACACGGGATGCCGTAAAACTGTTGAGACACGGAGTTTTGAAACTGTTGAGACACATCATGCTGTGAAATTGCTGAGACACATCATGCTGTGAAACCGTTGAGACACATCATGCTTTGAAACTGTTGAGACACATCGCGTTGTAAAACTGTTGAGACACATCATGCTTTGAAACTGTTGAGACACATCATCTTTGAAACTGTTGAGACACGTGATGCTGTGAAACTGCTGAGACACATCATGCCATGAAACTGTTGAGACACACCATGCTTTGAACCTGTTGAGACACATCTTGCTGTGAAACTGCTGAGGCACATCATACTGTGAAACTGGGAAGTGAGACACATCATGCTGTGAAACTGTTGAGACACACATGCTGTGAAACTGTTGAGACACATCATGCTGTGAATTTCTTGAGACACATCTTGCTGTGAAACTGTTGAGAAACATCATGCTTTGAAACTGTTGAGACACATCATGTTGTGAAACTGTTGAGACACATCACGCTGTGAAACTGTTGAGACACATCATGCTTTGAAACTGTTGAGACACATCATGCTGTACAACTGTTGAGACACATCATGCTTGAAACTGTTGAGACACGTGATGCTGTGAAACTGTTTAGACACATCATGCTTTGAAACTGCTGAGACACATCATGCCATGAAACTGTTGAGACACATCTTGCTGTGAAACTGTTGACGCACATCATACTGTGAAACTGCTGAGACACATCATGCTGTGAAACTGTGAGACACATCATGCTGTGAAACTGAAGAGACACATCATGCTGTGAACCTACTGAGACACATCATGCTTTGAAACTGTTGAGACACATCATGTGTAAAAATGTAGAGACACATCAGGCTTTAAAACTATGAGACACATCATACTGTGAAACTATGAGACACGTGATGCTGTGAAACTGTTGAGGCACATCATGCTGAAAAACTGTTAAGACAAATCATGCTGTGAAACTGCTGAGACACATCATGCCATGAAACCGCTGAGACACATCATGCTGTGAAACTGTTGAGACACATCATGCTTGAAACTGTTGAGACACGTGATGCTACAAAACGTTGAGACACATCATGCTGTGAAACGAAGAGACATGTGATGCAGAGAAACTGCTGAGACACAATCAGCTATGAAATTGTTGAGACACATCATGTAGTGCAACTACAGAGACACGTGATGCTGTTAAACTGTTGAGACACGTGATACTTTGAAACTGTTGAGACACATCATGCTGTGAAACTGCTGAGACACATCATGCTTTGAAACTGTTGAGACACATCATGCTGTAAAACTGTTGAGACACATCATGCTTTGAAACTGTTGAGACACATCATGTTTGAAACTGTTGAGACACGTGATGCTGGGAAACGGATGAGACACACCATGCTATGAAACTGTTGAGACACATCATGCTTTGAACCTATGGAGACACACCATGCTGTACAACTGTTGAGACACATCATGCTGTGAATTTCTTGAGACACATCTTGCTGTGAAACTGTTGAGAAACATCATGCTTTGAAACTGTTGAGACACATCATGCTGTACAACTACTGAGTCACATCAGTTTGAAACTATTGAGACACGTGATGCTGTAAAACTGTTGAGACACCTCATGTTGTGAAATGTTGAGACACATCATGGTGTGCAACTGTTGAGACACGTGATGCTGTTAAACTGTTGAGACACATCATGCTGTGCAACTGTTGAGACACATCATGCTGTGAAATTGTTGAGACACATCATGCTGTGAAACTGCTGAGACACATCATGCTTTGAAACTGCTGAGACACATCAAGCTGTAAAACTGTTGAGACGCATCATGCTTTGAAATGTTGAGACACATCATGTTTGAAACTGATGAGACACGTGATGCTGTGAAACTGCTGAGACACATCATGCTGTGAAACTGCTGAGACACATCATGCTTTGAACCCGCTGATATATATCATGCCGTACAACTCAGCTGAGACACACCATGCTGTGAATTTGTGGAACACATCATGCTGTGAACCTGTTGAGACACATAATGTTATGAAACTGTTGAGACACATCAAGGTGTAAAATTGTTGTGACACATCAGGCTTTAAAACTGTTGAGACACATCATACTGTGAAACTGCTGAGACACGGATGCTGTGAAACGCTGAGGCACATCATGCTGTAAAACTGTTAAGACACATCATGCTGTGAAACTACTGAGACATCTGCTGTGAAACTGTTGAGACACATCATGCTGTGAAACTGTGAGACACATCATGCTTGAAACTGCTGAGACAGGTGATGCTGTGAAACCGCTGAGATACATCATGCTGTGAAACTGTTGAGACACGTGATGCTGTGAAACTGCTGAGACACATCATGCTATGAAATTGTTGAGACACATCATGTAGTAAACTGTTGAGACACTGATGTTGCTAAACTGCTGAGACACGTGATGCTTTGAAACTGTTGAGACACATCATGCTGTGAAACTGTTGAGACACATCATGCTTGAAACTGTTGAGACACATCATGCTGTAAAACTGTTGAGACACATCATGCTTTGAAACTGTTGAGACACATACAGCTTTGAAACTGTTGGAGACACGTGATGCTGTGAAACTGTTGAGACACATCATGCTACGAAACTGCTGAGACACATCATGCTTTGAACCTGTTGAGACACATCATGCCGTACAACTGTTGAGACACTCATGCTGTGAATTTCTTGAGACACATCTTGCTGTGAAACTGCTGAGAAACATCATGCTTTGAAACTGTAAAGAGAGACATCATGCTGTACAACTGTTGAGACACATCATGGTTTGAAACTGCTGAGACACGTGATGCTGTAAAACTGTTGAGACACCTCATAGTTGTGAAATTGTTGAGACACACATGCTGTGCAACTGTTGAGACACGTGATGCTGTTAAACTGTTGAGACACATCATGCTGTGCAACTGTTGAGACACATCATGCTAGGAAATTGTTGAGACACATCACGCTGTGAAACTGTTGAGACACATCATGCTTTGAAACTGTTGAGACACATCATGCTGTAAAACTGTTGAGACATAATCATGCTTGGAAACTGTTGAGACACATCATGCTTTGAAAACTGTTGAGACACGTGATGCTGTGAAACTGTTGAGACACATCATGCTGTGAACCTGTTGAGACACACCATGTTTTGAACCTGTTGAGACACATCATGCTGTACACCTGTTGAGACACATCATGCTGTGAATTTGTTGAGACACATCTTGCTGTGAAACTGTTGAGAAACATCATGCTTGAAACTGTTGAGACACATCATGCTGTACAACTGTTGAGACACATCATGCTATTGAAACTGTTGAGACACGTGATGCTGTAAAACTGTTGAGACACATCATGCTGTGAAATTGTTGAGACACATCATGTTGTGCAACTGTTGAGTCACATGATGCATGTTAAACTGTTGAGACACGTGATGCTTTGAATCAGTTGAGACACATCATGCCATGAAACTGTTGAGACACATCATGCTGTGAAAACTGTTGA